>WHPX01000474.1:0-142925 GCA_011057435.1 Actinia equina | reverse complement strand
TTTTTTTGTGTTTTTTTGTTTGGTTGTTTTTTTTTTTGTTTTTTTGTCGCATAACAAAACAAATCAATATTGTATTTCAGTTAGAACTGATTGTTCAGGGGATTTTTTCAGAAGGGGAATTTAAGGTATTGAGTGCCGAAGCGAGAGCATCTTGGGGGGGGGGGGGGGGGGGGTGGGTGGGGTGCATGATCGATTACCAAATACAAGCCATGTTTTCACTATTATTTTCCAATGATATAGTCATCCATCCAACAGTAGATAAGATAACACATTTGCAAACCCCACTAAACTCTGAAATATCTATGGAAATATATCTAAAAATATTATAACTGTAATATTGCAGTTTGGACACTTGACCATAAACACTTCAAGTTATTTTGAGCCTTTTTTTCATAACAATCCAATCACAGCACTCTGTCGAAATAAAGGAGTCAACCATTTTTTAGGTCATACAATCACAACAAATAGCGGAAACTCTTTAAGATGTTTCATTTAAGCTCACTCTGTTATCTTATGAATTTCTAGATCACGTATTGACATATGGTAGTATGCTAACTGTACAAAGGGAAAAATTTCAATCATTTACAGAAATAAAACAAAAATATTGTTCATTGACAAGTAGCTGTTATAAAATAAAACTTTAATGGCGGCAACAACACAAGACTCTGGAATTGCTTGAAAAAAAGTATGAACCATGGTAAAAAATCCACTTTTGGGTGATACACAAAATATTCAAAAAACCTTGAAGTCTTTATGGTTCAAGTGTTCACACAGAAATATGTTATAATAAGAAAACACACGTAAAACTTTTTCTGGTATTTGTGTATGACATTTGACACCTTAAGTAATATGTTGCTCCAATAATTAGATTGTGCTAAGCAACTGAGAAAACAAAAAAAAAATTACAATATATTTTTACTTTAATTCAGAATGGAAATTAAAGTAGACTTCAACAGTTGATTTGAATAGAATATGCAAAATTAAACTGTACTCCAGTATATTGGCTGAACTGCCAAACGCACCAGGAAGCTATAAACAACATTTTGATCCGATGTAAAAAATTAATGATATGATAATGGTACACATGCTTAAAAAATACCAAAATACTAATCAATTAATAAATCAATAAAATAATAAAGTTTAGTTGATGTACAGTACCAAGATTAATATTAATTATGTCAGTGGTGCAAAGTTCTATTATAGTTCTGCTATTTTTTGTCTTTATATCATTCCACCTGAGTGACCCACAATAAATCCATGAAACTTTAGTAATATATATATATAATACTAAATACCACAATTTCATGCAAATTCCATTGTTTTCTATTGTTTAATATGGAACTTTTTTGTACTATTTAGTAATTGGTTGTTTTTATGGATTAATTGTTTACACTCTTAATTTATTTTACTATTGCTAAATGTGTTTTTTTTTCAAACAGAGAGCAGGTTTTTGTATGAGCACTGACAGCACTGACTTAGTACAATACGTAATATTGTAATACACATTTTACAAGAAATGGCTTCCTACTGACACCCGGTAATTCATCCAATCACAACACTGGTTGTGATAAAGGTTAGATATTTTAAGGCTATAATATTGCTAGGAATTTGTTTATCGCATTCTTTGTCGCTCTTATGAAAACTGCTCTTATATCATAAGAGCCTTTTATGGGTTCCTCATATTTGAAATAAATACTCTAATTAGTGGCAATAAATGGTAAATGATTGTTGATCAATATATTTGTGGCTTCCATGAAGTACATGTAGCTCTTGACAAAAAGAGTGGTTCATTTGCTTAACACATGAAATAATTATTTCATTTCCATGGTTTTTGAAATTTTGTTTCACTGGTAAAATAAATCACTCTATCATGATAAAGCATGTTCATAACCACAATATAATCACTGTGAAATCCATACCATGATAGTACTGATGGTAACCCTAGCAACAACAGTATCAGTAAGAGATAACTTGACAACCCCTACTCCACCACCAAGTCTACGGTAATTCATTCCACCAGACATTTTCCACTGATTGATACAGAGTCAAAAATCTCTATAGTTTTAAGATATGTTGTGCCATCAAATCCTCCTACCGCTAGTAGCTGTCCATTGACTACTGCTAGTCCAACCCCACTCCGTCTAGAGTTCATGGCTACTACAGGTGTCCATTGGTTTGTTTTTGGGTCATATGATTCAGCACTACTGAGTTCTGTAGCATCATCTCTACCACCAACTGAAGAAAAACAAAATATAAACGAAAAAAATATCAAATATTAATATTTAAATACTATATTGAATTATTATTGCCTGGCACATACAATCCTGATATGATCATAATCAAACGTAATACTATCGAAAACACACAAGAGGGACTAGTACAAAAATTGTCCAAATTAAATCCAGCTGAAACTTTACTGGATAATCCTTAAAAATAATCACTGGTTAAAGTTTTTTCTTGGTATTTATAAAGAAAGCATTGTATATTTCAATATTTAACCGAGTCTGTGATCTTTTTGACACTAAACATGGCTCCATAGAATCCTTTGTATTTTGTGAAAACATATCTGCTAGTCGGATACTCAATTTTGAAGAAAAGAGACAAAAAAAGAGAGAGAAAGATTCTAGCCACAAGTAATTTACATTAAGTTCCTCAGAGAACCTTTAGGCTGAAGAGAAATGAATCAAGTAGTTTAATTAACAAACAATGTTTGGAGCAATTTTTAGTGTTGGGTAAGTCATTGCCATTACAGAGGGTTTCTTTGAGACTTTTAGTAAAGTTTCAGCCAATTTAAATTTTGGAAGATTTTTTTTTTTTGGCAGCATTTTGTGTATTTTAAGAAGACAATCATGATTGTAGAAGTTAGAAATGAACTAATTTGACTATAAAATGGCCAACTTGGATCACAAGGCAATATTGGGCATCCAGTGGGGCAAAACATTATAAAGAAGGAATACATCATATAGAGTTTGTGCCATGTTTGGCAGAAATATTAAAGATTCATATTAGTTCTATATTTGCTCTACCCCTGGACACCCCATTATGCCTTGCCTTCCAAAATGGCCAACATATCATCAAAGTGTCTATTCAGCCCCTAAATGGTGATGATGATCAATGACATTGGGTATTAATAATTACAGTACTTAATTATAATCATTCAACCAATATATCCTTACTTACCAACATATAATTTATCTTGAAATACAGCAGCCCCAAGGTGTTTTCTTCTAGTACCCATAGAACAAACTGCAGTCCACACATTAGAACTTGGGTCATATCTTTCTACAGTACTTAATGGAGATGTACCATCTGACCCACCAATAGCATATAAGTATATGTCAAGTACAGATACCCCTACTCCTAGACGCCTAGTACTCATGGGTGCAACCCTTGACCACCGGTTTTCTGTTGGATCATACTTCTCTACGATATTTAGACAGGATACACCATCTTGACCACCAACTGCGTACATAAACCTAGAACAAGTCATAGATAATAAGCAATTATTGGATGAGGTTGAGCATGATATCCTAAATTATCAAGACCGAGGCTGTGTTATCTGCCGCAGATAACACAGCCTAGGTGTTGATAATTTAGGATATTATGCGATAACCGATTTCAATAATTGCTTTATTATACATTTTTTATACTGGAAAAAAATAACATGAACTTTAAATTATAGAGACAAGAATTATGAATGCCAAGATGTCGCGTGAAAAATGCAAATTCTTAATTCAAAATTATTTCGAGAACTCTTCATAAAATATATGAAAATATAAGTTAAGGATTCCTTAAATAATTGTTTTTGTACAAATAAATACACATAATAAATAAAAACAAAGCTACCACAGCGTGACTTTGAATGAACTCGACATGATAAATGTATTATCTGTGGAAAAATCTACAGATAATACATTTATCATGTCGAGTTCACATGATATAAAGGATTGGCTGAGGGCTCTCGACCAATCAGAATAGAGATACTTAGTAAAATGTATAATAATATATCTTAATTGTCATGTGACATTCTTGTTGACAGTACAGTCTGCACGATTCCCAAAATACTTAATTATTGCAATAAATCAGTCTGGCTCAAAACTTAGACCATAGGAGTCTGATGAGACCAACAGATATCCTGGGAAATTACATAACTATCCTATATTGTAAACATTAAAGATACAAAGTAGATATGAAGCATGTGTTAATTGGGTTTAGTAAAAATACACAGGTGATTATTGAAAATCTTGTGTGCTGATTGGTTGAGAAACTCACACTATCACAAGATAATAACCTCCAGCGATAACCCAAAATGGCGGCCAGCTACTTTGTTGCGGTTATTAGAAAAAAATTTCTTTATCTTCTTTCCCCCCCGAAAGAATGACCTATGTCTTTATACTAAAACAATTATTTGCCTCAGCCTCTGTGAATATCGGAGAATTTTAATCTCATCGCTCGAAGACTCACATCTTGGTAAATATTCCCCGATATTCATTTTGCCTTTTGCAAACAATTGTTACCATATCATCATTCTATCAATAGAACGCACGCACTAAACACATGCACAATAATTAGTACTAATTTGTACTATTTCATACAGAATCCTTTGTTTTCTATTGTTTAGATATCACTATTTAATGCTAAAAATTAGTATTAGTTTCAAGGGTTTAGTGCGAGCACTCTATCCTTCATTTCTTTACTAACATAATTTAATGAAAAATATGTTATCAAATCACTAGGCATTACAAAAAGTAATAACAAAATGCAATACAGCTGTATATACATTGCAGACTAAGAAGCTAATGACAATCATTTCATCCACATTGTGGACTCAAGATGTCTGACTTTAAGTTTGGTCTCAGTTCCATACACTATGAATTTTGATACAGTAGGGTGCAATAAATCTTTTTATAGGGTGCAATCACCAAACTTACCCATCCAGAACAGCAACTCCAACGCTAGTGCGGCATGTGCTAGTGGGTGTCACATCACTACTCCATTGATTTGTCTTTGGATCATATCGTTCAACACTGTTAAGGTAACTACTACCATCATGACCACCAACTGCATATAACAAATTATCTAATACTGCAACACCTACTCCACAACGCCGTTTACTCATAGTTGCAACCATTTTCCAATCTCCTGATTGTGGATCATATCGCTCAACACTGCTTATTGCATCACCACTACACCATCCACCCACTGCAAATATCACCTCTGTGCATTTAGTAGGTTTTCTGGGTCTAGTTCTTGGTCCCTGCATCAACAGACGTTGTTCTGGTAACAATAAATAGTTTTTGGCTTCATCAACTAAATCTCTACAACTTTCATCACTTTTTATGTGAATATCAGCCCCTACAACACCAACTAAAACTTAGGTCCAAGAAGAGGGAGCCGAACATGCTGAAGAATTTGGGGAAGATATGCTCTCCTTTCATTAATATTATGCTTCATCCATCCAATTACAGCAAAGTACACTTGTTCTTCTGATTTCACATTAAGTTCGTCGCTAGAAAGTATGTCTACCAGTTGATCAACGGGCAACAACAAGAACTCTTCACTGTCTATCACTTCCTGAAAGTTATGTTGGGCAAATAAGTCGGCAACTCGCAATAAATCTCGACAAGAATGTGTATCAGCGAATGCTCTAATACCAAGACAATTCGAAGGGTCGAGTTGTCGTTTCAAAAATTCACAACAAATTTCTTGAATTTCTCCTAACTGTAGCAAACAAGCGGCCGGCAGCAGAGCTTGGACGTTATCTTCTCTGATAGTTATTGTCGCAGTATATGAAAAGTTGATAAGAACTTCCATAGCACTTTCGTCCACGTCTAATAAAGTAATTTCGCTTTGTCGACTTTCAGCCATTTCTCCTGTAAACATTGCTCTGAAATAAGGACTACATGCAGCTAATACCACTCTGTGTGCCGCGATGGTTTTCGTCCCAACCTTTATCACAACATCGCATAGTTCTTCACATTGTCTAAGGGCTTCCAGAGTATCAAGAGTCTGTTTTGGATGACGATCTGACATGTGTCTCAACACTGTTTTGTTGATTTGATTTTGTGCTTTGTTTGATGGCGAGTTGGACGAATTGGACGACAAATACCCAAGCTCAAACGCTGCTGAATTCGACTCAATCGCCATTTTCAATAACAATTAAAATTAGGAAAATTGTTCTGCTGAGTTTGAGGTGAATATATCGGTCTTTAAAGGGATAAAAACGATGTTTATACCTGATTTTTACCGAACGTAAAATCCCCTGTCAGAATTGCAACTTAGCATATTGAGCATGCGCAAGTGCTTGGGAACGAGGTTTTTCCGGGCGAAAGCCCTTGGAATTAAATTCAGAAAAATTAATTTCCGACCTCGCTGGAAATCGAACCGACGACCTTCGGAATTGTACTTCCGATGCTCTACCAGCTGAGCTAGAGGTCAGACTGAGAGTAGGCCGGGGTCGGCCGGGGTGAAATAGATGTTAGGTCGAGATAATTATGATGCAAAGACGAGAGTATGTGGACCGATATAGAAATATATAGAAATAGAAATCAGTTGTACTGCTTGGGAACGGGGTTATTCCGGGCGAAAGCCCTTGGAATTAAATTCGGAAAAATTAATTTCCGACCTCCATTGTTACACTTAAGAAACGGGTCCATATGATGTTCTTTCTCATGATATGTGCGGAAAAAGGGACCAATTATCGGTTCCCTATATCATGAGCATTTTACTCATACAAATGATGAATTCATTGCATTTTAGAGTATGTTAAATTATTGCCAGTATCATTCAGGTGATTTATATATCGAATATGCGGAGACCAGCGGATAACATCGAAGTTTTTTTCAAATTATCGTTGAAAATTTTCAGTATGATACAAAATGCGCACATTTTCTTGTATGCATATCTAGTACTTGTATTTCCATTCATAAAAACTATTAAATGCGTATATAATAGGGTTTACGCTCAACCATATTCTAAGTCAGTCAGTCAGTATCGTTAAAAATCATATCTAGCGACCTTTATTAGCGATACATAATGATTTCGTGACACGAGTGTGGGCTTGAAATATCTCTGAGTTGAACGGTAGTAGGTAGATGTTAGCCAGCTACTAAGTATCTCAGGTCAGGTCAGGTTTTCGAACTTGCTACTGGTACCATGTAACCCGGTACTACCTCGGCCACATGGACGGGTCGTCGGCGTCTAAACCGGCTCCCCCACTGGCTATCCAGTGAGGAGGGTGGCTTGACACCCAGCAGGATTAAAAATATGACCTGTCAAAGGGTGGAGGAGCTCGTAGGAGCCAACAGCCATCAAGCAAGCGTCTTCTCGGATAATGACGTAAAACCGGAGGTCCCGTCTGCTTGCACTTGACCCCTGATAAAGTGGACGTAAAAGATCCTGTAGTATTTTTTGTAAGAGTAGGGGATTGTTACCCGATACAACAGTCTGACCTTTGTTCGTGGTTTCGTCGTGTGTGTGTTTATTTATTTTATTTTATTTTCGTATCATTTATTTATCTATTTATTATTTTATTTCCTGTGGTATGGGTTGTGTAGCGGCAGCCACAGGCGCCAAGCAAAGCTCACAGCCTACCACAGTTTGTGGTTTTTCTTTTTGTTTAAAGCGCCTAGAGCAGATTTGGATAGGCGCTATATAAATATTTATTATTATTATTATTATTATTATTATTATTATTATTATCTCAAACATTTATCACAGGCCGTTCATGATTCAGTACAGCATTTTAATTATAAATCAAAATTCAATAACCCCAAAAATTCTAATTTCCGTGGATCAAATAATTATCGAAGTATCAAGATACCCGGGAGTTTTTGATTTTTGAAAAAATCATCAAATAAACAGATCGGTAAGAGCAAGATACCAAATGCACTCATTTCTTGACCCTCTTGCGTCACACTCTCAAGATTCACTTTTCCATTCCCATAACGGTAATGAATGCATTCAGGACCCACCACTCCTTCTACTCCATCGCCAGATATATTTCAATCCCATACATTGTTTGCGGAATATCGTCCGTATGATACCAAATGCACTCATTTCTTGACCCTTTTGTATCACACTCTTAAGATTCACTTTTCCATTCCCATAACGGTGAGGAATGCATGCAGGACTTACCACTTTCTTGTACTCCATCGCCAGCTATATTCTAATCCCATATATTGGTGGAATATCGTCCGTAAGAGCATGATACCAAATGCACTCATTTCTTGACCCTGTTGTATCACACTCTCAAGATTCATTCTCTATTCCCATAATAGTGATGAATGCATTCAGGACCTACCACTCTCTTGTACTCCATCGCCAGCTTTATTCCAATCCCATACATTGGTTGAATATCGTCCGTAAGAGCATGATGCCAAATAACCATTTTTAACGCTTAAAACCAACTGATTAATAATCATTAGCTTGATTATGCTATGCAGTGTCTCGTCATAATGAAGAAGGTTGAAATCTTTCTTTAAAAGCACGATTAAAGACAAATCGAAGTGAAATATTGCATTCAAGCTCAGAAATTCACATTGTGTTCGCCCGATAGCCTCGTTTCTGTGTATTTCCATGCCGATACCGCTGTACCACAAGAATGACTTGCGGAACTGTATAATAACAGCTATTGATGCAGGACAACTGTTATGACTGTTCTTTATGTAATAGCTAATTTTAATTTAATTTTAATTTTAACTTTAATTTTTAATTTATATATTATTTATTCATTCATTTATTCGACCATTTCTTCGTTCATTTATTCAATCTATCATTAATCAACAAACCACTCATTCATCTATTCACTTTTACTTTTTATAAATAAATAAGTATATTTCACTGGTTTTACATTTTTAGAATTATAACTAAAGAGAAATTTATTCGTATGTTGCTTTTTCGTAATGAATTAGTAAATTTATTTAAATATATATTTTTATACTTAGAAAGTGTTAGATAGGTGTCCCCAATTAGTTTACCCACATGTAAAATAGGTATCATTGACACATTATTAAAATTTATTATTATTATTATTATTATTATTTATGGTGGACTGCTAACACTGTTACTTCTATCGTCTCCAACGCTTCATGATTGGTGATCG
This sequence comes from Actinia equina, assembly GCA_011057435.1. Taxonomy (NCBI): domain Eukaryota; kingdom Metazoa; phylum Cnidaria; class Anthozoa; order Actiniaria; family Actiniidae; genus Actinia; species Actinia equina. Next base: position 133,822 of record WHPX01000474.1, on the reverse strand, counting down.
ACTCCATCATGGCGGTCATAATGTATCCAGTGTGACCGAAGCACTCAGGGACTTGAGATGGATAGATCTGAAAGCCATTCAACTGGCAGTAAGTGCGATATTTACCTCGACTCGGGAGAAGCTGTACAGAGTTAAGACTGCTAGACGTTCTACAATTGTGACCAATCACAAATCTAGTGTTGTTCTGATGGTATCGCTTGTAAATATGGTTGGAAACCTCGCCACTAACGCATCATATGCTGTAAACACTGCTCCAGCACTACACAGATAATCAAACCGTGTGAACCAGTTTTTACTTTTGTACTTCTGTTCTTTCTAAAACACCAGAAGTATGAAAATCCATCTAAGCTGTTCTGTTCTACTTTCACTCATGGTGATGTCTGCAGGAACGTCTTTGTTCGTAGCGGTAGACAGCTCGTTTTAATTTCTGGGGAATCCTAGCTGCACTTGCTTCCAGCTTTTTACGGCATTATAACACCTTATCAATGTATGGCCTGTGGTGTCTTCTTCCCATTGCAATTATTTAGCTTTTGACCTACAAGATACAGTTCACCTTTTATGGGAGCATACTAGCATCAGCTGGCAAGCTGCTTAACCTACAATATATGGCTTTTATCCAGATCCTACAAGCAGTCAGTCCCTTACACCACGCTCTATTGAATTTGTTTAAGAGTATCATTGTCATCATCCTCAAAATGTTGTACTTTTCCGTATCAATGCATTGCTTCTCAGTAATCGGGTTCGTGGTGTTCCTAGCAGGATCGTTGCTTTACTACAAAACATCCCACAATCTTTCTATGAAGTGCGTGTTTCATTCAAAAGTATTAATTGACTAAGCATTTTCGGTTTTCATTATTTCTCGAGTGCTCTCTAAGTATTGTACATTGTCTCGATCAACGCGCTAGAGATGGAATAGGTATTGGTCGACCTTATTATGGTCTTGCTAAACCATCTATGGTGATTGAGCAACATATATCTTTGTCATGGTTTTTTAACAGAGCATTTCCCGAAGATGTGCTCCAAAACTTCCCAGGCAGACCAGTACACTTGCATTGTGGCACCTTTAGTGGTGTGACAGTCTTCGCTGGTCTTGAACCCGAGAAAACTACAGCTTCATTCCTAGTCATTAGTGATTTGGTTGAAAATACCATCTTTGAAACCTGGTTCAACAAGCATCCTTTGAATAACGTGCTCGAAGGATCACTTGCAGCAATTAGTTTTACTTGCCCTGATCTGGCGAAAAGGCGGTACCTACGTTGACCCAAGATCGAGTAAGGATGGAGAAAACACACCGTCATTTTACTGGTATTAAAGAACCATGGATTACCATCTCATCTGATGCAAATCATTACAACATCTTAGGAATTTTCAACTACCCTAAGGAACACTCGTTCATCAGATCAATAGGTCACCTATTTTTGGATAAGTATAAAAAGAAGTTAACAACGAGAAAACCTAACCAATGAATTTCAAGTTTTGAGAGATTGTTTCGACTGCATGCAGAAAACCTTTTGAGCTTTGTCCCAAAATCATCCATTTAGAAAACAGATATCTTTCAATATCGAATTCTTCCAAAATTAAAGATTGCTTCGGCACTTATCTTACGATAGCCGAGTTCGTGTTGCTTGCTACGTAAATCTAGGGGATAAAATCCAGGGATTTCCAGGATTGTAATACGTTTCTTTTACAAATGAATTTCTAGAAAGAGACCAACTTCATCGTTCGAAAGGAGGGAGGATTAATATCACTTCATTTTTCAACGCGTGGTGGGGTTCTCCTTTCACGCACTGGCCACCACCAGAAAACATTGATCCTATCATGTTATCAATGCACATAAGAAATGCGATCAAGCCTATGATACATTGTATCGAAAAATATAGAATATCTAGGGAGAAAATCGCCTATTGGATATCGCGATACTATTTCTCTTGATACTATTTCTCTCTCCTAAGACAACAAGGTGTTAAATCGTTTTTCTCCGTTTGTTAAACGCTACTGATGCAGTGCCTAACCAAATATGCCAAACGAAACGATTTATTTGGTAGATGTAAACGATGAAGTTAGGAAGCTTTTGCCATAGGAAATTCAACAGAAAGGTATTTTATGGGAGCCCAATATGAACAAATTTAAAAACAAAGATTCATCAGGTATTATAAACCCGAAAAACACTTTGTTTGACACAGGTATTCGGACTCAAACAAAGGGGGAAGCAGTGGGGAGGGTGGGGGGATACGCGTGTGAAAAATGATTAAAGAAAAATGATGAAAAAGATCAAAATATATAGCATAAAATATTATAATAGCATAAAATATTATAATAGCATAAAAGGCAGTGGGTGATTGGAACGGTTGAGCGTACGAGACGTATATGAGAGTATTATGGATATGTATCGTAGATAGGTAGCAATGGTACAGTAAACGATAAAGTACATCGTACAATGTATATTGAGTTAAGAATAAAAGTGTTTCGAGTGAAGGCAACGTTACGAAACATGAGCTCACGTGCTCGCGGCGGTGTGCTAGGGAATACAATATAAAACCACGGAAGCTCGGGGATAGTCGTTCGATCTACCAAGTATTTATCATCAGGGGTTAACACACAAGGCAGAGGTCAGTATTCGACCTACACGTTTCAAAACCTCTAGCGCCAGAAGCTTAACCCTACGTGTAACGAGACGACTGGGACCACAGGCAGGCCTGTTTTTTTTTTTCAAAATCTGCTCTTCTCTACATAAATGAGAAGAGCAGATTTTGAAAAAAAACAACACTGAACGGCCTCAAATCGCGCTGAAACTTCGCCAGAAGACTGAACAAAGTAAAAGCAAAAACTGCAGCAAGATTTGAGACAAAAATTTGAGTGATACATTTTATTTTCGTAACTTTATCATAACTCCCATACAATCTCTTATAAACCATACACAGGAACCTTGTTTTGGCCTGTGTGTGTGTGTTACGTGTAGAAAGAATAAACATAAGTAGCGTATGTCAGAAGTTAAACTAACGTAAGTGGTGAAAGGACGGGCGATATCAAATTGAGAAAGGTTTAGGACTTACTTGGAGTGGGCTGGAGTGGTTTATGAAGCTTGCTTTATGGCTTACAAAGTAGTGCTTAAACTGCCGTATTCGAAGAAGAATTGATCATATCCAGGAAGGGAAGGTATGCAGGGCCAGATTTTCGGGGTTTCCTTTTTTTGTTTTGTTATGCAGTGCTTTTGTTTTTAAAACTTCGCATGTTGAACATTCCATTACACTTGAATATCATTAAATGCATGAATTACTACCGAACAATCTCCGAGCAATGTAAATTCAAGTGATTAAAAAAGTATATAAAGCGAGACGGTCAAATAACTAAGAATTTGTTCATTGGACGGAAGAGTAAAAAGCGCCAAAGGTCTGCTTGGCTCGTACAAAAGAATTGCAACGCAAGGAAGAAAAGACTTAAAGCAAGCGGGACAGCCGACTTTTTTCAGGTAATACAAAGTATTAATATTAAATATTCACTGTATTATCTTATAACAGCTATCACAATATAATAGAAAATATTGTAAACAAAGTTAATTGTGATTTAGTTGAAAAAATTTAACGAGGTGGTTGATGTAGCTAGCTTTATATCAGACAATTGTTATTTAAATAGGACGGGACGGCGGACGGGACGTCGGTAGAAGTAATAAATGCCGAGGGCCCCACTACAAGTGTTCATGAGGTAAGGATACAAATCATGTTACCATAAGGGGATGGGGAAATTATAACTTTCTTATAACGCAAAGAATGTGTTATCTGCAATTTTTATTTCCATAGTTACGTGACTACGTGACAGTCATGTGCCTGATATTCTTTATAAAGAATATCAGATGACAAGTATTAGTAGCGTAGCGACTCGTTGAGTAAAAAAGCGCGTATAATATACCGATCTCGGAAAAAAACGGAAAGGTGAACCGTTGTAGTCACGTAGCTATTAAAATAAACATTGACATAACAAATGCAATATATATATATATTCTTTCGCTTAAAGGATAGAAGCGACAGTTGAAAAAGGCGGCGACAACAAAATGAGTATCCTAAAGGCGAGAAGAGCAGAGCACGCAGCTAAAATGACGCAGTCCAGGACCTCTACAACACACATGCAAAGCGCACAAACACAGGAAAAGCCATCTGAAGACAGAAAGCCTTTGCTGAGGTCCAGCTTATCTTTCAAAAAGGCGAAAAACGTTGACCGGGAGTATGTTGTAAATCATCGCCAACTATTTCGGCCATGCGCCGCTCGCCAAGTCAGCGGATATCTTGTATAAAATAAAAACCACAGTAAGCCCAAGCTCTCTAAGGCCCGGACTTAGACAAACATAACATTTTACTATGGTATTAATAGGTACCCTATTGCGAACGATGGCAAACGAGAACTGAGGATTCAAGCTTTATTTTGGTACCAAACATGCCTTATTTTGCGAATAATTTCCAAGGTTTTTACTTCACAAAGTGACTATTCTTGAAAAAAGGATCTCACAAACTCGTCTCAAATCGGAGCTTTTTGAAAGTAAAGAACGAAAAGTATAAATTCGTTCATTCGACCACAGATTCGACATCAGTAGTTTAGAGTGTGTGTATTTTAAGGATCCACCCCGGCAAATGAGGTAACTAGTTTTGATTTTGAGAAATCCTTTTCATAATATTTGACCTTTTGTGTTTTTCTTGCAATTTAACAAAGCACATATGGCACGAAGGCTGTTAAAATCTAACTATCGAGACGAAAAGGTTTTACCAAACAAATTAAAGTATGTTTGGTAAAAATCAAATGCTTTAATGTTGAATAATGTTCTTCTACCCCGGCAAGTGGAAAACTGTTTACACAGAAATTTATAAATCGAAAACTATCTTGACTCTCTATACATTTCTTTGTAAAATCTGACTTAACTCGCTTAACACTTTCAAGGGACACCGCTGCATTTGCACGCGGGCGCATGACCGGAATAGTTGACGATGTGTGGATGTGTTGGCGACGGGCCTTCGACAGTGTAATTCTTGCAAAATAGGACCGCTGGATTTGTGTAATCTAAAGGACGATATACGGTCAGAAGGTGTTTGCCGTATGGTTAACACCGTACGACCATTTCAATGGCATCGAACAGGTAAACGTGGTCCTCCAACATTTGACGTCAATTCCAGGGGAGCATTAGCCTCAATGCATACCGGTATTGGTCATACGGAGTACAGTGGTTTGCTAGCGACCATGTGGCTTCCCACATTGCAGACACGTAGCTTCAAGCAGCGAGAAAGAGAGAGCGGAAGGGCTATAGAGTACTTTGCAAAGCAAAGCTGTGAGATGTTTACAGAAATCGAGAAGGTGAAGACTGTATCGAAAGAAGGCGTAAAGGAAGCGACAGAGGAATTAGTGAAAGTGGGGGTGTCGTACGACATGGGTTGGAGAAAACGAGGGAAGTCATTTGATTCTTCGTCGGGAGTAGGGACTGCAATTGGTCTTGAAACTGGAAAGGTTCTAAGCTATGGCACGAAGAATACCCTATGTCGAGTTTGTGTCCAGGCCGAGAAATCCAATAAGGAACCTGGAGTCCATGATTGCAGAAAAAATCACATTGGATCATCCAAAAGTAAAGAGAGTAATGTCGCTGTCCAACTCTTCACTGATTCAGTGAAAAGCGGGGTGCAATACTCAACCTATGTCGGTGACGACGATAGTACCACAGAGAGTCATCTGAGCACACTTGTCGACTATGAGATCGAAAAGTGGAGTGATATCAACCATGCTTGTAGGGCGCTTGGGTCGCGGTTATACACGGCAAAAACCAAAGTGAGAGGGCTGACTGGAACAATCATCTCTTATATCCAGAAGTGTTTCAAATACAGTATCAAGCAAAATAAGAACCACCCAAAACAGTTGCTAGAGAATCTTTCTACAATTGTACCCCATGCATTCGGTGAGCATGATTTATGCAAAGGTTGGTGTGAATATCACAAAGATCCAGTGAATTACCGCCATAGCGATCTACCCGGAGGTAAGGACCTTAGTGGCACTGATTTACGAGCAAGTATTGAAGATTGTCTCCGACCGTTTATCACTGAAGAGGCAGCGGCAAAAATGGCCCCCGGAGGTTCCTCATAACGGAACGAATGTTTGAATAGTATCATTGGAACAAATAGTCCATGGGCCAGGCCCCCAAAATAAGGTCTTCGGTAACAGTCAGGGGGACAAATTCTATCATACATTTTTTGAAAGCTTGCACCCTCTACTTTATGGTTTTCAGTGATAGCAATGTCAGAAGAGTAGCTTTAGTGCTGAAATCACGTGATATTATGACGTCACTCAATTAAAATCGAAATTTAGATAATACTAATATTCCAGCTATTCAAGTTTATTATAAGGCCTGAAATGTATATGCAATCATTTCAAAATGATAGACAAGGTATTCAGTAAGCTCAACATGAGCTGCTCTAGGGAGTTTTAGAATATCGTAGTTACCATGGCAACAAGTTATTTTGTGATTTATGTGCTTTAAAGGGAAAGAATAGTTGGAAAATATATTTGATACATTTATATTGTTCTTCGCGTAGCCTATTTTTCAATATCAAACATCTGACTCTATACAAACTTACTGTTAATGGCCTCCTTAATTGTCTTCATCATCCTCTTCTTCTTCTGAACATTCATCATCTTCGAGATCTTCATCTTCTACACGATTGTCACAGTCACGTAGTTTGCACATATCAGTGCACTTCAGGCCATTTATAATGCACATACAGCTTGATGGTTTACATGAGCGTGAGCAAGAGCAGGAAAGGAATTCTAGGACAGCTGTGAGGGCTAGTTCACCTCTCATCCATTTGATTACAAACTTGTTGTCTTCGTGAATCCACCCGTGTCCAATAGGTGATGGAACGTTAGGGCAGCCTTGCAGACTTCTTCTCCAGATGGCTGCTTGGTAGTTTGCACGTTGTGTATGGAGTTTTAAGCAGTCAGCGCAGGGCGGTAGCTGTTGCGATTCTAGTTTCCCTTTCTTCACACAGAATAATCTATAACGAAGCTCATTTACTTCTTTGGTTCCAGGATTGGAGCTGTACATTCTGCATGTGAATTCTTGTATCTTTAAGAACACGTCGTCTGTGAAATCCCACTGCATTCCAATTTGGTGAAATAGGTCTTGGTACAATTTGTTTGTTTTCAGCATTTTGAATGCAGCTAGTTTTCCTTTTCCCGCAAAAGCACTGACACTGTCACAGCCTGTAAAGGCGTGAAAACCGAGAAGAGACGTACATACCTGCGATCCTAACATTCGAGCTACATTTGAAATGTCAATGTACATTGTTCGAATCTTCTTGCCACATTTCACGTACAATGAGCATGGAATATAACTACTGAAAGCCAAACAGAGAACAAATACGTCGGTATCTTCTGAACTAATCACAACTGCTTCGTAGCCTACCGATGCTGCATTTGCTGCATGGAATAGAACTCTTGTATCAGCCTCTTCATGATTTGATCGAAGGTCCTCCCTTTCTGCTGAACCTGATGAAGTGATTTCATAACAGTGGTCTTCTGTTGTTACAAAGATAGTCTTTGATTGTTCAGCTAATCTTTCCTGATACTTCTCCTTTCTCCATTCTTCTGAAATAAACTTAATAAGTTGGGACTTGTTTTTGGAACTTGCTAGAAATTTGGACCACTGACGAATCTTATGATCTGATTTGATGTTTTTAAACTCGTGTCCACTTTCAGAACCCCTCTTTTCTCTTTCGGCATTTTTGATCGATTCATCCTTGTAAACATCGAAGACAACATCGATACGTTCGCTTTCGTTTCCTTCATTTAGGATCATAGACATGAGACTTTCAGCTACGTCACCAAATGTCTTCTGGTCAACTTTCATTTTCTGAACAAAAAACATCCCATCAATAATTCGTGCACTTGGCTGTTGAATGGTATTTGCCGCTGGTATGTTCTTCTTCAGGTCGTTTAACAGAGATGATTTATTTGTTTTCCTTAACGATCCATCAGCAGATGCCAGAGACCAAGGTAGGGGTCCAAGTGGGTGACAAAGGACATCACTTATATTCAGCTTTCTGTTCTCAGCAATGATCAGCATCTGTGCAAATAAAGCTCTATCTGCCTTTATTATAACTTCCTTGCTTGTTCCTCCTCCGACTTTCATCTTCTTGGACAGATTTCCAAATGTTTTCAGTTGGAGCTTGGTCATTTTATCATAGAAATTAGACTTTGGTGGATTAGACTCGAGTCGGTTTTCTCTAAATGACTTGTATGCTTCCTCACCAAGAGCTTTGGCTTGAATCAAATCTTTGGCAATTTCTGTAGTCGCAAGTTTACCGGTAGATAAACAAACAAGATCCTGTTGATTACTGTTAAAAGGATTTATCCAGCTTTCTTCTAGCAATAAGAGTAATGCATTTACATCTGCTTCATCTTTTGCCATCCTACTTGGTTGAAGATCAGTGTGTTTTCTGCTTGCTGTGTTCAGATGAAGCATATCCTTAAGCTGACGCATAAATATGCTTCGAAATTCTGCAACTAAGTAGTACTTTCTCACAGCACCAGGTTTCAAGCTGAATCCCTTGGTTCCTCCAGCAGTCTGTGTATCTTTATTAACGGTTTCTTCAACGGTTTGATCTACGGGTATTCTTCCAAATGGATTGTCGTCACCAATCTGTACAGAAAAGCCACCGGCTCTAAAGTACTCTATTACATCTGGGTGATCTTCTTCGAGGTGGGACATTTCTAGCAAGTAAGCAGATAAATATCTGGCGTAATTTATATTGTCATACGCAAAGCACCACGAAACCATTCTCCTGATAGAAGAGATATAAAGCTCCCAGTTACCCTCTCTTGATGCTCTTAAAAGTCCCGGAAGGATCTCCATAATGCATAGATCTCTAAGCCCAGCATCTTGAAAGCGTTTGCCAATGATAGACAGTAAGGTGCAAGCTGTATGGAACACTCCAATCCTTAGTACGATATCTTTAAATCGTTGGTCATGTTTCCATTGAATTTCAGTTGCTTTTGCGTACAGCGCTTGGTCAAACACAAGGACGATACTTTTCAACTTGAGCTGGTTCTTTATCTTCAAAGATTGTACTAGTACTTCATGGACCGTTGCCATGTCTGTAGCAGGTGAGTTGGTAGTTGGTAAATATCCTATGTTGTCTTTTGTGACTTCTACTTTATTGCGGATGGAAATGTTAAAACCAGTCCAGCTACTTGCTCTCTGTCTTTCTCTTGCATGGAGTCGTACTAAAATCCAAATCAGATTCTTCTTTCTTGCATTTGCCATCAATTCTTCAGAAGTGACTTCAACATATTTCCTTGCTCGAGGGCCACAACGATCTCCGGCGTTATATGGAGGAATCTCAGCGCAAATTAGTAAGTTTCTAAGGTCAACCAACTTCATTAATCTCTAGTAAAGAACGTATGAATTCGAAAAGCTTTTCGTAAGCTTGAGTCTCAATAACCTTATACCAATCATCAACATCAACAACTTCATCCCCGTCTTGAAATTCATTTGAATTGCTCACTTTAGCAGGGCGAGTATAATCTCGATAGCATGAACGGTGGTAACAAGCTTCGGCGGCTACTAGTTCACGGCTTACGATGGCAATTATCTTAGTGTCATCTTTAGCAATAGCAGTTGTTCTAATGGAGTCATCAGCACGCAAATCTCTACACTGAATCAAACGCTCTCGATTTCTTGAAGATTTTAAATATTTACTTTTCTTTTCACAAAAAATGCATATCTCCTCGTATGTCCTACTCGAGCTTGATGGTTGTCTATTAGTTGCGTATCTCTTTTGCTCAGGCTCTTGCACATCATCAGCATCTTCAGTTGATAGAGAAAGGTTTTCAAGATCTCTTTTCAGAGTAAAAATACTTCGGCATTTTCTATGATACATAACGTTTGCCGGTATTTCTCCTTCGTTAGTATCCCTAGCCACATCAAGAATTGCTTTGTGATTACGAATTACTGCAGCCTTTAGCAATGTTTTCCAAGATTCGAGGTCTTTGGGGGAAGTTAAATTTTGACTATTATCATCAGTACAATGAATAATACACTTTTTAAGATCTGTTGTACAAGAACGAAAATCAAAAATGCTTTTACGTCTCTTTAAGGTATGTAAGGACTAAAAAATCGACAAGACAAAGCTTCAAATCTGTTGAAAAAATGCAAATTCCGAGTTCTAACATTGTTAGAAATATCTATATTATCAATATCTTCATTTTCGTAGTCTTTAAAAGTGTTTCATTGAGCTGATTTTGCTGAAAATTCTTCTCTACTTACCACACAAATAGTCCGCCATCTTGAAAATTACCCAAAATGCTTTGCGGATCAGCAAATATATTTTCTTCCTTTTTTAATCATTTTTATAAGTAATTTCTAAGTGAGCCAGCTTTTAAATGTAATAATATATAGTAGCTCTATTGTTTTAACATGTGATAAATAAATATCGAGCTTAAAATCATGCAAAGCTATTTTTATATATACTGCTATTTCTCCTCATTTTTCTAACAACTTGTCTGGATTTTTAAAGGGACATTCCTGTTGTACAGCTCTAATTAAAATAATTGATGATTGGCGTGCAAGTTTAGATGATAGGAAAGGAATTGTTACCATAGCAGTAGATCTCAGCAAAGCCTTCCATCAACCATAATTTGCTTATTGCAAAGCTTAAAGCCTACGGCTTTAACACAGATGCAATTCTTCTTATGAAAGCCTATCTCCTTGGTCGCCGCCAAAGAGTTCGGGTTGACAACGTATTTTCTGAGTGGCAACCAATAACAGCTGGAGTACCTCAAGGATCCTTACTTGGACCGCTTCTGTTCAACATCTTTGTGAATGACTTGAATGACTTCATCTCTACAGTATCTCTACGTATGTATGCTGATGACACTTCTGAATACTATGCTGACTACTCTCCTATGGTATTAAACTATACTATCAACAAGGAACTTAACTCCATCAAGGAGTGGGTTACTAGTAACCATCTGTCAATCAACACTGTAAAGACTCAAGCTCTCGTCATCGGAACGAACACTTACAAGTACAATCTTCTATTGGGTGATAATCCTGTGAAAATCAAGGACTCTTTAAAGATACTTGGCGTTACCATTGACTCAAAATTAACTTTTGAGGAACATTTAAATGTCCAGCTTAATAAGGCTTATGCTAAGACAAACGCTTTACGTAGAATAAGACGTTTAGTTCCAGCGCATGTTATGATTCAATTATATAGGGCTTTTATTTTGCCTCATCTTGAGTATTGTAGCCCTGTGCTGGTGGGAATATCTAAATCACTCTCAAAAAAATTAGAAGCCAATTATTATATTCTTAGAACTTTATTAGGCCTATCTAAATCTAATTCTTATGACAGCATTCTTAAATCAATTAATATGCGTACCTTAGAACATAGGAGATATTTCCAAGTTTTAGTCTTACTTTTTAAATGCATCAAAGGGAATGGCCCTAGATATATTAATGACTTTTTCAAATTTCGTACAGTTAAGTATAATTTAAGAGGCTCTGGTACTAAACTTGAGCAATATTCATTTAACAGTAAATGGCGTCTTAATTCTTTTGTATCCATAGCTAGTCATCTTTGGAACAATTTACCATCTAATGCGAGAAATGCTGTTAACGTAAATAGCTTTAAGAATATCATACGTAAATTAGACTTCATACCTTTTATATATCGTTAGATAAATTTTTATTTATCATATATTGGATATATTGGGTTGTCCTTTTTTTTCTTTTTTTTTTTTTTTATTTCCTTTTTTTTTTTTTTTCCTTATTTCCTTTATTAACTTCTCATTGTAAATAGATATTTATCATTTCATATTTTATATTTATTGCATATATACATATATATATTACATTTTATATCACTTTAATTTAGGTTATTTCTTAATAGATTAGTGCACGTGCGCATTTTAAACGAGTATGTGAAATGCTCCTAGGCGTTATGTGGATAAATAAACTATTATTATTATTATTAAATTAATCTATCCCAGCCTCGTTTTCATGCTAAATCGATATTTTTCAATAATTTAATGTTACAAAAAATACCACAAAGCTACTCTTTTAGGAATGCTATCATATAAATTTTGAAACAACTTTAGGTGACCTTTAACCTGGCATAACTCACAATTTGTCCCCCTTAGTGTTACCATGGTCGAGCCCTGGCCCATGGACTAAAATCAAACATTACGGAGACTCTGAGAGCAATGACTTTAGAACTGCTGCTGGAGTAGACCAGTTCAATGAAGGTTATGGCTACATTGAAGTGGCAGCTGAAGTCATGGGTCTGGCTCCAAACAAGGAAACGCACCAGTACACCAATCAAATGGACAATAAGTTGAAAAGAGACCGTAAAAGAAAAAAGCGAAAAAGTGTTCAAGCTGGCGCGAAGAAATAAAAAAAACAAGAAAACAAATAAAACCCGTTAACGTTCCCAGGAAAAACACGAGGGAGTTTCCTACCAGACGAACATTGGACTGACTCAGAATAAGCCTCCATTACCAATGGGACCCTGTGCAACCTCAAGGGATCTGTTACAATCAATGAGTTTACAGCTTTTACTGGATTGCTCACACCATCTCCCATTGATGAAGAAGAAGAAGACGAGCAAGTCATACCCACTTAACGTTCTTGCAATTTCTTTTGCTTTGATACGGAAACAACGGGCCTTGATAGAGACTCCGAAATTATTCAAATCGCATGTACCTCAGAGCAAAACACAAGCTTATATTCGAAATACATGTTACCTGCATTGAGGGAAATTTCCAACAAAGCTACAAGAGTTCATGGGATCAGTGTACAATATGAAAAAGGAAGGAAGACTTTGGTAAAAGATGGAAAACAGCTTGAAACTGTTTCACAGAAATGTGGCCTTGCACAGTTTCTTACGTTTATCAAAGATCAGATGGCGTGCGGTCCAGGCATTCAAATAGTTCTTGTGGATCACAATGGTGCTAGATTCGATTTTCCTATCCTCTTCAATTCCTTGAAGAGACACGGATTGTTTGATGAGTTTGTTGGACTAAACATCCTTCTGCTCGATAGCCTCAAAGTAGTATCGAATGAGATGAAGCGTAATGAAAGCACTCTCAAAGGTTTGAAAAGCGAGTCTCTCTCCTCACTTTACGAATTTCTGTTCAATACGAAATTCAATACGCACGATGCACAGGAGGACATTGACGCTCTAAGAAGGATTCTATTCCACTCAAACATCTCTCTGCAAAGACAAGAGTTGCAAAAATGCTGTGTACCTTCTGTAATGTTTCAGAGAAATATGGCATCGCTGTCACACGTAAAAGCAAGAAAAGCCACCTTACAAATTACACCACCTTACATATTAACATTCATACATCTTAGCATTCTTTTTATATTGGTTGCTATCATTTTCATATTTTAATATTTATTGAATAATTTATTTATTATCTATTTTGTATGTAGAATGTTTTTCTTAGTCTATCTGTGATGGCTACTCCCTGTGATGGACTTAAATAAATAGAAAAAAATAAAAAAAAATAAAATAAAATATATAAAATGTAGAAAAGCAAAAGAAAAGGCACATTATATGTGGATTTCCTGTGCTATTTTCATATACAGTATTGGGTTTCCTGAGTTATAAAATGGCGCCGCATGACTCGACCTCAAATTGAACGAAAACAAGCTTGATTTGACCTTTTTTCCAGTTACAAATTATTTTATAAGCTTCAGAAGGGTTTTGATATTTGACTTCCATTTCAGAGAGATTTTATCTGAAATTTGTTTCAAATAAACAATCATTTGTGCTCTTTATATCAAATATAAAAACTTTTGTGTATCATAAAAGAATCCATCTTTTTACGGTGACGTCAACTATTTCCTAGTCAAAAACAATTCCCGTCTTTCGGGAACGTTTTGAAAAAGAGCGGTGGAAAATTATAAAACTTGCACTCTTGAAAAACTGATACGATTGTTAAAAAAATAATTCTCATGGTTGAAATCTGTGTTTATGCAGCATTAAGAAAATATATACTTTTGTAGCAATTATATGAGTAGTGAATGCGCTATGACGTTTTTACTACACTGGTACCTTAAGACCAACCTTTTGGCCCGTCTTCCTGCAATGCCGACTTCGATCCCTCTGTTGCCATAGTGACGGATTCATCACAGGAATTCCAACCCCAAGTGATGCATGTAGAAAGCCTTCAAACCACAGGAAACCCGCTATTGATACAGACAACAGTCAACACAGAAGCAAACAAGACTAAGAAGAGACTATCTGTGAAGCAAATGTCGAAAACACATCCATGCAAAACTCCAACAGCGAGAAAGCATTACAGGATTCCCAACCTCTCCGTGCAGAGCACAGATCCAGTGACCAAGGGATACTTACAGCGATAGTAGCGTCTATGGACAAGATGACCAGCGCGCGCGATCTACCAGCAGTTGGAGTAGTGAAGTTTGATGGATCGCCGGAGAAATATTCGACATTTCGTCAGAGGTTTAAGAAACTTGTGGAATCAAGACCACTTGGCGATGCTGTCGCGTATCCACGAGTTAAAAAGTGCACAGACAGATTTGACTGTCTCATTAATGAGACATTGCTGATCAAACAAGTCAAACCTAGTTTGAATGTACAATCAGATTCCATACGCGCCAAACGTTTTACCTGATTATGTTATTATATATCTATTGTTATTATTTCTATATATATATTGTTTTTCTAGTACATTTTTACTGATGACGTTGTGCAACGTTGAAACGTCATCATATTTTAAACATGTTTTATTATGTTTGAATAAGAAGTTACTTATTTATTGTCAATAATATTGATTATAACAGCAACTTGGATCCTGATATTAATCTTCCCAATCATACAAATTTCAAATACTATGCTTGAACTTTGATCATTTATCAGATTTACTACACCAATTACTACATAAGTCATAACTTTTCCTTAATTGGTAAGTCTGAGACTAATATTTCACCTATGTCCTACATGCCAAATACATTTACTAGTCAGTTAGTCCTTGAGAAAGTCTGAACTCAAAAGATTTTTCTGACGTTATACAAAAACTCAATCCTTCCAAATCTACCTGGACCTTTCAGTATCCCAACTAAAATTCTTTTAATCATAAAATATCTCAAATTATATCCTTTACAAACTATATTCAATCTCTCGTTGAAAGTTGAGTATGACCTAAAACGTTTAAGACTGCTAATGTGATTGCAATCCATAAAAGTGGGTCAGATCGTATTGTAAATAATTATAGACTATATCTCTTCTATCTGTTTTTAGCCGTATTTTAGAAGAGCTAATGTTTTCCAGAGTTTTACAATTCACTGACAGTAATAAAATATTGTACAATAAGCAATTTAGTTTTTGACAAACCACACTACCTTCCATTCCATTATATCTATTACAGACTTTTTATTTTTATTGATGTTTTAAAAAATAAAAATAAAACCAAAACTTTTTTTTCAAATTTGAATTAAAACCACAATTTAAATGAAAACAAAAAACTCCAAAGAAAATCAAAAGTTGAGAAAGTCGAACTACATTTCAAGTTCAATATAAAATGTATCATAACTTAGTAATATGCATAAAATTGAAATGTAAGATCATACTCATTTGATTGTCTTCTTTTACTATACTCTAGGCTGATATAAGAACTCCAACTGACATGAAAGAAGGGAAGCTTACTCTCAGTTCAGCAACAGCAAGAAGAAGAAATGAATTGTACCAGTCAGCAAAAGGTATTCATGGAAGACCAAAAAGATCAAGAGATATTGGAATTGCTGACACACTCATACACAAATGCAATGTTAATACTATAAATAATGTTTTTTCTAGGAACTCTAGATTTACAAAACAGGTGGTCCCCAGTCTTTACAAGCCTAAGTTAATTAATTTTGAAAAATCTGATAGTAACATGCTTCGTAGTGTAGCTACATATTATAGTGGGAATGTAATGGGTAAGCAGAAGTATAGATCAGTTTATAAGAGTAGTGGATATGCTAAGGGTAAGCGTATAAAGGTAAATGATTGTCCTATTCCTATATTAGTACCTTACCATAAGCTCATGCCCTTCATTAAGAGTATTGACATTGGTAAGCTTCACAGTGTGAGGGAGACCCTTTGCGATGGTTTGGAGGAGGATAAGAAGGTCAGTGGTGTGTACCGTTCATTGAAGGAGTTGTTGCTGAAACTTGCTACATTTTACCACCAACAGGATGAGCACTTTAAGCTTATTTGGTTCAATGGTCAGACTAATACTTTTTTTGTCTCTCTAGGTGGTGATGGAGCACCCTTTGGGAAGGATGATGTTGCCACATCTTGGCTTGTTAGTTTTTTGAATGTTGGGAGGGGTGTTTTGAGCAGTAATGAGAATTTTCTTCTTTTTGGAGCCAACTGTACTGAAACTGCCATCCCTGTACAGAGATTCCTCAAGGCTCTTGTAAATGAAATCAAGGAGATTGAAGAATCAAGTTATACTGTTCCTATCAACAAGAGTCATATTACTGTTAAATTTCACTTTGCAGAGATCCCAAACGACATGAAAATGCTTGCATTTCTAGCTGGAGAGCTTCCAAACAGTGCAAAGTATTTTTCTTCCTTTGCAAATGTTAACTATGATGATCTTAAAATTACTTCTAGTTCTTTTTCTTATGGTTCTAGCAGTACTTGGAGTCCATGGAACTACCAACAAAGACTGGAAGTGGCCAATGAAGTAGCTGACCTTAAGAAAACAATTTCTAGAAATAAGCTAACGCCATCCACTTTACGGTCTAAGGTAACCAAATTCATTGCCAACAAAAAAAGCCGTCAAGAGTTTCCTCCACTTATAGGTAAGTTGGTTGACCAAGCTCATATTGAGCCATTGCATCTCAAGAACAATTCATGTGCTTTGGCCCACAGGCTTCTCTTAGCAGAGGTTCTGTACATGTTTGATTTACCTCAGACAGTAAAATATTCAGAGGTTCCTAGTCACTGTCCTTTGATAAAGTATGTCACGACGATGCGTACTAGTTGCAATCTTGGTCGGCTTGCAAAGAAAATTGTAAGGTGGTTTGATGAGACAAGGTCTGCCAGTTCTAAGAACATGGATTACAGGTTCACGGGTAAAGACTCTAAAATGTTCCTCCACAATTTCAATGTCTTGATTTCATCTGTACTTACAAGTGCTATGGCAGGACAAAGGCAAAGAATTATTCTTCACATTATTTCATACATGTGTCTTTGTCTAAGAGACTGTGTTTCTTTATTCAACAGGTTAGAATTAACTCAAGATCAGGTAAGTAAACTTAAAACTCTTTGTCATCATTATTTTTGTTTGCATGTTATGTTTTTAGATTCTGTTAATCCTACTGTTTGGCATATTGGCCATGTTGTTCCCATCCACACTGAAGATATGTTAGGTAAGTATGGCATGGGCCTTGCTCTCAACTCAATGGAGGGTAGAGAGGCCAAGCACATTTCCATCTCCAGCTACAGCAAGAACACTATCTTCAAGTGTAGATAAGAGCAAGTCTTTTTACATGAATATGTATCTTTAATCTGGCTAAGAGAAAGAGGCTACAATTTGAACAAATCCAAGTCACAGTCAGCATCTTATATACCAAAGTGCACCGAGGACCCTGCATACTGCCATTGTGGCTGTCATATATTAGACTAGAACCTGCCTAGCAACAGCCACTTCCGGTTGTCACATACGGGACTTTATCTGTGACGTCAGACACGTTTGTTTTGGGGACTGACAGAGTAGTTTGCCCGACTTGTAAAACCATTCTGAATGAGCGTTCATTAAAAACCTTTCAAGACATAACAGTGGCCTGCAGAAGGATGATGATGGCACATGCCAAATCTGTGACCACAGATACAGGGAAACGATTAAGTTAAGTATATCATCAGGGAAATCTTTATTTGGGGAGGTCAAAATCAGGATTGTGATTGCTTTGTTATGTGTTCACTAACCAATTGACGGGATGCTCAAATGAATTAGCCTAAGTTAAAACTTTTATGGATATCTAGAGACTAGTTTTTGATTATAGAAAACATAATTATTTATTTGAGTTATTGTACAGCATAATTGAAAATTATGTTTAAAAGGTCACTTAGTTTATTGTCATACTGCTCTCCATTTTGTACTTTATTTTTTAATTGATGCATTGTGAAGCTTACATTATATATATCTCGACCATGCTTGTAAATAGCCAACTGGTTTGCCTCCTTTCCAGTTGGGATTCTTAACACACTTTATGTTGTTATGTTTACTTCTTCAGTTCAGTTAATTTATTGAGCCAACCTCACAAAAGAGCCTCCTACAGGACGTGATGGTTGCAAAATTATTTTTTGATTTAACCTTTTCAAATTTTTTTGTTACCGAATAAAAGCATTTAAAACTATCTTGCATCTCGCATTATTTTCTTTCATACATTTACATTTATTAATTTATCCATTCATTCACATATCACAATTTGTCATCATACTTATTCATTCACTCATTGTGTAGACGACAACTATTTGATTTCCTAATTAGCATAGGTTATTAATATTCATAAGTTGAAATTATGGGATGTAAGCCGGGACAGGCAGCAAGACGATCGCAATACGTACACCATATGGTATGTCAAGATTATATTTGATTTTCCGTAAGATATAGGCTTTTAATTTGTAATTTTTTATTTCTAGTGAACCTCGTAATTATAAATCTGTCTATTGTGAATGAAATAACTGAAGAACATCAAGATTATCGAGAATTAAATCGCTGATATAATCGACGAGCGTTTTGCATTGTGTACCCATTACTGAATAGATGTCCCCACTGAACGAAAGAAGATGTCCGCTACACATTGCTTGTACACGTTTATTTTGCTGCATATGTAAAGCAGTCAAAACTTCCCCTTTCTTCAGTTATATATTCTTGCATTTGATTACATTGGAGATTCATGAGTTACACAAGGACTACTAATATTCATCCATTCTTTCCTGTCTGTATGCATATCTTGAATACTGTTGGAAGTGTGTCAGAAACCTGTTGATCTTGTTTATGTCATATTCTAATGAAGTACTAAATTTTATACATTATTTTAGTGGCTAAATTTCAATATACATGTACATGCTTAAGCCGAGAGCATTTGAGTCTATTGTAAGACACTGATGTATAAGAGTGATAGTATTTAACCAGCAAGACAAACACTGGCAGAAAAAAACAATATTTAAAATACTCAACTTGATAAAAGAAAACATTTGAAATAATTATTATTAGAGAACTTGCTAGTGTCTATTTGTCTGTCTTTTTAACTGGTGAAAAGCCATCACTCAAGAATGTGGATGGTCATAGAATCTTGGATTTTTTTGTATCTCTATAATGTGTAGTGTTTCTAATGGCTTAGTGAAAGTAACAGTACAGAGATCTGAGATTTACATGCCATGATTCAAATACCATCAACAGTAATATGTGTTCAGACATCCAAAACACAAATAGTCTTAAATAGGGTTAGAGCATCAGTACACAATGATAGCATGTAGTTTTATCAGTAATATAAACTTTCATCAATTCTAATCCTGTGGTAACCCTGGAAACCTTGTTCATATGGTGTATTTTACACTGTAGAGTTTAAAATTAGCAAACGTTTGTATAGGCACAACCCAACAAGCATAGCAAATAAGCAGTTTTCAAAAACAAAAGCGGTCAGCGGTTGTTGTCCAAGATGGACGGCGATTCTCTAGTTCTCTGTGAAGTTTGATTCTAAGTCAACTTAATTCATATTTTTTTCTGTTTTTGTGTTCGTCTTTCGTCGTTGTACTCATTCGTTTCACCATGAGCTCCAATGAAGAGAACTCTTCAGATAAACTAGACGCGATTCAGAAGTCTATGGACTTCTTTAATAAGATGTTTGAAGAAATGGCGGCAAAAGTCAAGACACTCGGGAAGGAAAATCTCGCTCTAAAATCTGACATCAATGGTCTCAAGACCTAAATGATGATAGCAAACAACACAATCAGAGAACAAGACGTACGCATCGACGAGCTGGAGCAATATATTAGAAGGGACTGCTTAGAAATTAAAGGGATTCCTGTTCGTCCCCATGAAGATACAACGGAGGTAGTTCAAGATATTGGAGAGCTTCTCAACCTAGACATCAAAAACTCAGACATCTCAATAAGTCATAGGCTGCAAGACAACAGAGATCAACGTGACAAAGATTCCAGCAATCCACCAACCATTATTGTCAGATTTGCCCGCCGAGAGGCTAAAGAAAAGCTTTACCGAAATCGCCACCGTTTGAAAGACAAAACAACCGAAGATCTCGATGGCTGTAGCCATATAACTCCCGGCAACAGCATTTATATATCTGAAAACTTAACCCAAATTCGCAAGAAATTATTTAAGTCTTGCCTCAGAGTGAGAAAGGAATTAAACTACAAAATTATCTCCACCTCCAATGGTCGTATTTACTTAAAGAAAGATGCCAGAAGTCGCCCAGTTTATATTAATAACCCAAGTGACTTGGCCAAGTTGAAAGCCAACTCTACCAAGCATGATCCACCTTCCATCCCTGGAGCTCTGCATGGTTCTGGCTCTGAACTGCCGAATCCTACTTTTCATCTGTTGGATCCTAGCTGAACTATTGAACTCACAGCTAAGTGACTTATTATCATTCTATGTTCCAATCTAGTGTGCTTATAGTGCTAAACTTCAGCAATAATTTAGTGTATTATTTATTCATATATTTATTCCGTAGCATACTATTTCCAGGTGTACATATTCTAAATACAAAAAACATTCTCTGTATGATAGATATATATGTATATATAGATATATTTATATATATTTCATACCATACTTTTTTAAGTGTACAGTTTTAAGTACTAAAAATGTCATCATGTAAATGTGGCATCTGTTTAAAAACTGTCAGATCCAATTCCAGAGGTATCCAATGTGATACATGCTTTCTTTGGTATCATCAGAAATGTACCCTTTTATCTATCAAAGACTATAATTATTTCTCTAAGACTAATGACCTCTGGCTATGTGCATCGTGCAGATCAAATATTTTTCCCTTTCAAGATCTAGATGTTGAAGAATTAGTCCAATTATCTTTTAATTCTAATACCCATTGCTTATGCTCATCCAAGCTATCTAACTCAAGATTATCCTCGCTGCCTTGCTTTAATGTGATGACTGCTGCTAATAATAATCCTAATCTGTTAACTACAGATATTGATCAAAATCTGCCGACAGTAACCCACTTTGACTATTACTATACTCATGATTTTCACTCTAGTAATGGTATTTCTTCTTACTGCAATGACTCAACTTTTTCGGCCTTCCATATGAACATAAGAAGTTTGGCTGCTAATTTTGATTGTTTTCACCAGCTGTTATGTGATTTAGGTTTAGCTTTTTCAGTAATTGGACTCTCTGAAACTAAATTAAGACTAGGAAATGATAGTTTGATTAATTTAGATCTTCCTAACTACCATTTTATCTCCCAACCTACTACCTCATTTGCTGGTGGTGGTGTTTTTTTTTGTCAAAAATGACATTGCCTTTGTAAAAAGAGAAGATTTATGTTGCAGTAACGAGGACTTTGAGTCATTATTCATTGAGATAAATGTCCCTCATCAGCACAATATAATTTGTGGAGTATTCTATAGACATCCAAACCGCAAACTGGATAACACTTTTGATTTTCTCTTTAAAACAGTCGAAAAGATCAACAAAGAAAATAAATATTGTGTCCTGATGGGAGATTTCAACATAAATCTTCTAAATTGTGAGTCTCACTCTGATACTGATAATTTTATTAATACACTAGGTTCATTTTCCTTTAATCCACAAATACTAAAACCCACTAGAATTACAGACCATTCTGCAACCCTCATTGATAATATATTTTTTAACTCTTATGAGCATTATATCATGAGTGGCAATATCCTTTGCGACATAACAGACCGCCTTCCAAACTTTGTAATTATTAATAGATTATCCTTTGACCCTAATGTTACTGCTACCTTTAGAAGAGACTACTCCAATCTGAATGAGGAGGCTCTACTTTGTGAATTGAGTAGCATCAACGGGTTTGAAATACTTTCACAGGAAGATAAATCTACTACACCAGATGTTAACTCGATGTTCCTTTCTTTTTTCACTCGTATTAATGAGATTTTGGATAGGCATGCTCCACTACGTAAAATAAACAAACGTAAAGCTAACTCATTTTTAAGCCCTGGATTACTCCAGGAATTGCTAAATCAATCACAATTAGAGACAAATTATATAAGAAGTATCTAAAATTTGGTAACTAGTACTATCAAACTAAATATAAAGGTTATAGGAATAAGATTATACAACTTATCAAGAAAAGTAAAAGGAAGCACTATAATGACTACTTTATTAAAACAAGACATGACATTAAGAAAACCTGGACTGGGATTAAAGAAATCATCACACTAAAATCAAAAAGCAATATTTCTTTGCCAACCCGAATATTTCATAATCAAGAAATGTTAAATGAACCATTATCAATAGCCACAGCCTTTAATCAGTACTTTTCTTCTGTAGGTAGTAAACTAGACAATAAAATTCTACATTCCAACTCTATTCCAGAGGACTATTTAAAGCATCCCATACAGAACTCCTTTTATCTCTCACCGGTGACTACTTCTGAAATAGATGATATAATCTCAAACTTAAAGTCTTCAAAGGCTTGTGGACCATATAGTATTCCCACTAAAATTCTAAAACATGTGAAGTCTCAACTTGCAATTCCTCTTGAGATAATTTATAATGCCTTCCTTTCTTATGGCTGTGTGCCAGATCAATTAAGAATTGCTAAAGTAATCCCAAGTCATAAATGTAGTAATCTGAATGACATCTGCTTAGCTTCAATCATTGTATAATTAGTTTATCCGATTAGCACTTATCGCTATGCTAAACAATATGCTATTCATGATATGACGTAATGATTATCTGTTATATGTAAGCTGTTTATAGATCAATAAACCAGTCTTGCTTATGCTACACTAGCGTGTTGTACTCGGTTATTACATTGGCGACGAGGATTAAAAATTAAAACTCTTGCTCTAAAATGGCTACATATGGTCAAATCGGTGAATACAAGGAGACCGAGCTGTGGACGCAGTACGTGGAGCGCCTAGAACAGTATTTTTTGGCGAACGACATAGCCACCGAGACGAAAAAGCGGGCGATTTTCCTTAGCGTTTGCGGTGGGAAAACGTATGCGCTCGTGAGGGATTTGCTCCAGCCAAAGAAACCGGCAGAGACGGAGTTGAAAGCGATTCTAGAAGAAGTGGCAAAGCATTACTCACCGAAGCCCAGTGAAATTGTGGAAAGATTCAAGTTCCACAATCGCAGTCGCAACCAAGGCGAAGGAGTGGCAGAATTCATTGCTGGGATGAGGAAATTGTCAGAACACTGCAACTTTGGCGATACGTTCGACAATATGTTGAGGGACAGGCTAGTTTGTGGGATAAACGATGCCAAAATTCAACGAAGATTGCTAGCGGAGCCTGAGCTGACGCTCAAGAAGGCTGTAGAGTTGGCATTAGCTTTGGCATTAGTTTTAATTGCGAGAAGAAGGGGCACGTTCAGAAAATGTCCTTTTTTTCAAAAGGGAAAAAGCAAACCGAAGCAGGAAAAGCTAAAAAGGAGAAAGGCAAAACGCATAAAGTTCAGGACGACAGCGAGGACGAGGAGGCGTATGACATGTTCAACGTTACCGGACGTTCTGCGACTGTGAAAGCCTTTGAAACGGAAATGAAGTTATGTGGAAAACCACACGTCTTCGAAATTGACACAGGGGCGTCAAGAACTTTGATAAACGAACGCACGTACGCCGATTTGCGTGACGTTGCTGAACTCAAAGAAACAAAAGTAAAGTTGACAACGTATACAGGAGACAAGATTCCGATTATGGGGATAGTCGAAATACCTGTAGAATACGGAAATCAAAGAGATGTTCTGAAAGCTGTGGTATCTCAGGGACGAGGACCAAATTTGTTGGGTCGTGACTGGCTACAAGTGCTAAAGCTGGATTGGAAAGGCATTTTCCGAGTGAGTGAAATGGATTCCTCAATTACCAAGATTCTAAAGGAAAACGTGGAAGTTTTTGAGGATGGACTTGGAACCTTGAAAGGAACTAAGGCCAAAATCTATGTGGATGCAAATGCGGAACCGAAGTTTTGCAACGCACGCCTAGTTCCCTACGCGCTTAAACACAAAGTGGAGGTCGAGTTGGAACGACTCCAAAAGGAGGGAATAATTTCTCCTGTGGAATTCAGCGAATGGGCGACACCAATTGTTCCGATTTTAAAACCAAATGACACGGTGAGAATATGCGGGGACTATAAGTGTACTATTAATCAAGTGTCCAAGTTGGATAATTATCCGATACCGAAAACGGAAGACCTGTTAGCTACCTTGGGTGGAGGAGAAAAGTTCACCAAGCTAGATATGTCGCAAGCATATCAACAGTTGTTGTTGGATGAGGAATCGAAAACGTTCACAACAATCAACACGCACAAGGGTCTTTTGTTACAATCCCCTTGCATACGGCATTTCATCTAGCCCAGGATTTTTCAGCGTACTATTGAAAGTGTTTTGCAAGGGATCCCGAATGTGATTGTAAGGGTCGATGACATATTAGTCACTGGGAAAAATGACATTGAACATTTGGCAAACCTTGAAAACGTGCTGAAAACGCTCTCAAGAGCGGGTCTCAAGTTGAGAAAAGAAAAGTGTAAATTCATGCAGTCGGAAGTGGTTTATTGTGGTTATGTTATCAATGGACAAGGGATCAAACCAGTGGCAGATAAAGTGACCGCGATTAAGCAAGCACCGGAACCGACGGATGTGGGACAATTGCGCTCATTTTTGGGCATGCTGAACTATTATCATAAATTCTTACCGGAAGCGGCTACTCTATTGGAACCACTACATCAACTTTTGCGGAAGGACAAAAAATGGGTTTGGAAGGCCGAACAACGGAAGGCATTTGAAAAAGCCAAGGAGTTGTTGCAATCGGCTGATCTCTTAATCCACTTCGATCCTAGCAAAGAACTCGTGCTCGCGAGTGACGCGTCTAATTATGGAATTGGCGCAGTGTTATCGCATCGCTTGCATGACGGAAGTGAGCGGCCGATTGGCTACGTGTCACGCTCACTCAATTCAGCGGAACGTAATTATAGCACCCTAGAGAAAGAGGCGCTTGGCGTGATTTTCGGAGTGAAAAAGTTTCACCAGTATCTCTATGGCAACAAGTTCACGATTAAAACGGATCACAAGCCACTGGAGGGGTTGCTAAGTGAAAGGAAGGGGATTTCTGCTCAATCCGCACCGCGCATTCAGCGTTGGGCTTTAACACTAGCAGCATATGAATATACCCTGTCGTATAAGCCTGGCGTGACCAATTGTAACGCAGATTGTTTGAGTCGACTACCCTTGCCTGTCACGAGTAACGCAACACCCGAAGTGGGCGAAACCATAATGTTAATGGAACAGTTGGACGCTACTACGATTACCAGTAAAGACATTAAGGATTGGACTAAACGAGATCCTGTATTATCCCAGGTGTTACGATTTACACTGGAGGGATGGCCTTCAACAGTCAACTCTGACGAGTTAGCGGCTTACACTAATCGAAAGTCAGAATTGAGCATTGAAGATGGATGTGTGCTCTGGGGGACTCGCGTGATTGTACCACCCCAGGGTAGGAAAAATGTGCTAGAAGAGTTGCATGAGACACACCCAGGAGTTTCACGCATGAAAGCTCTTGCACGCAGCTATGTTTGGTGGCCTGGAATCGATCGCGAAATCGAGAGCGTAGTAAAAAGGTGTAACCAATGTCAGCTACACCAGAAGGCACCAGCAGAGGCACCATTACATCCATGGGAGTGGCCAGGACAGCCATGGTCGAGGATTCATATTGATTATGCAGGGCCATTCAAGGGAGAAATGTTTCTCATAGTGGTCGATGCGTCTTCAAAGTGGCTGGAAGCTCAAATTATGAAGTCTACAACGTCGGGAGCAACCATTGCGAAACTACAAGAGATTTTTGCAACACATGGACTTCCTAGGACAATAGTTAGTGACAATGGACCGCAATTCGTTAGCGAGGAGTTTAAGGCATTTAATGCTACTAATGGGGTTAGGCACATAAGGGTTTCCCCATACCACCCCGCCTCTAATGGCCAGGCCGAGAGGGCAGTTCGCATTTTCAAAGAGGGGTTGGAGAAAATGGAGGGAGGAGATCTGAAGAATAAGGTTTTTATTCAGATAAAGAATCACACCACACTCCACAACAGGAGTACCTCCTGCGCAGTTGCTCATGAAGCGGCATCTGATTACTAAGCTTGACTTATTGCGCCCTAGCGTAGAGGATCGCGTGCGCGATAAGCAAACACTGCAAAAAGCAACACATGACATGCACGCTAAGCAACGAGAGGTCAATCTCGATGACTCTGTTGTGGTGCGTGATTTCAGAACGAAGAAGGCTTGGATGCCAGGTAAGGTGATCGAGAAAACGGGTCCAGTGTCTGCAAAGGTAGAACTAGATAATGGCACAATAGTTAAGAGACACCAAGATCATTTGCGAGTCACTGAAAAACAATCACCTGAATTGGAAACATCAGAAATTGAATTACCTACTTTGGATCAGCCAGCTGAAATTGAAACGCTAACAGAAAATGTGCGTCCTGTGCGCAACCGCAAAATGCCAGAACACTTGAAAGATTTTGTTGTTTATGTTTAGAATTGATTAAGACATTATACTCTTGCATTTTTAGAAATTAGTGTTTACAGACTTAGGAGGGAGGAATGTAGTAATCTGAATGACATCTGCTTAGCTTCAATCATTGTATAATTAGTTTATCCGATTAGCACTTATCGCTATGCTAAACAATATGCTATTCATGATATGACGTAATGATTATCTGTTATATGTAAGCTGTTTATAGATCAATAAACCAGTCTTGCTTATGCTACACTAGCGTGTTGTACTCGGTTATTACAATAAAAAAGATTCACTTACTGACATGACGAATTACAGACCCATTTCCCTCCTTGCCATCCTTAGCAAAATATTAGAAAAACTGATGCATAAAAGATTGTACTCTTTTGTAATTGATAAATATAGTATTCTATATGATAAACAGTTTGGATTTAGAAATAAGCACTCAACCTCACATGCTATACTCTTGATAACAGATAAAATCAAAAAAGCAATAGAAGATGGCCTATACTCTTGTGGAATCTTTCTTGATTTCTCAAAAGCTTTTGATACAGTTGATCATACCATTCTTATAAAAAAGCTAAATTATTATTATTATTACTTCTTACTTGACTGATAGGCAACAATATGTCTCAATTAGTAATGTCACCTCCAATAATTTACCGGTAACCCATGGAGTTCCACAGCGGTCAGTATTGGGCCCTCTTCTATTTCTTTTATACATTAATGACTTCCATAGCTCTAATCCCTTTTTTGATTTCCATATCTTTGCTGTTGACACAAACCTATTTTGTTCTCATAACAATCTTGCAAACCTTGAGACTCTCGCAAATGCTCACCTTCTAGATACTTTTAATTGGTTAAATGCAAACAAGCTTTCTCTTAATATAGAAGAAACTAATTTTGTGATTTTCCATCCCCCACAAAAAATAAACCATTACTCGCCTAAACTACTAATTAACAGCAGGGAGATCAAACAAGTCAAAAATATTAAATATCTTGGGGTTTATATTGATTCACATTTAAACTGGAAGGCCCACATTTCTTACGTCTCTAAGAAAGTTAAACGATGCATTGGTATTCTATTTAAAATTCGAAATTTTGTAAATACTACTATTTCAATCCAACTTTACTATTCTCTGATCTTTCCCTTCTTAACTTATGCACTAACCACCTGGGGTAACACATATTCTACCAATCTCAATCCGCTCATTATTCTACAAAAGAAGGCAATGAGGATAATTACTTTCGCTGAGTATAATGCTCACTCCAGCCCAATTTTTCATAAATTAAATATTATCAAATTTCCCGACTTAATTTATATACATAATGCTTTGTTTATGTTTGATTATCATAATGATATGCTCCCATCTGCATTTAACCAATTTTTCATTGAAATCAACAGAGTACATCAATATAACACGAGACTTGCTAGTAAAAAAGCATATTACTTGCCCAAAATTAGGACTAATTATGGGAAATATAACATTCGCTTTCTTGGAGTGAAAATATGGAATTCAATGCCTTACGATATTAAGACTAAGTCCCGTAGAGTTTTCAAACGTAACTTAATCAATTCACTTATGAACGTCTATTAAGTCTCATACTATTTTAATAATATACAATATATTGATGTATCCCTTCTTAAGCTCATACTTGTTCCTGTTTTTTCTATATCCCCCCCCCCCCCTTTACTCTAGTTATTAAGTTTGTTTCACTTATGATCGTATATATGTGTTTTATGTGCTATATTGTATGTGCTAGTAGAAACCTTCTTCCTACAGATTTCTTTTAAATATAACAATGACCTGACCATAGCTGCTTTGCTAATTAGCTTTTTCTAGCAAAAGTAGTTGCGTTGGAGTTCAGCATAGTATGGTCTTCTGATTGATACTGTGACTGTTGCCATGAACAGTCGTGGAATGTTTAAATAATTATTAAGTATATAATAAATACATCATTATTTTGATCTCAAATTTCAATTGTCGGTCAACGGACCACGAGGAGCGATTTGTAAGAGCAAGTATATGGCTAGACAAGGTCAGTAAAATCTTATACAATTACTTTGTAATCACACATATATATGATTTATTATTGATTGTACATTTTTGGATGATTTAGACACACCGTATATACCATTGTTCACTGTAAATCATGCCTGATTAGAGATAACACAATTGTGATTGTAACCTTAAGTAATTCATGTATTCTTTTATGTTTGTTATAGTTTTACGATAAAATTAAGAACTATTAAAGATTGTCAGAGATCCGTATAAAACCCTAGCCATGGTTACGCCGGTAGCTACAGTAAAACTTGTCTTAAAACTTGTGGTTTAAAAGACTGTGAACTAGATTTCGCACGCTAAGCTAAGTAAACGAGGCTAGTATGGAATCGTCGGATCCTATAAGCCCGATGAGACGAAGTTTAAGCGATGCAAGGCTCGACCTAAAATACGCCCGTTTGCAAGCAGAATTCGAACTAGAGCTACAACGAAAGAGATTTGAATTTGAAGAGTTGCAAAGAATGAAGAATTACGAAATGGCGAAGGCCGAGAAAGACCTGATGGAAGAATTCGATGATAGATCATGCTTATCCGAAGCAAATCTCGGTCGACTCGAAACGCAGAGTAAAGATGATAACGTCCGGCGTTACATAACATGGATGCACGGTTTCAAGCAAACACATCTCAGAGGGCAAAACGACGCAAACATGAAAACCGAAAATCAGATAGGCGACGTGATTGACGGCTCCAATAAACCAAACGATTACGAACACAACGCAGACATCAAGACCGGAAACGACGCGATTGACGATTTTAATACGCCAAGTGATAACGATAACGAACTGAACGGAAATCAGAAAGAAAACGATGAACATGAGACCTCGAATCAAAATGTCAACAACCCATTTGACAATGGAAATATACCCATTGAAAGGCCAAATAAGGAGATCGCGTCTACCGGAAGTCATTATTTTGGTAGAAATCGCGAAACTTACAACAAAGGTGGAAGCAAGCAGCACGAAAGGAACCTTGTACCAGGGCACAGGAATCTCGAAGGATATCATACCGAACACAGGAAACCCAGCCACTCCAGGTAATCGAAATACTCACCATCCAATGCGTTATACAGATAACGACAACGTAAGTCCTCAAGAACGCCGAACTCTGATTCCACCGAGTACCGAAGGGCGAAAATCAACAATCTCATACTAGTACTGCCTGCGATGGAGCTAAAGAAACGCTTTCTCAACGCCTCCCCACGTGCCAGGTTATTCCCGCGCTTATCAGTATTCCATACCAGTTCATCAGCCATCGGTCCAAGAATTCGGCTCGGCGATTGCAGAGAGTATGGAAGCAGTTCGACTGCCAACGCCCAAGCTTAATGTCTTTAGCGGTAACCCGTTAGAATGGCCTACCTGGAAGGCTGCCTTTGAAGCTGTAATTGAAAAAAGAGTAACAAACGTCAGTGAGAAGATCCTTTACCTACAACAGTATCTCGCCGGAGAACCAAGGAAAATCGTGGAAGGATACCAATTTGTTCAGACAGCTGAAGCATACCAGGAGGCCAAGAAAACGTTAGAGAGACGTTTTGGACATCCGTCTGTCGTTGCTGAAACCATTAGAAACAAGCTGACAAACTGGCCTCGAATCGCCCCCAAGGACGGAAGAGATTTGCGTGAATTTGCAGACTTCTCGAAGACATGCGAGCTTGCAATGCAGTCAGTAGAAGATTTAGAAACGCTGAACAAACAGCATAAGAACAATTACTTAAAATCCTTCCAAGCTGGATGCACCCAAAATGGGGTACAAAGGTGAGGGAATTTCAAATCGCACACGGTGACTCGAAATATCCTCCCTTCAAATCATTTGTCGAATTTGTGGCGAGTACAGCAGAAGTCCAAAGCAAACCGTCAAGGGTAAAGCCCAGAACTAACATCCTCAACAGCGCTTGTACCCTATCTACCGAAACTAAAGGCACCTCAAGCAATGATCACAAGACCCCACTATGTCTGTGGTGTAAGAAAGGTAATCATCACCTAAATGCTTGTTTCGAGTTTGCAAAGAAACACATTAAAGAGCGAACAAAGTTTGTGATCAGAAAGGGACTTTGTCTCCGTTGTCTACAGCACGGTCACATGTCCAAGGAAAACAAATGCAAGGAGATCACTACTTGTTCCCGATGTAAACAGCAACATCCCACTTGTCTGCATGTTGATGACGAAGGTCGAAGGGAGAAACAGTATAACGTCGAGACTGCAAAAACAGATACAGCAGCAACAAAGTGTACAGGCGTTTGCAAGGTTGAAGGTCAGCAGTATGGACAAGATCAGAGTCTCATTGTTCCAGTGTGGATATCCTGCACAGAAAAACCTCAGCTTGAAAGGTTAACCTACGCGTTGATTGATTGTCAGTCTAATGCAACTTTCATCACCGAAAGCCTTAGATCAGCACTGAACATCGAAGGAGCAAATAGTCATCTTCTTCTCTCAACAATGCACAAAGAAAATGAGTTAATACAGTGTAAGAAGATTAAAGGCATCAAGGTGCAAGATTACAAGCGTCAAGTCTCCATCACGCTGCCAAGGATCTTCACGAGACCAGTCATTCCTTGCAAGCCATCCCAGATTCCAAAGCCTGAAATCGCGAGACAGTGGAAACATCTTAATCGAATCGCAGATGAACTGATGCCCTACAGAGATGATATCGAAGTCGGCTTGCTGATAGGCACGAACTGCCCTAAAGCCATCAAGCCTCGTGAAGTCATACCAGGTTCTGATAACGACCCGTATGGAATAAGAACCGACCTTGGTTGGGGCATCGTTGGACGTGTGTGTAAAAGCCCCATCGATGAAGAGTCACCAGAAGAATCTGATACCAACAATTGGGTCAATGCGACAACAGCTGATCACATCCCCATGGTGCGCGAAGAGCAAAATGATGCCAATAAAGCCACCTTCACGACCGAAACTCACGCAAGAGAGGTCATAAGCCCTGCCCAGGTGAGGGAGATGTTCGAGAGAGACTTCCACGAGAAGCCAGATCCCAAACAACAGCCCATTACAGCAGACGACCGAGCATTTCTGACGGAAATGAAAAATCAGATTCGCCAAAGGAAAGACGGGCACTACGAAATGCCTCTCCCTCTAAGGAACAAGGTCTCAAGCCCTGAGATGCCTCGCACAGCTCAAAATGCGTCTGAAAGGGAATGAGAGATTCAGAAGAGACTATCTCGAGTTCATGCGAAAGACGATTGATGAATGTGCAGAGAGAGTTCCAGCAGAAGGCGGCAGACCCACAGGAGGACGTATTAACTATGTTCCCCACCACGGCGTCTACCACGCAAAGAAAGCAGATAAGATTCGGGTTGTCTTCGATTGCAGCGCCGTCTACAGAGGCACATCATTGAACAAGAACCTTCTGCAAGGACCCGATCTGACAAAAACCTTATTGGGTGTTCTTTGTAGATTCCGTCTGGAACAAATTGCCTTTTCATGCGATGTGGAAGGTATGTTTCACCAGTTCTATGTCGATGAAGCAGACCGAGACCTTCTTCGGTTTTTCTGGTGGGAAGATGGGAACCTGGACAGCCAACCGATTGAATACCGCATGAATGTCCAACTATATGGTGCAGCATCATCTTCCGGATGTGCAAATTTCGGTTTCAAGCAAGCTGCGAACGATGGAGAAATTGAATTTGGCCAAGAAGCTGCCAACTACATTCGTCGACGACGGCCTCAAGTCTGTAGAGACCCCGGAGAAAGCGGTAGAAATTATAAGGAACAGTCGAGCCATATGCGCGAAGGCGGGTCTAAGACTTCACAAGATAAACAGTAACAGCAAGAAAGTTATTCAATCTATCCCAGTTGAGGACAGAGCTAAAAATCTTCAAGACATAGATTTCAACCAAAATCCTCTACCAATCGAACGAACTCTCGGTGTCATGTGGTGTATCGAGACAGATTGCTTCCAGTTTAGGATAATCCTCCAAGATCGTCCTCTAACTAGAAGAGGTATTCTGTCTACTGTTTGCTCAGTATTCGACCCTCTTGGATTCCTGGCTCCCGTGGTCTTGGTCGGAAAACAGATCCTTCAAGAGCTGTGTCGGGAAGCAGTCGACTGGGACGATCCCATAAGCGACAATCTTCGTCCGAGGTGGGAAAGATGGCGCGACGAGCTGAGTACCTTAGGAAATATCAAGATACCACGATGCTACAAGCCAAAGGACTTTGGCGAGGTAAAGCACGTTGAGATACACAAGTTATCAGAAGCTAGTCAGAGTGGCTACGGGCAGTGCAGCTATCTTCGTTTG
This sequence comes from Actinia equina, assembly GCA_011057435.1. NCBI lineage: Eukaryota > Metazoa > Cnidaria > Anthozoa > Actiniaria > Actiniidae > Actinia > Actinia equina. The sequence goes on along the minus strand of WHPX01000474.1, from coordinate 100,752 downwards.
ATAAATGATGAAGGCCAAGCCCACTGTGCTCTGCTGATGGGAAAGGCACGCGTGACGCCACTCAAACCAGTCACTATTCCACGCCTCGAGCTTACTGCAGCAGTGGTATCAGTCAAAGTTGGTCAGTGGTTGTGTCAAGAGCTAGAGTATCAGGACATTCAAGAAGTGTTTTGGACTGACAGCCAGGTGGTCCTAGGCTACATCAACAACAGCGCAAAGAGATTCCACATATATGTTGCCAATCGCGTTCAGCAGATCCATGAGCATACAGAACCCAAGCAATGGCAGTACGTGCGCACAGATTCCAACCCAGCTGATGCAGCATCACAAGGTTTGATGGCCAAGGAACTCCTAGAGCATGAGACGTGGTTCGGAGGTCCAGAATTCCTCCGCAAGTTTGGTCGACATGACGTCCACCAACGTGAAATCAATGAGCTCAGTCCTGATGATCCAGAACTCAAGAAGACAGGCTCACTGACCACGCATACAGACGAATTCAAGTCAGGTCATCTTGAGACGAGCAGGTTGAACCGTTTCTCAAACTGGTATATAGCAAAAAGGGCCGTAGCAAGGTGCATACGATACAAGAACCTGTTGAAGAAGAAGGCCAAGCTCAAACTGTCATTAGATGCCGCTAGTCCAGATAATTGCTTCCACAGCGACCGCGCGATCAGCGTAGAGGAACTGCGTCAAGCAGAAAACGTCATCATCCGCAGTATTCAACAAGAACACTTCCAACAAGAAATCAAGACCTTGAATTCGCTAGATGTTAAGGGCGACTTTGTCAACAGAGAGTCAACAAGACTTCGTAACACAAGTCTAAAGAAATGCAGTAGCCTTTATCGTCTAGATCCCTTTATCGACGACAAAGGTGTCCTGCGTGTCGGAGGTCGCCTTCAAAGGGCTAGCACGTCGGAAGAACTGAAGCATCCAGTTATATTGCCCGGAAAGGCCCACATATCCAAGTTGGTTATAAATCATTGTCATCTAGCAACCAAGCATCAAGGCCGAGGAATGACTTACAACGAAGTACGTCAGCGCGGATATTGGATAACCGGAGGATTATCGGCAACAGCGTCGGCTATCGAACGGTGCATAACTTGTAAAAGGCTAAGAGCTCCTTTGCAGCAACAAAAGATGGCGGACCTCCCAAATGACCGGCTGGAACCAGCACCTCCCTTCACTTATTGTGCTGTGGATTATTTCGGCCGATTTAGTATAAAGAAGGGAAGAAAGGAGGTGAAACGCTATGGCGTTTTGTTTACTTGCATGCCCTCCCGTGCCATCCATGTAGAGACCGCAGCGTCGCTGTCCACCGACTCATTCATAAACACACTCAGGCGCTTCCTAGCAGAGCGTGGCCCAGTACGTCAATTAAGATCTGACTGTGGTACCAATTTTAACGGAGCCAGTAACGAATTACGGGAAGCCCTAGATGAAGAGAAAGTACGCGATGAGTTACTCAAGGAAAATTGTGAATGGATCACCTTCAAGATGAATCCGCCTTCAGCAAGCCACGCTGGAGGAGTGTGGGAGCGGCAAATCCGGAGTGTGAGAAACGTCCTACGACCGCTTATGCAAGAGGCTGGACCTCAGCTCGACGACGAAAGCTTCCGCACTCTGATGAAGGAAGTTCAAGCCATCGTCAACTCAAGGCCTTGACGACAGTAAGCTCAGAAGACCTGGAGCCTTTGACACCGAACCACCTACTGACAATGAAGTCAAAGTTACTGATGCCCCCTCCAGGTGTCTTTTTAAGGGCTGACTTGTACTGTCGCAAGCGATGGAGGAGAGTGCAGCATCTAGCCAATGAATTTTGGAAGAAGTGGAGAGGAGAATACATGCAAACACTGCAAGTACGAAAGAAATGGGACCGACCTAGCCGAAACGTCAAGGTAAATGACATTGTTATTATTAAAGACGACAATCTACCAAGAAGCGATTGGAAGCTTGGTCGTCTATACGAAGTTCTTCCAAGTGATGATTGTTTAATGCGCAAAGCACTCCTCGCCCTAGCTACCTCCCTCCCAATTGGACAACAAGGGAAGACGACTGACAGAGACGAAGTACCTTCAACGTCCTGTACAGAAGCTTGTAGTGCTCCAGAAGGCAGAGGAAGACTAACATCCACCATTGAAGGGCATCGAAGCATCCAAGTAAAACACACACTACATGTATATGAACATTAAGTCACAGTGACATTTATATTTGTTTATGTTCCAAATATTAAAAAAACAACAAAACAATGATTCTCTTTGATTGAACAGTGGTTCTCCACCGACTGTTGGAAAGCCCTGTGACTGTTGCCATGAACAGTCGTGGAATGTTTAAATAATTATTAAGTATATAATAAGTATATCATTATTTTGATCTCAAATTTCAATTGTCGGTCAACGGACCACGAGGAGCGCTTTGTAAGAGCAAGTATATGGCTAGACAAGGTCAGTAAAATCTTATACAATTACTTTGTAATCACACATATATATGATTTATTATTGATTGTACATTTTTGGATGATTTAGACACACCGTATATACCATTGTTCACTGTAAATCATGCCTGATTAGAGATAACACAATTGTGATTGTAACTTTAAGTAATTCATGTATTCTTTTATGTTTGTTATAGTTTTACGATAAAATTAAGAACTACGAAAGATTGTCAGAGATCCGTATAAAACCCTAGCCATGGTTACGCCGGTAGCTACAGATACCTTGCCTGCTAATCTCTTCTCAATCATGGACAGCCACATTTGTGATTCCTTCATTAGCAAGGATCCAGCGTTGATGTTCATGGATGACAAAAGCTTGGCAGCTAGAAACGAAAACCAGGAAGATAATTGAGATTTTGAGCAGATCACAATGAAGAGTAGCCTCTAAGTATAATGTGTAAAAATACAATCAGCCTTGAAATATTCACATGGGCCATTTCACAAATAAATAAATTGAGAGATTGAGATTTTTATCATAATTTGTACATCAAATTTTATTGAATATGAACATCGAATAAGAATTTTTAATCTCTTTAAACCTAAGCAAATAAAGCAGTCGTAAATTATACTTTACACTATTAAACAACTGTCATTATTTAAAAATATATATATAACAAGAATCTACCTTGCAACCTTTGTGGCTGTTCATCCGAATCACTAGCTGGTTTTGCAGCTTGAACGAGTGGCATAAGCACCCCGATGGCAATCTCTTTAAAAAAGGCTCTGTTGAAACCGTCTCCTCCATCAAAACTATCGAGGCAGTTCTCCAATGTGTCCTTGTCCTCATTTACATCTTCATCGCTTTCAAATGACTGATCCTCGTCGCTATCCTCTTGTTGTACGAGCTCGAGAACCTGCTCAAGATTCAAGCGAGCCGCCATTTTGAAAAGTACGCTCAAGCGCAAAACCGCTGAACAAAATGAATGTCAAAATGAGCGATTCCGAGGCCATTTATGCCAAGCGTGATTACCACATGGGTGGTTGAAAATATGCATGTCTCTGTGCAAAGTTGAGTTGACAGGGATAGGTTATGGCATGTTCTAAAATATTATGGAAATCTTTACAGACTGAATATTAAGGCCTAATTGGCAGCTTCACAGTTTTCAAGTATGAGAGGGCAATAAGTACATCTTAATTTTGTAGTATGTAAACATTTCTTGAATAGCCTGGTGTTGTCGTTGCTGTTTATCCAGTGTTATTGAGATCAAGCACTATTTGCATTACTGTATTCAAAAATGTTATTATTAGTGATGAAAATGACTAAAGTCTCTAAACCTGTGATATTGCAAGTCATTGTGAATGAATGAAACCTTTATTGAAAATTAAAACAAAAACCATTAGTCCCTTCAGATCTCATAAACGTTTTTCTATCAATAGGAGTGCTGTGTTAAAGAGACGGTCAAAAATAATAAAATTTCTTTGCAATGGGAGAAGCTTGGTTTATTGTTTTAAGTGACAGCTTTTACTGTAAACTTATTGAATTATGAATGTTTAAGATATATTTATAAAAATGTCTTAAATTCAAGTATTTATAAAGATTCTATCACATGATTTTAGACCGCAGCATATATTTTGAACTGCTGTATTTTACTTTTTATCAAAGCATGTTGTAAACATATATGATTGTATTTAAAAAGAGATATATTTATGTCTTAAATTCAAGTATTTATGAGCTATTTATGTTGTAAATAGATATGATTGTATTTAAAAAGAGATATATTTATGTCTTAAATTCAAGTATTTATGAAGTTTCTATCACATGATTGTAGACAGCAGCATATTTTTCGAACTGTTGTTTCAGTTACTTTTTTAAAAAGTATGTTGTAGATAATATGTATGTTTTCAACAAGATAAATTTAGGGTCTGGTCATTATTTATTGAAAGGGGGGCTGGTGCAAATAGGGGATGCGGTCTCCACTCCCATACACAGCAGCAGATGGGGTTAAGAGAGACAAAGGGGGTTTTAGAGGAGGGATCAAATTTTTGTGGAAGTGTAATTCACAATGCACCACCCCTTCTTAATATGCCCAGTCCCTTATCTCTTATATTTAAGTATTTACAATTGCAGCATAATTTGAATTGCTATTTTGTTCACTTTTTATTAATATATGTGTGTATTTAACAAAAAATATATATTTATAAGGTTCCTTTATTTATAGCATATATAATTATATTCACAAAAGCATAGCCAGCTAAACTGTTATTACAGCTTAGCCTACAATGAGACTTTTTTAGGGGGGGACCATTTATCCAGGCTATTAATTGGTCTAGTGAATACAATGCACAATTGCTAATTTTCACTTCATCAGTATACATCTGTAATAACAGCTTTTGGAGTTTTGCTAACTCTTTATGAGATTTGTAAATAAACTTTTTTGATATTTGATACATGTTGCAATTGAATATTTTGTTACTGTTATTTGCTAGTCAAGAGGAGGGGTGGAAGGAACTGTTTGGGAGGTCAGGTTTGCCAAGAGCATAATAAGAACTTAGGATCAGGCAGGGCACTTGCAAATTTGGGGTCGGGTGGGGGCATACATAGTAAAAAGCTTGAAAAATCTTATATTTTAATTTTTGCCCTTACACATAATCGTAATAGATTACCCAGAAAATTAGGGGGAAGGGCATGTGCCCCTCCTTGCTATGATCATAATTATAAGCAGAGGTAAGCATTGCTCAATTGTATGTTTACAAATTCAAAATGATCTGTTGCTCTACATATAGGATACATATACTGATAGGATCGAAAGTTACGTGCAGTTTAATCCACTCATGCACAGTGGGTTGACTGGCAATTTTTGGGTCAGTTGATACATGTGGGCAAAAACTTTTGAGCATGAATGCAAGTATAGATGCCAAACGAAGCCATTTTATTTATGTCAATGTCAATACGCCTGGTCAATATGATTACAAAAAACTACAATAATATGTATAAGAGCAAAGAGGAGCAATTCCAGTGTCTGAAAAGGCAAGCTGCAAATCTTGATGCACATTGATTTGTGGTTGTCATGTCACAAAATAGGGCTAGATCCCAATAAATATTTATTGTGTTAACTTATCTTGAACACATTTTGATAACTGAAATTACAACATTCCCAAATCCGTTCGCTGCTATGAATCCAATAAGAACAATTAGTTGTGCTGAGGTGCACCGCAAATGTTCCACTCTCCAAAGTGATAACTTATAGTAAGCTCTCCTTTCCTGTATTTGTAGATAAAGGCAAAGTCCTTCATTTCATCCACAAGAACTGATACTTGATGTTCAGTTCTCATCCCTGTAACAAGGGTTCTTCTCAAAAATTCCATGACTTCAGTCCCTGATAAACATGATAAGGCAAAAACGTTCCTTGACTAATCGTAGAGACGTCAGAGATACCACTCTCCTTTTTTATTTTTGCTGTGAAAGCAAAATGGAGCAGCGAAGCCATAGCTATTCTTTACCACACGAACAACATTGAAGAAGACACGAGGGATTGATCGGTGAATTTCAGCGTAAAACGGTCTGCGTAAAGATCTTCTTCCGGTAAGACGACGATAAATGCTAGTAAGCCATATTTTACCTTCATCCAGCAACAGTGTCCCGTCATGAATAAGCTTAGTATTTAGCAAAGATCTTGAGCAAGATTCAGTGCATGTTTTTTATTATGGGAGACATTATCTTAATATTGAATAAAAAAATTGAAAGTTTTTTTTCCGATTTAAATTTTATCCTCCACATTCACTCAAATTGGGCTCCTCGTGGCTTTCGTATCGGGAGCTCCGCTATTAGGCAGTGCCTAAATATATTTATATCAAGGAGTCACATGGATTCTTCCAAGGATACATCATTTTTACATTCTTCTCAAGTAAAGGACATCATGTTTTATATGGCTTTTACATATTTTTTTTACATATTTCTAATAAATCTACATACCATGTTAAAGAATATTGTTCCAGTAAATCAGTTTTTACTGGATAATTACATGAATTTGACACAGTTTTTACATACCGTGTAAACAAGTTTTCCAGTGGTGAACGAAAAATTCACGTAAACTTGTTTAGTTAATAAAATTTTATTAAACATGCTTTAGCTATGTTTCAAGACAGTGGTATTGAAGACCTGTTAATAGAATCCGGAGTTTATGGTGACAGCACTGCTTCTGCTGTGGTGAAGGGCAAGTCTTATAACTGAGGTGTACGAACACACAAGCTTCTTGTGGAAACTTTGCTGAGGATACAATGGCAAGCGTTTAGTCAGTGGATTACAGATGATGAACCTAGTGCGCTAGGGAATATCACCGCTAAGTCACTTTGATCAATGCAGATCAACTTTATAAAAACAACTAAGTTCCTTAGTAATAAAATGCCGAAGATCACAAGAACTGTTTTCAGAGTTTAAAGGACAAGCCTGCAAGAAGTCCCAACTGCTTTATTTCTGGGCACGGTTGTACGAAGGGTGAATAGTGGATAATAGTGGATATCTAGTGGATAAGTCGATGCTGTTATCTAATAAGTTTGTCCATTGAATAGCGCTAACCAGGCTTCTTACAAACGGGCCCTAAATATGTACATAGATGTTATTATGCTCCTGCTTCGATTCATCAGACCAGAACGCAAGGATTCCTAGGCGCTGCATCTCACCTCTGTGGAGCGCTGTCACAGGGATTTGTGTTCCCCCGAGTTATGTGTTCCCCCGAACACTGGGCACTAGAGTTTTGTGTTCCCCCCTCCTCTCCCTATGAAACATCTTTTGACACGATTCTCTCCACCATTATGTCAGCGGCGAATCCCATTGGTCCTTATTCATCAAGAAGGCAATATGGCGGCAAATATGGATGCTAATTGCACCGAACGGAAAATATATCTCAATCCGACATTTCTCCAGGATGACTCATAGCGAGGTTCCAAATTTTGGAACAAAACTTGCGTGGAAATGAAGGGATGCGTCGAAAGAGAGTGGATTCGCCTTGTAAGAAGAATTCCCAAGGGGGAAAAGCCCTAAATAGAGGAAAAATAGAGGTTGTTTACATTTGATTTTACTTGCGATCTGTCGAGAAATATTCCAAATAGCAAGATTGAGTACTTCAAAAGGTTCTTATGCTTTGGCTGAGTCACTCAGCGAGAAAAAAGCAAAATAACAATGTGTACAGCTGCACTCAAATAAACAGCATAGTAAAGGTAAAGACAGATTAACAAGTGATTGCGCGTCAACATATCCATATTCTGGATACCTGGATTCCCTCGCCCAAATCACTGTTCTCGTAAGAAAATTTATTCATTCTCACCTATATCCATCTACGTAGTCCAATTTTTTAAAGCATTCTTGCGATGCCTAAATCATTTAAGTGCTTGAATTGTCCTGCTGAGTATATCAATGACCATAGTTTACGAAAACACTGTGAAAAAGTTCCTGATCATCGACCACTAAAACAAGAGGTATGGCTAACTTCATCCAAAATTACTTATATTTGTCAATAATGTCACAAAATAGTGCTTGGGACCATATTATATGTAATTTAATAACATTCCTTTTTTTTTTTTTGCAACAATTTATTGTGACTTTGACATGTGAAATGTTTGTGAATAAATTATTTCAAATTAATTTTACAAAAATTTTACTTGAGTGTTTTAAGCATTTTTTTGGCGAATGACGCAAAGTACAAGAAGATTTAAAGCTTTTTATGATCGCATACATTTTGGTCTGTCTGTCTGTCCGCTAGTCGCAACAACAACAGCAAGCGAGGCCGGAGTGCAAGAAGAACTGTTTACCAGAACAATCTCGACTTTAAATTTTATTTTTTATTTTATTTTAAGGCGTTTTTCTCCCTTTCCGTTTATTTTTTTTAATACTGACATTGTTTTGAGTATATTCAAGACATTTAAGTTCAAATAAGATACTGCGTAGTTATCTTTTAACTTATCACCTTATCACAGCACACGCTCATGACAACCGTGACCTTTGGCTCATTAAGACCTGTGTTAAAAGCGAGTTACTACTTTCTGCTAGCAGTGTTGTAGCGATTTCCAGCTTATTTATTTTTACCGAATTTAAAGAATCGTATTGTCACAATGAGGAAATTTGGTGACAAAAAGTACTTCAAGGTAATTATTTGATTTTCAGTTGATTTAAATTCAAATTATACATGATTTAGTAATTACGCCTCTAATTATAAACCCTGAAATGCTTTTATAGGCAACCCGTCATCTTAAAAGTCATAGTATTGACTATTTAAAGCTTGGCACAACATTTGCTTGGTTCTATTCAGAGAACGAAAAGCCTTCAGTCACAAGGAAAGAAGGATTTATAATCCGTTCGGCAACTGAATACTTCAGTGCCAAACCTTCAAGCCGACAAATCAAAGCCGTGTATAATGCGTGGAAAAAAGATATCGGTGGCGCTAAAAGCTATGCCGAAAATCTACGCCTCAAAAGTAGTGTTACTAACGTTTCCCTGAAAAACAAGGTATGTGTTATAATATATGAGTGTGCAATAAGAATATTTGAATTCACATCAATATTTAGAATTCAATTTGATACAAAATTTAGGGAAGTTTCCTTTGGAGGTGAACCAGGCGGACTTGCATAAACAATAAAATCAAAAAGAAAAAAAAGATAGTAAATATTGTCTATTAACGACAACTTGCAATTCCTATAATATTGCATGCGCTATTGAATCTCCCTTTACCAACCACGCTCCGATCACCCACGATGCATGTATTATCTATATCATCAGATCACACCAGAGTCTGGGTGTGGGTCGAGAGTGGAGAGTGGAGAGTGGAGAGTGGAGAGTGGAGAGTGGAGAGTGGAGAGTGGAGAGTGGAGAGTGGAGAGTGGAGAGTGGAGAGTGGAGAGTGGAGAGTGGAGAGTGGAGAGTGGAGAGTGGAGAGTGGAGAGTGGAGAGTGGAGAGTGGAGAGTGGAGAGTGGAGAGTGGAGAGTGGAGAGTACCAGGCCAAATGCATGTTTCAAAACCTAGACCTATCACACAATCATATTATCTCTTAGCGACCACCCTTGAAACAAAAAAAATCGAATACGGAAAGGAATTAAGGGTGTACTTCTAATCGTGAATAATCGAGGTGTTTAACATTATTATTCTCGTCATTATCAAGAACACGGAGGTTACTGTTTGAATACTCAGGGCTGCTTGTAATCGCAATAACTATTTGATAAACCAATTGATTATTCGTGTTTAGACACCTTCCGATGATTGGTTTTCTTCTTGGAATGAACTTTCGCCTATGACAACCTATTTTGCAATAGGTGTCAGTATTTACTTTAGAATGCCTCAGTCACTAGTCCCACTCCTTCTTTTACCGCATGGTTGTGGAGTAGGAGGAAATTACACTACAGTTTTCAAATGTACAACCTTACCGACCGTAGTACGTACTCCCTACATCTTCTTCATGGTTGACAAAAACAGCGATGTAAATATGCTTTATACAACTATAACTTAACCAATACCATTTAATGCAGTTGATGGCATCGCTACGGCAAACCCATTTGAATTGCTTATGGAAGACCAAGCTGAGTTAGGTGGCGATGGACTGTGGAAAACTAGTAAGGTAATATAAATACACCCTCTCCCATTGACCATTGTTTGCCACCGTATCACCCTTCTAACTACTTTAAAAGATATTTGGTGCTGAAACACTTTATTGCATTTCAAAAGGGCTAGCCTTGATTGTGCATCAGTATGTTTCCAGCGGGCAGGGTCGGAACCAGGACCTTTTTTCATGAACGGTTGCACCCCCTCCACCACCAGTGTAGGGGTACAGGAAATGCGCACCCCCCTGATTTGAGTGATTTGCAATCAATTTTGGGGGTTGAGAAATTCCTGGATCCGCGCCTGCTTCACAGCTATATTCATTCTATGTGTCTGTTTATCTACAAGTTTTATACATCCTGGTCTCTATAGAAAGTATTGCTAAATGATGTCACAGCGGTATTTTCAGAACAAGCGCCGTGACAACATTTTTTGGCTCTTTGATACTAGTGGCCCAGTCAATTTAACCGATGAAAGTATTGAAAGAAAAAGAAAATTCACAAGCCCTCAAATGTTAAGTTTCTTTGAGACCAAAACTGGTTATTTACTGGCCAACTAAACTATTATTGGTTTTGAATATGTAGATTTAAATCTCTTTATTATCACTAGGATTGCCAAGAAGGACAAAGATACAATCTAAGGAAAAAGCGAGAGGTACGCCGTCATTTCGAATCAAAACATTTTATAACGTGGGTGTTGATAGACGGCAATGTGCAATACACAAAATATTGACTGGCAATTAATTACTTAATATTTTAACTCTCATTATCAGAGAAATTTGCGGTTGCGAGACTTTATTGTCACTACTAAAATCAAAGGCTACATTCAATACATAGCCGCGAGCCCTTTAGTTGTTCACCTTTGGACAGAAGGTCAAGTTCGTCTTTGGCATGACATTTGCAGGAATGACGTGGCCTTTTTGGATGCCACTGGGACTATCATTGCCGACTGGGGGGAGAACCGTGTTTTGTACTATGCGTTGGTCGTTCCTAATCCTGTGTCCGGAAAGCCACCTTTACCTGTTGCCGAACTAATAACCAGCCGCCATAATGTTCCTACGATCCAACATTTTTTACATTGCTTTAAATACGCCGAGTTACTGCTGTTTGGTCACAACAAAGTAAGAATGCCACGCCAAATTGTTAGCGACAAAGGAAAAGCAATAGTGATGGCCTGTCTCCAAGAATGTAATAAAGAAACGATGGGAGCCTTCCTAGGCCGTGTTTGGAAGACTGTCCATCTAAAATCCAAAGACAACGAGCCGGATCTGATGACACCACACGTGTGCTGTAGCCATTTCATGAAGAAAGCAAGCGAGGTTTGTAAAATAATTTGCAAAGACAATGGCGATCGATGGTTTTCTTTTATGATGTACTCGGCTTCTCTTCTTGTGAATTCTCGCACGTTTGAAGAATTCAAAGAAATTCTAGCCGATACATCCCCTCTACTCTTTACTCCAAAGATGTGTTCAGGAGTTAAAAACGCATACACACGAGTACGAAATAAAATCGACTGCCTAAATAACGAACAAAAGGCCCTGTGTGTTAAAAAAGGAGAGAAAAAAACAGAATATCTTAAGGAAAATATTACTAATGACGAGCTGGATAACGAGCCTGCTTTGAAGTTAGATGCAAACGGACCGTTTGCAACCAGGCTTCTTAAAATTGTGGACGAAGCAGAAAAAGCATCTTTAACACTGGTGGGTGAAGATGGCAGTTTTAACATGTGCTACTCTCCAGAGTTTATTCCATTCGTTAGACGGATGCTGCCAACTGCGCTCTTATGGAGCAACTTTCTCCTTTATAAGACATCCGAAACACTGATGAAGACAAAAAAGACAAAGGACGTAACGACACAAGGCACTATAGAAAATTATATGAAGTTAATGAAACACGATAACTTCCAGGGAAAACACCACCTTAGGATCGACGAGTTTGTAGCCATGCAAAAGGGGTTTATACAGGCAAGGTGTCGTGTATTCGGGGACACAGTCCATAAGCAAATTGTCAAGAGGCTGAAACGAAAAAGAGAAGATATATCGGACGAAGACATAGATCAATACCCTGGTTCTACGGAACAGTGGAGAAAAAAATGAAAATCAATTCGTCTCCTAACAAAAGGCATGGAATATTCCAGCAACCACCAAGTTTCTCAATGCCAAAATCTCCAGGTACGGCAAAAACTTCAATTCGTTCTTTAAGAAGGCGAGAGGTATGCGTAAGGCTGCAAAGGTGGCAGCTAAAAAATGGAACAAACTTGCTGCAGAAGAAAAAGAATTTTATGGTCAAGATGGTGTTCGTTGCCCAGCTCCACCAGCGACACGACAAAAACACACCGCGATGCACTGCTCGTCCTGCTAGTAAAACAACAACAGCCACGACTAGCACAACAGATAACACGAACTTGCCTGTTTCTCTTAAAGGAATTAAGAACAAGAATAACAACTGCTGGCTTAACTCTCTACTCCAGTGTTTTTCAGTCACCAGTTTAGGGGACATAACGGCAAAGGATGATACGGCTCTCAGCCCACTCCTTTTTTCTTACCTGCCTTCTTTTTTTAATAAACTGAAGAGAAGCGATGACAAAGGAACACCATTGGATCCTTCACTGCTAATTGGGAAATTACATACAGAGGGTCTGAGAAAGGGGCAACAGCAAGACGTACATGAAGCTTTCTCTAAAATACTGGAAGTTTGCTATTGTGACCTTGGTGGTGCACCAATCCCTTCCTTTTCTACGTTTTGGGGAACAGTTACGTACAAAAACACCTGTTTGGCATGTGGCAACGAACCTGACGGTATGGCGGATTCTTTTCACTCTCTCGCTGTGGAATTGCCACGAAATGGGCAACAGATTTCGATATTTCATTGTATAAAAGAGTATTTCAAGGAGGAAGCATTAACGGGAGAGAATAAATTAGAATGTGGATCCTGTCAGTGCAAAACCAACTAAACTCGGCAGGGATTCTTAGAAAATCCCCCACGTAACATAGTTTGTGTTATCAATCGTAAAGATCCAACTGGAAATAAAAAAGATCATTCCCCTGTACGGCTAGATCTACAGATGGATGTTTCACAAGTTCAACCCAGTCCATCCGAGCCTTTAGAATACAAGCTACTTCCTGCCATTTTGCACAAAGGTCAAATGCTGAATTCAGGACATTATGTAGCACTCAAAATACTTCCAGAACTTGATACTGTTCTAGTGTTCGACGACGAAAAGGTCGAGCGGAGAAGTTTAGACTTTCTTTCAAAGAGGTCCACAAAAAAAGAAATTTATATGGCATTTTATGTTAAGATTGGTGGTAATTCCGAGACCTATTCTAACAATGAACTTGCAAAAACTGTTGATTCATCTTATGATAGTAGTCTTCTCTTTAAAACTAACGGTATAGCCATGTCAAGTCCTAATGCAGATCATGATGATGTGCCTAGTATCGAAGTGGAAGAAACTGATTTTGATCAACAGAGTATGGACGAGAAACCTACAGAAGCTAACCTGGAATCACAGGCGCCTATTGAAACATATCAAGCACTTGATATAACCAACAAGGAAAAAGCAGTGGGGAAGGTGAGATCGTTGAAAATATACGGATGCGACCTGAAAACGTTGGAATACCCTTTAACAAATGACTCTTATTTAATTGATAAACCAGGTGAACTAAATGATACAATTATATTGGCATATCTTCATTTAATCGAGGACGCATTGGCCTTGCAGGACAGAAATTGCGTAATCTACGACACAAACTTTTTGTCACGCCTATCCGATGTGCTTGGCAACACCACAGAAGCCAAAGTAGAGCTATTTCTATCTCTATGTAAGTCATTCCGGCGTAAGCTGGATTTAACAGCACTTGATTACATTATCATTTCTATTTATAGATCCGCTGCGCGACACTGGGTTGTTGCCATCGTTGATATCGACAAGCAAGTAATCATAATGTATGATCCATTGCCCGATCCTCAAGAAGAGCAGTGTCAAAAGGAGGCCAAGATGATCAAGTGCTATCTTGAAGGAGTCGCTGTTGTTAGAGGATATTGTGACTTATTTGATGAATATCAGTGGACAGTCAACACCCAAAGCAAGATGACAGTGTTAGTTGTGGTGTTTACTACTTAGAATTTGTCAAAAAAGTAACCCTTGACTTAGCTGCTCATAACCTTGACCGCGCATCGATGATTGCAGAAATTTTAAACGGTAGTCTTCATTACGACTTTATTCTGTCCACTGGTTACTTGAGAATCGAGGTTGACTTACCAGAAAGAAGGCTGTGCGAACGGGGATCGAACTGTAGCTTTCGTGTGCTTGCAAAAGGACATGGTGCATTGACATACATATGGAAAATACAAACACCAGATGGCGACCTAGTAACCCTGAAGGAGAAGAGAAGTATGCTAATAATAACTGTGGACATCGCCAACCAAGGTTCTTACTATTGCGAGATCACAGATCAATCAGGGGAGACTGTTACAACAAAGGCCTGCAAACTAACAGCCATGGAGTCAAGTCGTTCAGTTATGGATCGGGTTGGGGAAATATTGAGATCATGGCATATTTCCTACACAACATTAGATAATATTGAACTGGTCATCGAGGAAATTAAGCCATTTATACCATCTATCGTTCAAACACCACCTTCAACAAAAAATGTGCGTGAAAAGACCCGACGTCATATTTCATACCTAAACTCTACAACATCTAAACGATTTCGTACAAGAGAGCTTGGGATGCCTGGTTTGTACTACTTCACATTTGAAACAGTAGAGGACTTGCTAGCATCGATGCCCCTCGTGTTGATAGCAGAAACTAAGAAATACAGTTTCGTAACGAACGACTACATCGTTTCAGTCTTATTCCCTGAAATCATTATTAAATTAATTATAGACAGAGAAGAATGTACGTATATGCAAGCAAATAATATAGCGTTTGGTTACCAGCAGAAAGAAAAGCAAACCACAAGAAAAGGTACAAAAAAAGTCCAGGAACGAAAATCAAAAAGGAAAGGAAATCCAAGAAAAATCAGAAAACTAAATAATATTTAATACAAGCAAAAACCTTATCATACATTACGAAATCTTCACCAATCTGTCGATTGTCTTTAAAAAAGTGGCTGTCCTCCCATCTACAAAACACGTTCTTCTTATTTAAAGTGGCTGTTCTCCCATCTCCAAAACACGTTCTTCTTAATTAAAGTGGCTGTCCTCCCATCTACAAAACACGTTCTTCTTATTTAAAGTGGCTGTTCTCCCATCTACAAAACACGTTCTTCTTAATTAAAGTGGCTGTTCTCCCATCTACAAAACACGTTCTTCTTATTTAAAGTGGCTGTCCTCCCATCTACAAAGCACGTTCTTCTTAATTAAAGTGGTTGTTCTCCCATCTAACACGTTCAAAACACGTTCTTCATTATTAAAGTCCCATCTACATCCCATCTACAAAGCTCGATAGTGAACATAAATAGTACGGTTTTCCCATCTACAAAGCTCGATAGTGAACATAAAGAGTACGGCTTTCCCATCTACAAAGCTCGATAGGGAACATAATGGGTGTGGTTTTCCCATCTACAAAGCTCAATAGTGAACATAATGGGTGTGGTTTTCCCATCTACAAAGCTCGATAGGGAACATAATGGGTATGGTTTTCCCATCTACAAAGCTCGATAGGGAACATAAAGACAACGGTTTTCCCATCTACAAAGCTCGATAGTAAACATAAAGAGTACGGTTTTCCCATCTACAAAGCTCGATAGTGAACATAATGGGTGTGGTTTTCCCATCTACAAAGTTCGATAGGGAACATAAAGAGTACGGTTTTCCCATCTTCAAAGCTCGATAGTGAACATAAAGAGTACGGTTTTCCCATCTACAAAGTTCGATAGGGAACATAAAGAGTACGGTTTTCCCATCTACCAAGCTCGATAGGGAACATAATGGGTATGGTTTTCCCATCTACAAAGCTCGATAGGGAACATAAAGACAACGGGTTTTCCCATCTACAAAGCTCGATAGTGAACATAAATAGTACGGTTTTCCCATCTACAAAGCTCGATAGTGAACATAAAGAGTACGGCTTTCCCATCTACAAAGCTCGATAGGGAACATAATGGGTATGGTTTTCCCATCTACAAAGCTCGATAGGGAACATAAAGACAACGGTTTTCCCATCTACAAAGCTCGATAGTAAAAATAAAGAGTACGGTTTTCCCATGTACAAAGCTCGATAGTGAACATAATGGGTGTGGTTTTCCCATCTACAAAGTTCGATAGGGAACATAAAGAGTACGGTTTTCTCATCTACAAAGCTCGATAGTGAACATAAAGAGTACGGTTTTCCCATCTACAAAGTTCGATAGGGAACATAAAGAGTACGGTTTTCCCATCTACCAAGCTCGATAGGGAACATAATGGGTATGGTTTTCCCATCTACAAAGCTCGATAGGGAACATAAAGACAACGGGTTTTCCCATCTACAAAGCTCGATAGTGAACATAAAGTGTACGGTTTTCCCATCTACAAAGCTCGATAGTGAACATAAAGTGTACGGTTTTCCCATCTACAAAGCACGATAGTGAACATAAAGACAACGATTTTCCCATCTACAAAGCTCGATAGCGAACATGAAGACTAAGGTTTTCCCCGATATCACGTGTAAGCTATAGAGTGAAGACAGAGAGTGCGAAAAAAAGTCTCGTTGCGGTGGTTTACTTGGAAGCATAGTATTTCAAGTTATTTACCTCACTTTATTATTTAGTCTTTTTTTATAGTTTTCCATTGTTAGAGCTGAGAAGGCAGGTTGGGCTCCATATCTATATCTATGAAAGAATTTACTCGAAACATCCGTTTTTAGATTATGTTTTGTTTATGGCCGGCCCATTATACTTTTGATTTTTCGTGATCGATATATTGTGTATATTGTCATGTGACACACGTTATTAGTTTTTAAAACATAAATTTTCGAGATAATATTGAACTGAACTTTATTGACGCATATATTGCCATGCTTACAACTGTTGGGCATATTTTTTTAGTAAACAAAAATACACTGATTTTATGCATTGTGTCGAGGGACCTGGGCTTTGAAACGCTTCAGTTTAATTAGTTCACTTTATTTTTATTTGTTTTTAACTTTTCTATTGTATCAATTATTAATATTTTGAATGTGTTTTCACCCTGGATCTGACTTTCTTTTATTTATTTATTTTGCGATATCATGGTCAATAAGTTAATAATTAACTATTGTGACCGGACCGTTAAGCTGTAGCATATATTACTTTTAGGGGCTGGACTATTGTCAAGTGTCGGGCTTTCGGATTCGGTCGGCTGTAAATCAAATCGTGTGACAGACAGACAAAAATTGTATTGAAAATAGTCTATCTTAAAATGCTCGTTAAAAGTTAATTTTTACAAAGAAAATGGTTATATCATATCTTTTACAATGTCTGGATATAGCTGATGCTGTTTACTTTGCATAAAAATGGGTTGGTACGATTTTCGAACTGGCTGCTGAACAGGCTGCTAACTTCAGCCTGGTGATAAAACCAGCAAAACAAGCAGTAGAATACTTCCTCAATGTCCCAGCTACCAATCGGCAAGGCAGAGTTAAAGAGCTTTTCAAATCACTGACTAGTGATGAACTATCTCATGCTGTCCCTTTTGTGGCTAAACATGTCAGTGTCTCTGAATTTGCTAAAGAAAAGAGCAGACAACCAAGTAACTGGAAAGATAGATGCCATGGACTGGGACAAACAAGGAGTAAAGGTAGGAGTAGAAGGATATGCTGATGGAACTGATGTTAACTGGAGCGACCTTGAAAGAAGTTATGGGGTGAAAAACAACAAAGGGGAAATGCAAGAAATGTTGGTCAAATAATTCAACAGTACCTAGTCAATGAAGGAATTAACATCCATATATCAAAAAGAAAGCATGATGGAGTTAGATTAAGAAGAAAAAAGCTTCGTGGATTTGGAGGTAAAGAGCTTCATATACCTAACTTTAATACAATGAACTAAAAATGAACATATATATGTAATATATATTTTACTATGCAGTTGGTCATTATTTCCTTAAACATATTGACTGTGGCCACACTGGGGCGATTAACTATAGTTTCAGTTAGGTAAAGCCTGGTTAAAAATCGTAACACAATCTATAGTTACACTCTTTCATATATGGTTAAACAATTTTGAGGTCACACATGTGAGGTTTAACCATAGTTACACCAAGAACGACTCGCTCTTCTGTGACTTATCAGTCAAAACACCAAAATGGCTGACAGAAGAATCTTGAGGAATATTCTCCTGTTATTAAAAAAAAAAAAAAAAGACGAATTATTTTTTATCTAAGGGCTATTCAGTTATCAAGGCGATTTAAGTTGCAATTGAAACAATCCGAAACATGTCAAACATATCCTAACTTAGGTTTTGTTGCAGCTAAAGTAAAGTCAGTACTCAATCGACACAGAGGAAAAATACTTGTCGAGAACTGCATTTTGAGAAAAACTCTAGATGTTTGAGTGGAACCGAAACCAAAAGAAATCAGGAAGTCCAAATATTACCTTATAGTTAAAGAAAAATGAGAAATGAAAGGAAAACTGACTTACTTGTTCGAATCTTTCACCATGATTACAGTAGCTACATATACGTTTTGGCAGGAAAGATCTAATCTTCACTTCATCGGCGCGACATGCTTGCTTCACTAACATAAAATAACCTAACCCAATTGGTCATTTGTTTCTTATTATAATCTATACCACGGGTTGTACCTTAGTTTAACTTGGTTTAAGTTCCATTGTTTTACATTGACGACCAGCATAGCAACTAACAATAGTTAATTAAACTGAAGAGAGGTCACATTGGTTTTGAAGTTAACAATAGTTAGAATTGGCTGATCAATAGTTAAACGCGCCAGTGTGGCCACAGCCATTGTGTTGAGAATAGTTAACTTCCATACATTTATTCGTTTTGTTTGTTTCTTACGATTTCCTTGACCCCATGATTTACCAGAAATTAATGATTGAACATAGCAATGAAACTTGATCTAGCCTTATGCAATAAAAGACACTCGCTTAATTCTTCATGAAACGACATGCACGTGCTTACGAGCCAAAGACAATTTTGGAAGAAGGAAGAAAAAATCCACTTAAGGTAGTTAGACTGGCTTAAGAGGCTGTCTCAGTAAAAACCGACCACTGATTTTCGTTTCAAAAATCGATCTTCCTCATTTTCTGTTGATAGATAGACATCACCATAGTTATCACAAAAATACATTTCTTTTTGATTAAAAAAAATCTATTCGCGATTTTTTTTACGAGCATTTAAATTCCAGGTCTCCAGGCACAGAGTTATCGCCTTCGAGGTGCCCGAAATACCTCAAACTTTACGGCGTTGTAAAAAAAATAAATACTTAATGAAATTCTACATTTCTTTTTTTGTTTTGAAGACCTGTTCTTACAGTTGCTCTGATAGGAATATTTTAATAAAATTACATTTCTTTGTGTAGAGTTTGCTTTTTGTTAGTGTCATTGCTATTATAAAAAACTAACGTGGCATATCTATATCCTTTTACAGTCCAACAATGAAGGCCAACTAAATCTTCACGTTGATGGAGTGGTCGCTGTGGCTTACGAAACCACATTTTACATTGGAGTAGTAACAGAGTTGGGCGAGCGTCCCACCATTGAATTCTTAAAGAAGGTGCCGGTCAGTTGCTTTAAATTATTCAAAAAGCGGCATGAAATCGAGATTGTCCATACACTCTTCATCTCAGGCAGCGTGGACAGTCAAGAAAGTGACAAAGACATGTTTATTATCTATGGGTTGCCAGAAATGAAACAAAAATATGCCGAATACAGGGCTAAATATTCTGCATAAATCTTGATTGAGAAATCGCTGAACGAATAAATATGGACTCAAGGAAGAAATCGAGTGAAGTGTCAGGGGCGCTAACGTGATCGGTTTCCTGTTACTGTGTGTTGTAAGCAGAAAAATGATTTACAAGGAGTTTAGGGTATTAAGCATCACTGTTTGGTATGTATAAATTTAAAATAACTGTACCCATACTTCTTTCAACAAGTCAGTACATTGAGATATAGTGTACTAATGTGCTAATCTTAAAAAAATTACCTTCAATTGAGGTACTTCCCAAAAAAACATCATTTATTTTATTATTTTATTTTATTTTTATACATCATTAAAACACACGTATTTATAAGTTGTCATAGTAACCATAGAAAAAATGCAGGAAGAGCTGTGTAGGTTTATATTAAAGAAAGTTTACCAATAGTTTATTTCCAATTTTAAATATTGATCATTTAAAGCTTAGTCAATATCACATCATTGGATATCCAAAAATGTTTTAAGTATATATTATTTTCTCTACATTCTGATAGTTCCATGGTTTCCATTAGTCATGTTTTAGTCATAGACCACACGATCCTGTGTTATATTTCTATAAAGGTACAGTAAACCAATACTTATTTAATATATTTAATTCGCCCTTTAGTATTTAGTGATGAGAGACATATATACAATAATGTCCAAGAGCTAATTAATTATAAATACAGTAAGTGAAAGAGTATCGATAATTCATTTTATAACTGTTTGATCACATTACAAATTAAGATACTGTATTGAAGAAGGGGGTAAAACCTTACTATCATATATGTGAAATTTGAAACAAAACATTGGTTTCAGTACGAGGCTACATGGGAAATGCACAGTCATTCATGACAGGCGTTAAGAAATAAATTAAAACCTTTGTGAGTGACAATCAAAGCATATCTAAGAGGTGGGCTATTAAGCCGTCATGAATTGTGAATAGGGACAAACAAGTATGTGTAGGAATCATCATGTCCTTGGAGTAATGTCATTATTTTCCTTTACAGGTGAAGCAATACGGAAGCCAGGTAGCAGAGTGCCATATCTGCATCGAAAACCTAACAGATGGCCTACAAATTGAAAGGCCTTTCCATTATGGAACACAGCAGTTGAGAGCTATAATGGAGTTCAAAGAAAAAATAGCGTTTGTGATTCAAGCAAAGGGCAATCCTGAAAGAAGTAATAGCAGGATTGTTAATTCAACTGCAACTCATCATGATACGTCAGCAATGGTTGCCCTCCTATCCAAGGTGGTAGAAATACGAAGTGTTGATAGAGCGGTGAGAATGCCAAGCAAAATATCAGAAGAGGACGTAGAAGTAGCAGAATTATTTCTTGACCAGGATGAAAGACCTTTGGTGAATGAACTCTCCAATTTCTTTTAATATATATATTTAGGCACTGCCTAAAGGCGGAGCTCCCGATACGGAAGTCACAGGGAGAACAATTTGAATGAAACTGAAAATTAAAAATAAGATAGGGGGAAAAATCTTTAATTATTTTTTATTCGAGATGAAGATAATTTCTCCCATAATAAAAAACATGCAGTTAAATAGAATCGAAATGCACTACATTGCTTTTTTTTCCCGCGAGTATATACTCTCCCACTTAGGAATTTTGTACACAAATCACCACCACCCCCAGGGGCTAGTTTTGCTCTTGGAAGATTTTTCGACAAATTTTTCCAAAAAAACCGACATTTTAAGGCTTTGAATCTCTTTTACTAAAAAAAAACGAAAGATAACTACAGATAATCCAATACAATATCAAGTTTAGTGAAATTTACCTCGGATATCTTTTATTGAAATTGAAATCAAGACCAAAAAACAGACTTGAAAATTGGTTAAGGGTGAGCAAAATATAAGCTAACTTTAATAATTACGTCTTTTACAGAACGAGAGAAGTTTACATTCAGTTAAAATTGACAAGAACAATTGAGACAAAATAGACAATAAAGGCAATGCAAAAAGGCAATGCAAAATGACGAATTTCTTCGTCAGTAAATTGGCGTTTGTAAATAATTTTGAATATTTTTTACGGCCTTTTAAAGTGAAAGTCTAGGTCTTTCTACAACAACTTCTTTCAACAACACAAAATTAAGCTCATTTTTATAATCAGACTTGCTCGAATAGCTTAACAAACAGTTGAATATTTGGTGTAAATTTGAATTTCATTCAATACTAAAATAAATTATCTGTAGAAATAAAATTATTAAATGAAAGTCTTCGTCGTTTTGAAGATGGGACCCCGCGATAGGAGGCGAATCTTTCTTGAACGAAAAACATACGATGGTTGGTTTAAAACAACGTTTTTCAACGTTAACCGAATTGCTAAAGATTTACAAAGCTAAATAAAGGACGAATATTTGTCGTAATATGCTCTAACTTAATGTTATATTTACTCCAACATTAAAATAAATTAAGCTTATCTACAGAAATATTAAAACTTTTGAGGGAAAGTCTTTGATTTGTCGATTCGTCGAGAAAAAATGCTTGTCAAAAAATAATAAATGATTGTTAATGCTAAACAACACACCTGAAATCTTGGAGAACACTCTTAATCCATCTTTGAATACATAAAAGTTTTTTCAATTGTCTTTGGTCTATAACTTGCCCTAAAGCGATTTTTTTCTGTGCATTTAAGAGTCGCCTTAGCTAGTAGTTTTGCTTCAAATTCCTTTGTCTTTCACGCTCATTTTCTCTTTATTCATTCGTGAAGTTTTGACTCAAATTCCTTTGTATTTCACGTTCATTTTCTCCTTGTTCATCCCTCAAGTTTTGCCTCATAATTCCTTTTTCTTTCACGATCATGTTCTCCTTGTTTATAATCGAAGTCCCGCCTGGATTTGGGTCTCTATTTCTCTCTCTATTTGCCGCTTTTCTTTGGTGAGTCCTTCGTCTTTGCTTTCCTTTTTCACGCCACCAGAGTTTTTCCTTTTTCGAAAAAACTCTTTTACTTCTGGCCTTTCTTTCTTGGCTTCATTCTCCTCTGAGCTTTCTTTCGAATATCGATTTCGGAAAGGGGTTCCATCGTAAATAGATTAAATATAAATTATATAAGCTTGAATAAAAAATTGTGTTGTTATCTTTCGGTATTTCTAATACGTGTGTAAGACGTTTTTTACAAAAGTTTAATAGCCAGATTTACCTTTATGTGTACCCGGATGTTGCAACGCGTCGACATTCCCGCCAAAAAAAAATTTAACCAGCCAATCGGAATGCTTGTGTACACGCCCGGACGGACGGACGGACGGACGGACGGACGGACGGACGGACGGACGTACGGACGGAAGTGACGTCAGCCAAGCCATGAAAAATCAACTCGATAGTTTACCATTTTTTCTTAGGTATGGTGCTCCGCTCGCGCGGGCCTTCGGCCCGCGCGGGAGCTCCGCTATGATAATGCCTGGCTTTCTGTTGGTGCCAATATTCAACACTCCTCTGAAACTCAAGGGGACCTTGTACCAGATTGTACTTAGTCAGAGGATGAGTATTTTTGGCTCTTTTACACTGTGCAGAATCCATCTAAACTAGTGAAAGCTTCCAATAAACATAAGCAGAAAGGCTACTGGTTGATTTTCAAGACCAATCTGAGTACAAACTGCTTTACAATCACCAGGACTCTGTTATCATTACCAATTAAATTAGGAATGGAGCACTTGGGCCATTGAATCTCTTACACAAGATGGAATTTGCTGATAACCAGTATTTTAATGTTTTGAGGTATCCAACAATGCAATTGTTGCTGCATTAAAGCAAGCATAGGATTATATAAATCAATACTTTTTTAATACCAGAAAACACGACAACAAACACATCATGAGGTACTAAGACCCAAGACATTTTGCAAAATTGAATCAAATCTAGCTGATTTTTTGTATCATTATCAATCATTTTAACACCTCATAATACGATGTTTGAGTCAAGAGAATTGTTTTAAGTATCATTTAACTGCATCTGATCACCAACAAAATAATTAAACTGTTACAACTTATAAGTAGCAATCTAAGAATGATTTTATTTATTTATCTGGAATGAATTGATTGGCCTAACATTTAAAAAATTTAAAACTTGTGTATGTGTAATTTACAAGCATAAGTTATATTGTCGTAGTCTACAACCTGGACAAAGTTTACTCGCATTTGTGCAACCTGCAAAAAAACTGAGACCCAAGACAGTTCAACCAAAGATGTGAGATTTACCACCTGTAAGAATTACCCCTGGAAAATTCTTTGATAAGGTCGGTACTGGCTTTTTTGGTTCCCTCTTAGTTAAAAGAGGAAGATCAGAAATCAAGAGGTACGGTTGTATATTTACATGTTTGAAGATACGTGCTATTCACATTGAATTTGCGGAAGAACCAGCACGGATGCATTTTTGCTATGTTAAAGGAACTTTATTGGAAGACGAGGTCAACCCTCAGAACTCTTCTCAGACAACAAAACTAATTTTGTAGGAGCTGACAGCGAGTTATGACAAGGAATACAAAATATAGATCACATGAAGACAGATAACATTCTTGTGCCTATAACATAATACAATGGCACTTGAACCCCCCGGCTTCACCACACATGGGTGGTGTCTGGGAAAGAATGGTTCAGGGCGGTAAGAGAGCCTTGTATGCTGCAATTCTCAAGAACAGAGTAGTACCCCAAAAAGTCTTCAGGACAACATTGGTTGAAATCGAAACGTTAGTCAATTCAAGGCCCATAGGATACATTCCTGCTGATGCTGGAGATGTTGAACCGATGTTGAAATTCTTATTACTTTCTACTTATTTGTCCACATCTTAGTTTCATTTGATGTGGTCTCACACAAATAACATTGATTTCCGAAAATTATGGAGAAGAACTCAAGCATTGACCAACATTAATTTGTGGAAAAGATGGGTCATGGAGTATGTGCCCACATTGACTGAGTGGTCAAAATGGTTCTTGCTCAAAGGCAATTGATCTCAAGGAATGAGATGCTGTCTTAATTACACATGCTCAAAAGAACAATGGCCAGTGGTCGGTGGCTGATGGGAAGAGTCGAACATGAACACCAAGGGAAGGATGGAAGTGCACGTTCGGTCGACGTCAAGACTCAGTTTGGGAGATTGTCAAGAACTGCAAATACCTTTTTTTACTGCAAGAAGCCTTTTAATTTCGGTATCGCGCGGAAAGGCGGGGAGGATGTCGCTGACACATTACACATTAGCTGACATTAAGATTGGATCATGCAGTGATCACGTGCTTAGTGAGTGTGGGCGCATGAGAGTGATATACCAGGAGAGATCAGTTCGGAATCGTTTTTTGTGCAGTAGTAGTATCACTTAGTAAAACGATGTGACGTAAAAGAAAGTCCACACTACGTTACAGTAATAAACGCCATGATCATCCTCGACAATAGTTTTATCATGTTCTGTACAAGAGAAGCGGGAGTAGCTATACTATTTCGCCGCTCTATTGACATTGAGATAAAGCAAACAAAGTCCGAGAAGGACGGCACGACTTTTTTTGATTCACTGTCTGAATGTATGGATACTGATGATGACTCCTGCCTAAATATAATAAGCGGTTATTTCAACTGCATCACTGATGTTTCTCTTGATACCGATTATGCAAGAAGTTATTCTGAACCAACAAGCAAACAATTGCGTGACATAACAAATTCAGTAGGATTGTCAGACATTTATACAATTTTTCACCCAGATTCAAAAGGCTTTCCTTTCCTCGAACGCATCGAAAAGCCGAATTCATCGATTCTATTTCGATACCACTAAACAGAATCATGTTCTCGCTACCGGAATCAAGCCGTTTCCAATGGCACAGGATCACAGCATGATAAACGAGACCCTGTCATTTGGAAACGTGCCTCGTGCTTGGAGCTCGTGGAAATTAAACACTTCACTATTAAGGTTGGTGCCTACTAATTGCGAGCCATTTTTACTTTTTCAAATTGTGCCAGTCATTAAAATCACCCGAGAGGCCACTGGAATCTAGAAAACAAATTGGGGGTACCCATGCATCCAAACGAGATAATTGATGTTAAACACCGATGACGTAAGCACTTTTTAACGCAAAGGGAAAAATAATATTACGAAGTTGTTTTAATCGATTTCATCTGAAACTTGTTTCAAATAAACGACTATTTGTGCTCTTTATATCAAATATATAAACTTTTATGTATCATGTAAGAAACCATTTTTTTAAACCAAATTGTGCCTTCAAAAGTGTAAAATATGGTTCTAAAGGGATACTACATTTTGCTTACATTTGCATCCAAAACCATTTTCATTTTTAAAATTCATAAAATCATAAAAAATAACTTAAAAATTTCTGTTACATTTTGGACGAAAAAAAATGGGGGTACCCAAGCGTTTTAAAAAGTTATGATTTTTAAAAAAAAATTTGAGGATAAATCAGGTGCTAAAAGCGTTGCAAGCCTGACGCGGAGTTACGAAACAGCAACATCAAATTGTACGAGAGAAATAGGCGTGTTACCTGCTGGGCGTGGCCATCTGTCAAGAATTGACTTACGATTGAATGAGGATGATAAGGTCCTTCTCCTTTTGAAAGGGGTGTACCCTTATTAGTACATGTATAGTATCAAGAACCCTGTTTGCCCACCATTGATCACTTTTACAGTTCGTTGACGGGCTGCACGATGAAAATGATTATGTGCATGTGCAGAAGGTATTTCAGGCTTTTTAATGGAGGAACTTAGGAGATTATCATGACTTATACTTGAAATCACATGTCTTAATACAAGCAGATGTTTTGAAATGAATGTTTGGAGTACTATCAACTCGACCCAGGCGGCCACTTTTACACGTCGCCCGGCTTGTCCTGGTCAGCTTGTTTGAAGATGACTGGGGTGGAGCTGGAATTACTCACAGATCCAGACGTATTTATTTGTAGAAGAGGGGTTTTGAGGCGGTTTATCAGATCCCTACGTAGAAGGGTACATCTCAGAACAACCCAACAATAACATCATGCACCTCGATGCAAATAATCTCTGTTGTTGGGCAATGTCCAAGTTCCTCCTGGTCAACAACTTTGCTTGGTTGAGTCCTGGTTAGTGTTGAGGGATATATACTTGAAGTGGATTTGGAGTACCCAACAGAACTGCCAGACCTCCATAACAATTACCCACTAGCCCAAGAAAAACAAAAAGTTCCACAAGACTGATTGTCCCCCTACCATCATGAACTCATGAACGACCTCCAAATGAATTACCTGCCCACACAGAAACTCATTCCCAATCGCTTGATACTCAACTTTTCGCCGCAGACACTAATCCACTCCGTGTTCAAGAAATAATTAATGAAGACTTGATCCGCGTTGATGAATGGTACCAAAGAAACGGAATGAAGCGAAATCCGTCTAAATATCAAGCAATGGTCATGGGCAATACTCAAGCAAAGCCAACATCTTACTGTGAAGATAAAGTTATCTCAATCAAAGAAGAGCTAAACCTTTGATGAGAAGCTAAAATATAGCACATTCTGCGCAAAAAAATTCCATTGAGATGCCACTTTTCTGCTGGAAAGGCTGTCAAAGACGCATAATCTGCGTAGAATTATGTATGTTTAAGCGGAATATGCTTACTTATCAGGTAATTTTAGACGTTAGAGATGACAAACATTTCCGGTAGCCTTGATAACCCAACAACATTACTAATCAGCCGAAAAGAACTAACTCATCTCGGAGTTAACAATTCGAAAATTCTGGTACGGCCATTCAATCCCTCACTTCACTTTCTTAATAAGTATAACAACTACAAGCATTTCCGTATCCATTCTGTAGGCAATCGCTACTCTTACCTTATTTCCATATTTTTTCCCTACATCTGACAGATCGGCTTCAGCGTTTACTGAAAAACGCGCCATGTCGAACCTTCCACACCATTTGGTAGAAAACTAACGATGCAATCATTAGAGTAAAATACTCTATAAAATACCGGTATATTTTGCAACGACAGCCTTACAAGTGGTGGAAAATTATTCGGAAGAAAACAAGAGCGGCCAGCTAGCGTAGGTTGATCCATTTTTTGGCGCGATACATGTAGTTAAGTGGTCGCGAAATCTGATAGTCCTTATCTTGGTAATTAACTATGACTTGAGGCGCGTGAAAATCGCTCTAGTATATCTTGCCAGTTTCATAGAAGTTTCATAATATATCGCCATAATAATACATATTTATTAGTATCTTCATCGACAACCAACTAAAAAGAAACGTGAATTACACTTTTGGCTAAATTTACACTTTTGGAGACGATATAGAATGATTACATTTATCACGCAATTTCCGCCGAAATGGCTGAAAAACAAGCAGAAACTGCTTTACTCAGAAATGGTCTCTATGTTAACTATGGTTTGAGCGAGCGTATTTGAAATGTATAGAAACCTTAAAACAAAGTCTACTGAAACAGTTTGTCACTGTTTCTATTGTTATTTACAAGAGTGCAGTTAACATCCAGTGCCTCTAACTGGCGTTGACTATTATTGTGACATTCTATATTTGCCATGAGGCTTTGTGTTTCTTCTAAAATTCCATCGAGTACGTGATTGACATCTGTTTAGCTTGTCTACTTACAGGTATCAAATCTTAAATCGAGAAATCACGCAAGCAATGTTTTCCAATAAAATACTTCAGGGGAAGTTATGCTATTCGTTGTCGTTTCCTCCTTGCGGCATTTCCATCCTTTGGCGGTTGTTTCCTCTTTCTGTTTTTAGCCTTTCCTACAACAATCTATGAGTAAAAAAAGGTAATTGCTGTTAGCACAGTCGAACCCGCTTTAACTTTTTCATTACACTTTCAAATTGATAAAGCATTGAATTAGGATTTCAACCCATCGATCAACGTGATTTAACTAATGTGATGAAGTTCAAGGTCAAGTGCCGGTCAGCACAGCAAGAGTAAATCCACCTTTCTGAACGCTGTAATTTCACTTTTTTTCATATAGCCACTACTGCTATTCGCTATCCTTAAAAACTTTCTATACCTTTGCTTATGAAAAACGGGAACCGGGGTATTCAGCGCTCCGCAATCCAACAGTCTAGCATTATAAAATAGTTGCTTAGGGGCACCATTGTAAACTACTGTCGTAATTGAAGTTAACATATAGATGTAAAAAGAATCTCACCTCAGGTTCCTCTATTTCTTTCCTGTAGAGCTTTTCAAGTTCTTGGTTTTGCTGCTTTTCTTCTTCTGAAAGTACTCTAGGTTTTGCAATAGGTTTTCTGCACTTTTTCAAGTTATCTAGGTAAAAGACTGGGTTCAAGTTAGATCTCACGTTTCTTTTTTCCATCAAAAAACGTTTCCACCATTTCACATCATTGTCATCGAAGTTCAGCCGGTATTTTGTTAGATCATTTTCTAGCTTGTCCAAGTTTATCTTTGAAAAATCTTGAATTACTTCCTTTGGCTTGTGAGTGGGTAATTGGTTAACTAGGTTTATGCCATTCTTTGGCTTCCACATGGAAGACGTTGACCACAATCTGTAAAATAGACAGGCTTTTGATTTTTCATTCCTGACGATTTTGAACTGGTGAGGATAGACATGACCACTTATTTTCTCTTCGAAGTGTCCCGTTAGCCAGCCTTTTACATCGACAATTTCAGTGAGTTCAGCGACATCGGGTGTTGGTGAATAGCTTTGCTGAATTTGTGATGCAAGAGAATGAATGGTGTGCGCATCATTTCTCAAAAGTTGTCTGGATATGCAAGAAAACATCTGATCAACGTCTTCATGTGTGTGACGAACCATGAGAAATGACAAGTTGATCTGGAAAAATCGAATAACAGTTACTGTTAACTTTCTTTTTGAATGCCGAAAGTGTCATCATTCCTACCTTATCGAAAATACCCATTTCCACCAAAATAGAAAGAAAGGCCAATATATATTTATTTTTACATTCCCTGTAGCAGTTGTCCATTTGGAGGTACAACGTTGGGGGTAGAAAGCCATTCTACGAAAGAACATACCTATGGTCAGTGAGCTGAAATGCATCTAAATTAAAAAACTGCTCTTGTTTTTCGTTAGCAAGAACGTTACCTTTTTCTGAAGGTCTATTAATATTCTAAGCAACACATTTATCGTAAGATTTGAGTCGTGTGGCCATTGACATATGTCGATAAATGTGTATGCTAAAGAACGCATGTTGACAAGAACACCAGTCACGTGGGTTTTCAGTCGCAAAGCATATTGATCTTCCTGCAAAAATACGAATAAAAAAAATGCAACATAGTTGCTATGTTACGCTATTTCACTAATTTACAATAACGAGTTGTAATTACCTTTGTTGTTACTTTGAAATGGGGAATATTATGTTTGCCTTGGTCCATCCCACCAATGATGACGGAGAGATATTTTTCTGGTGAAAATGCTGCCTTGGCACCATGCTTATAATAACTTTCTCTTTCAACCCTACAGGTATAAGAATCACACAAGTGCTGATATTTAATTGTATACTTTGGAACACAATTTAAAAAGAATATTCTTAAGCAAATTGATTGATACGTAGTACGGGTTATCTTAACATACGTACATTTGCTGTTCAAGGTGGAGAGATCTCATCAATGCATAACGCTTGCGGTCGTCCTCTTCTAAATAAGCGTTCTGGAGTTTCTTTTTAAGGTGCTCACAAACAGTACATTTTGTGAAGCTACTTTGCTGTTGAAGTAAGCAATACTTCGTTAGTTTGCGTTGATATGATAAGCTAAAGTGTAGTCGGCAATGAATTGCATGATGTCCGTGTGGAAGACAATAACCATGTGGCCATGATCCATAAGCAATAATATGAGGGCCCAATAATGAAATAAAAGGAAGGAATATCGGTATAATAACATAAAAAGGAGGACTCTTACTTTAGGAATGAATACCTGAGGAAAGTCTTTTTTCCACATTCCATAGATGAACTGACTTCTGCCGAGAGTTGGCTTTCCCTCCATTTGCGTTATATACATGTTAAACACTGTTAACTTCGTAATACAGGATGGCAAGTTGATCTTATTGTTGTGGGGCATGCGGTCGCCGACTTTTGAAAACTTTATAAACCAAAGTTTGGCTAGCTCGTAAGCGTACGAAAAGCTAGTTCTGGCTTTCCTTGCCGATTCCTTGTCGATGTTATTTTTATTGTTATTTAGATTAAAATAATTAGTGAGAAAAGTTAATATCCCTCGAACAACGTCGTCTCCAGCTCTTCTAACTCTTCTCTAGCTTTTTGAATATCACCATCGCTCGGACTTGCTTCAGCAAATGTACTGCTTAAAATTTCGTCCCATTCTTCGTCTGTGTCTTCGTCTTCACTTCCAAAGCGATTCATATTTATCTCCTGCATAGTATATGACCTCATAAGTGAAGAACTTGGAAAACGACAATACTCAATGAATAGTGATGAATGGGAAGTCAAACGACATACCGTATCTCGTTTTTTGAAATCTGGACGACTTTTTCTTCCACTTTTGTTGTTGGCTTGAAAATTTCCCGTACCTTCAGACCCCTAATTAAATGTGAAGGTGGTTGAGTTAAGAGAAATACACGACGAGGCTTTTCCGAGTTTCATATTTTCCCGCCAAAGTTCCAAATTGATGTCAATACTTTACCTTCTTGAGCCTGTTCAAATAGTCGGCGTTTACAATGACTACTCCGGATACCAGAACTAAGAAAATGATAATCCACAATTTAAGAGAATGCGACAACTTGTTTGGAGTCTTCATTCTGAAATAAACTTCTCTCGTCTTGGCTCACTCAAATCGCGCGCGCTTTCCTAGCGAGATGTCTAATTGGTTCTCGTGACGTTTTAGGAGTTAAATTGCAATGTCACATGACATGTAAACTGTTGCTCACGCAAAAATACTTTTACTTCATACAATTGTAACGGAAGTCATGCAAACGAGGCATCCGCGAAGAAATAAATATATCGGAAAGTATCAAAAATCATTTTCAAGGCTTAATACAATATGTTTTTGTTAAGATATAATCATGTTGTACAGTGTAAGAATTAATATTATTTGACTAGTTTTTGGTTGTATATATATCCCCAACATTTTGACCATTTAGCGATATATATACATATATCTTTCGGTGCCATTTTTGTTGAAAAAAAACAAAAAAACAAGAAGCAATCTATAGTCTTCTGCAAAATAAAATGTGCCACCTAGTATTCTGGAGGACCATCCCCCATCTCCCCCCGTAGCAATGTTGTCTCGCATGCATTTTACCAGCCAATCGCTTCACAGTGTAGAAACGTCCTTGACCAATATTGCTAGGGGAAAAGGGGGGAAAGTGGCTAATTATTTTTGCAGAAGATTTTATCCACGCTTCATGGATCCGCATACTACTTTGAGAATGTGATGACGCAATTTATCGTCAATAAGAGAACAAACACATAAAAAACTGATGTCTCTTTGTTAAATATATATTTGCGTGACCTGCTACAGAATGGATTCCATAAACTGCGGCGCTACGGATGGATGAATTTGAAGTTGTTGATAACAGAACGATGTGATGTAAGCTCATCATGTTTTTGAATTCTTTGACGAAATTACCAATGTAAGGCTTTTAAACAAAGTGATTTTATTTGGCCCGTGAAAAATAGTCGAGTAGATACAAATTCCATTGCCTAGCCTGCGTAGCCAGGCGTTCCTTGTGGGGTTAAAATTGCCGTGTGTCACTTGCCTGAGAAAAGCTACTAATTGACACTAATCTTAGATATCACTCGTAAGTAAATCAGTTACCATAGAACATTTAACACGAAAACTCTTAAAGTGTAAAAGAAATAAGGTAGTTGCTTTTCTCGTTTGCATAATTTCATCCATGATGTCCTGGCATTTTGAAAAAAGAAATGATGCGATTTTATTCATGAATAATGGAATGGAGTCAGCCCTAGGACGTGTCCATGAAACAAACCTCGTAGACGAATTTCTTCCAGACTTCGAAGACTTGAGAGACGAGAATGTTCAGGTAAGTTTCCTTAATAACGCCCCGTTTGAAAGCAAAACGGACACTAATATTAGCTCATGCATCTGATGCTTGTATCTGTTTTTTTTTTCCCGCACTACAGATTGAATGTAACAATGGTACAGCTATTGCGCATCTCAGTTGTTTTAATGTGGACGCTTCCCCATTCTCATGAAAATTTCTGAGTGCCGATTTTAGTTCCGATGATTTCGTTGCACGATTTATAAAAAGTGATATGTAGCTCTTCGATATTTTCGACTTCTTCTACATCTTTAATTTCAACATCTCATTGGGAAAGAGATACGCAAGATGATGCTGAATCTGCGACTGACTGTGTGCATACCATGAAATACGATACAGTATCCGACTCCGAAGCAGAAGAAAATGCTATAGACAATTCCGTGCTACCGCAGTATACCTCAACACCTGTCCGTCCATATGACGAGGCTATTTCTAAGACATCGAACAAGAAAAGACGCCGACTACGGGTAGGCGAGAGCAGTTCTAGACAGAAGGGAATCAAGCGTTGGAAAGCCGCTCTTGAGTCTGGAATAGATACCGATGATTGTGTGTTTGCAGATGCTTCATGGCCACCAGACTTTAAGCAGACAGTGCTTTTCATGCGAAATTTGTTACTGAACGATATTGCAGATAGAGGAACAGTCACTGACGAGCATGTCAAAGAACTGAGAACTTACTACAATCGCAAGTTTGCGATCCCAGTAAAAGACTGTATTTGCTTTTTTATCCTATAATGCTAACGAGTTAAAACGTTTGAGTTAGTTTTATACCTTCTTAATTAATTTCTTTTTTATTTTCGTTTTTCTTCTCAAAGGTTCCAAATACGTCTAGTTTAACCCCTTATTACAAAGTTGCAGCATTATCCGAAAGGTCATGGCATATTGCAAATCGAATAATAAAGAAATTTGAAAATGGAGGTTACCACAAATCAGTGGTACTGAAAGGAAAGGATGTCCTCCCAAGGACTAGAACAATTAAAGCATCATTCTTCGAATTCTTATATAAATTGAACGTGCTAATAGATGAAGACGAAACACATCGCTTACTTTTAAATCGTTTAGAAAAACCGGAGGTAAAGAAGTCACAGTTGCAGGTAAGTTGGAGTCAAGGCCACACTTGCAAAACAGCGTTATCTCACTTTCTCGCTGCTATTTACTAAAAATATAAATAATAAACATTCAAATTCCAAATGTATGCAATACTAACTACCGTTTTAATTACAGCCGAATACATGAGATCTCGAAAGAAATGATGAAAAGCTAGATACCGAGAGGCACAAGGTCAGTGAAATTTAGTTTTCAATATATAGATTATCACTACAAAGTGAACTGATTAGAAATACTCGCTTCATTTACGATAATATCTGAGCAGTTCACCTTCACACTCTGTGTTCATATTCACTCCTTCAATTATAACCAAAAGCCTTCTAGAAAAATAATCACTTATATACATCGTTATGACTTAAACGGCGTAGAATAAATGGTTTGATCATCATCATCTTTTCCCTTACGTCGCGTTTCAGCCCCCACTGGGGGCGCTTCTGTCTAAAACCGCTAAAGTGTCTTTGTGGAAGAATCCGCAATAGATATTTTGTTTGTTTTTCGGTATTTAGGAGCTCCATGGCAAAGATAAATCAAAAGATCAATTGATACAGTAAGTAAAAGAGTTGTGTAAGGCAAGTATGTTTCTTGTCTAAGCTTGCGCTTGAATGATCCATGCAGTTGCTGTTTTAATTGGGAGCTACATTTATCCCAACACTGCCATTTGCTAACAACTCGGTTTCACTGGAATTCCCATCATTTTCATTATAGGATCTCCAAGAAAAAGAAATCTGTATAACTTCTTTACAGCTAGAGTTAAACAAGACCAACAAGGTATAAATATAGTAACTCTCATTATCTCTTTCTTTCATTCATCTTTTCATCCCTCCCTCCCTCCCTCCATCCATTAATTTATTGGTTCAATTTCAAAGGAGTTGACAAATCTAAAGTCAATGGTAGAATACTTGGAGAAGAGACTTAATACAAAGACAGAGGTAATATATAAGAAGGAGAATCAACATTAAATAAAATTGCTAGACCAGTAGATCAGACGTATTTAAAGTTGTACCTATTTTAGCTTGGAATTATTGTGTTCTACAGAATTTATTAAAAGCCGAAAACTTTAAAACGATGCTTATTGAGGTAAGGAGTGTTGGTGATGATACCGCCTAAATTAATGAATGATGAGACCCTTATTTTCCCGTGCACTTCCTTTATCAAACGTTTTACTTATGCTCAAAACAACCCTTTCACTAACATAACTTTTATATGTACCCAGAACCTGAAAGGTCAACAAAAAAAAAAACATTTGAAAATAGCTGCAAGAAGCGATGAACAAGTTGGAATGGTATTTGGCTATATCGGTTAACTGGATCTTTACAATAAACTAATTCAGAACTCAATAAAACTAGTGTATTTTCTATCTCGTATAGAACGAAAAAATTGCAGATCTTAAGAAATCACACGCTGAAAGAAAACAAGCACTTCAGCATGGAAGACAGGAAGGCTTCACAACCGATTCTGAAGCAACGGATCAAATTGAAAATAGGGATACATCAAATGCACCACAATCCAGTGCAAAAAGAAGAGTAAGTAAATTTTGAGCAATGCAGCATGTTTTTCCATCTTCAATTTTAATCTCTTCTTAACATTTTATTATGCCTCGTAGCAGTGTAGAATTATTTTGAATTTTGTGGCAGAAAGAGGCAAAAAGAAAAGGTAGTCTAAACTTTGACGAGACCAGGCACAATAATAAAGCCAGAAAAGAGAACTCTGATGAACTGAAGGTTGGTGAAATTTATGGAAGTTCTTCATATATTTGAAGAGTCTACGGTCACTTGACACTTATAATAACATTAACATCAGGCCACCGGAAACGGTGACATGAGGTCATCTGATATTCTCGAACAATCGTTGACTCACGAGGAACACACGTTCATATTGTTACCGTTCTTTTATATCATTTATAAGCATTTAGGACCTGATTACTTCTTTGTTGTAAGTACTTTATGATTCAATGGGACTATTATAGCATGTTAATCACGAATTACCATTTATATATCATGTATTTGTAATCATTATTTTGTAGAATCACTTCTGCATCGTCATCGTAATAAAATAGACAATACGAGCATCGAGGGGTAATTCTTCATGCAGAAGTGATTTAACCACACCAAAATAGTAACTATGGTCATAATAAGTTGCTCTGTCCCGTCGTGTGACTTCAAAACGGCCGATGGCTCAGAAGAATTGGTCATCGCCATACTAAAGAACCACAACCTAGCACATCAAACCAATCAAGCGACGGCCGCTGTACCAGCGCCCACGCCAAGCGTACGTGCCCCGTCCCTTGATCGACCAAAAATTGATGTCGGCATATCGACAGAAGAATGGAACATTTTTGTGAGAAGATGGAACGTCTTCCGCACTGGCTCAGCCATCAACGAGGCCACAGCACCGGCCCAGCTGTTCCAGTGCGCAGGTCCCCAATTGGGAGATAACATCCTCAAAACGAATCCAACCGCCACCTCTGGCACTTTGGAGCAGTTACTAGACACGATGCGCTCCCTAGCAGTCATTCCTGTGGCAACCAGCGTATTGAGAACTGAACTACTTCAGCTTCGACAAGAGCGCGACGAACCATTTCGCTCCTTTGCCGCCAGAGTCAGAGGAAAGGCAGAAACATGCGAATTCTCCTCAAAATGCGAATGTGGAAAAGACGTCGATTACACGCCTCACATGTCACGTGACGTCCTCCTAAATGGGATCGCCGACCCAGATATACGCCGCGAGATCCTGGGAACCAAAAAAATTATCCAAACACCAGTGAACGAGGTAATCTCACTCGTCGAGAGCAAAGAAAAGGCCCGCAATGCGTTACCGTCATCTAGCCTATCCGCCATGTCGTCGTTCCGTCGCCAACAGAACCCACGAACTGACACCCCGGCCACAACTCCACCACCGGTACCATCTCCCACAGACCAGTGTAAAGAGGCTACATGTCCGGACTGCCAACAAAGGTTCAAAATATACACGGTAGGAGCAAGGGGCTGGAACACCAAGCCCCATCAGGTCTGCATCACCTGCTATCGAAACCGTCGCCGCAGCAAACGCACGCGAGGAACGCCCTCAGCCTCGACATCCGCAGTCCACGCCAGCAGCAGTCAAGGGAGTACGTACACACCTCAAGCTGAAGTATCAGCCGTCGCCGATACCGGAGCACAGTCAGACCTATGGTCCCTAACAGACTTCCTGGCCAGCGGATTCTCGCGGGACATGCTAACCCCCGTCAGCCTCAGTCTATCGGCAGCCAACCGTTCACCGATCCCCATAGAGGGTGCTTTCTTTGCCAAACTTACCAGCAGGAATAGCACCGGAAGAGAGGTAACATGCCGCTCTATGGTATACGTCAGCAGCGCAGTGAACACCATGTATCTATCATGTGAAACGCTATTCAACCTAGCAATCTTGCCACAAGATTTCCCAGCAAGTGCCCGCAGCTCACATGTAAAATCCACGAGCCAAAACACAGACGCAGCCAGCCACGCCTCAGATGACGCATGCTCATGCCCTCGTAGAGCAACAGCCCCCAGCCGACCGTCGGAACTGCCGTTCCCATGCACACCTGAAAACAATGGAAAGATGAAAGCTTGGCTCTTGGACAGATATGCCTCATCCACTTTCAACACATGCCCTCACCAAACCTTGCCACGTATGGAAGGACCAGCAATAGAGATTCACGTTGACCCCAACGCAACTCCAAAGGCCTGCCACACCGCAGCTACTATACCCATCCACTGGCAGCAACAGGTGTACGACGACCTCATTCGCGACGAAGCTCTCGGTGTCATCGAAAGAGTGCCATATGGCGAGCCTGTCACATGGTGCCACAGAATGGTCGTCACTAGAAAACATGATGGTTCACCTCGCCGCACTGTCGACCTGTCACCACTGAATAAATTCTGCCAACGTGAAACATTTGCTACCGAATCGCCCTTCCACCTTGCACGCCGGGTACCCAAGGACAGTTGGAAAATGGTCACCGATGCCTGGAATGGCTACCACAGTGTCCCTCTACGGCAATCTGACCGCCATCTAACAACGTTCATCACACCCTTTGGGCGCTGGCGCTACACGAGAGCACCACAGGGATTCCTCTCATCTGGTGACGGATACAACCGTCGCTTCGATGCCATCCTCTCTAGCTTCGACCGCAAGGAACGCTGTGTTGATGACTAGATACACCACGATGCTACCTTGGAGCAGCACTGGTGGCGGACCATCGACTTGCTTTCACATCTGAGCCAAACTGGAGTCGTATTGAACCCAGACAAGTTCCAATTCGCCAGCAAATGCGTTGACTTTGCAGGCTTCAGGATCTCTGACTCTACCATCGAGCCGCTACCGAAGTACCTGGACGCCATTCGGGACTTTCCCTCGCCCTCTTCTACTACAGACATCAGGAGCTGGTTTGGGCTCGTGAACCAAGTAGCCAATTATGCACAACTACGTGACACAATGTCCCCATTCAAGCCATTCCTCAGCCCTCGGTGCAAGTTCTCATGGTCTACAGAACTTGAGGACGCCTTCCAAGCCTCCAAACAGGCCATAGTCGATGCCATCCGCAAAGGGGTCGAGATATTCGACATACAGCGTCGTACATGCCTGCGTCCTGACTGGTCCAAACGTGGGATTGGGTACTTCCTACTCCAGCAACATTGCGACTGCCCGTCCGGAATACCCGACTGCTGCCCAGGAGGATGGAGGATCACCCTAGCGGGATCACGCTTCCTATCCCCTGCAGAGCAACGCTATGCAGCCATCGAAGGTGAAGCCCTCGCTGTCGCATGGGGCCTCGAGCAGACCCGCTACTTTACACAGGGATGTGACAACCTCGTGGTAGTAACTGACCACAGGCCACTGACCAAAATCCTTGGCGACCGCACGCTCGACGAGATAACTAACTCGCGGCTCTTCAGACTCAAACAGCGAACGCTCCCATGGCGCTTTGACATTGTGCATCTACCAGGCAAGCTAAACCACGCAGCCGACGCAACCTCACGACACCCATCGCCATCGGGATCATACAGCTCACCAGACAAACAAGAGTCGATGTTGATGGCCTCAATCCGCAGTGAAGCAATACAACTTGGCATGATCTCATGGGCGCACATAGCACAACACACGGCCACCGACTCGTCACTCAGCCGCCTGCTCAACATCATCGAGCAAGGTCATCAAGCGTCCTATCAAACCGATCCTGAGCTTGCAGCCTTCTGGCCACTGCGCGAGTCCCTCTATGTGAAACATGGTGTTCTCATGTACCAGGACCGGGTTGTGATCCCCACATCCCTTCGCCCACAAGTCTTACAGCATCTCCACGCAGCACACCAGGGTACCTCGACTATGGAACAACGCGCCCGCATGATCGTCTACTGGCCCGGAATGACAAAGGACATAAAGTCAACCAGAGACAGATGCGTGGATTGTAATAGAAACGCACCCTCACAGGCGTCACCACCGCCCATACTATCACAACCGCCCTCAACCCCATTTGAAGCAGTGTTCGCAGACTTCTTCACCTACGGAGGCCAACACTACCTAGTGGTGGGAGATCGCCTGTCAGGTTGGGTGGAGATATTTGGCTCACCTTCCAGCACCAACCTCGCAGGTGCCAATGGTCTGATCCGCCATCTTCGATCATTCTTCGCTACCTTTGGAGTACCCGAAGAAATCTCTAGCGATGGGGGACCGGAATTTACAGCAGGATGCACAGAAGTCTTTCTGCGCCACTGGGGTATACAGCACCGCCTCTCCTCTGCTCACTTTCCCCAGTCCAACGGCAGAGCGGAAGTAGCCGTCAAGACCGCAAAACGTCTTTTGATGTCTAACACAGGGCCATCTGGGAACTTAAACCATGACCGCTTCCTGCAAGCCATGCTACAGCTGCGGAATACGCCCGACCCAGACTGCAGCCTCTCACCAGCAGAAATTGTCTTTGGACGTCCACTACGCGACAC
Organism: Actinia equina; assembly: GCA_011057435.1. Classification (NCBI taxonomy): domain Eukaryota; kingdom Metazoa; phylum Cnidaria; class Anthozoa; order Actiniaria; family Actiniidae; genus Actinia; species Actinia equina. The sequence continues at coordinate 60,830 of WHPX01000474.1, read as the reverse complement.
CCTATCCTTCGCCAACCGATTGGAGAAGTACTCAAATCCTAATATTCGACCACTCTGGCGCGAGGCATGGACAGCAAAGGAGGAGGCCCTGCGCACCAGGATGTCACGATCAACAGAATCTCTCAAAGCGCACTCTCGGCCTCTACGCCCACTATCGGTCGGCGACAAGGTCTTCCTTCAGAATCAACAAGGACCTCACCCAACCAAATGGGACCGCTCTGGCACTATAGTCGAAACAAGGACACATGACCAGTACATGGTAAAAGTGGATGGCTCGGGACGACTAACGCTACTAAACCGTCGCTTCCTCCGTGCATACACGCCTGCAACACCACGAATCGTCACAGAGCCTTCCCCACACAGACAACAAGACAAAGAGTCAGCTGAACCAAAACCAATTCCACCCGCTCAGCCGTTACACAACACTGCAGCACCCCAGGAAATTCAGCAAGACCAAGATCCACCCCCCTCATGGAGAACAAAGCTCACGCACCATCAGACGAAGAGGCCGCCTCACCCGTGACCCCAAATGTCGACTCATCCCCGGAACCATCACCACATCAACCAGATCAGCAGACACCAATTCACCGCCCTCGACGAAACTGTGGCCCACCCAAACGGTACGAGCCTGAATCTGGCAACTGGATCCAGCACTCAGCCTGCTCATCCACAATGCCTTATGGACTCCCAGTCTTGGGGGGGGATGAAGAGTCTACGGTCACTTGACACTTATAATAACATTAACATCAGGCCACCGGAAACGGTGACATGAGGTCATCTGATATTCTCGAACAATCGCTGACTCACGAGGAACACACGTTCATATTGTTACCGTTCTTTTATATCATTTATAAGCATTTAGGACCTGATTACTTCTTTGTTGTAAGTACTTTATGATTCAATGGGACTATTATAGCATGTTAATCACGAATTACCATTTATATATCATGTATTTGTAATCATTATTTTGTAGAATCACTTCTGCATCGTCATCGTAATAAAATAGACAATACGAGCATCGAGGGGTAATTCTTCAATATTCATATGATTTCTGCATTTAATCAATCGATTTCAAATTAAGTGACTTAACTTATCGAACAAAGGGCCCGATTATTTTTTTCATCTGGCAAGGAGAGGGCCGGGCGAAAAATATAAAATCATCAAGTCATTGAATTAAAATTCTTCATATCCGCGTAGAGTTACGAGAAGTGGAGCAATTTAAAAAGATCAAACGAAGAAAAATCTACAAATGACCAAAGAAAGGTATTGACACGTTTGTTTTCATTTAATCAAGCCATCAAACTACATATCAACTCACATAGTCTCTTTGTGGCTAGGTATACAAACTTACAGATGGAGAACTGGTGTTGAGTACAGAAGATGTGGTTGCAGTTGCCTATGAACAAAATTTCTATCTAGGCATAGTTGAAGAACTAGGACACAAACAGCCGTCCATCGCGTTCTTTAAGAAAATGTCGGGTAACAGATATCGAATACCTAAAACGTCGACTAAAGAACTGGTAGATCCATTATTCATATTTTTTAAGCCAACGTTCTCCAGAGAAGGAAATGTCATAACTTTCACAAATTCTGAGAAATTAAAAACAAATTACCAACGTTACAAGAGGAAATATTTCGCCTGATCTGACATTCTGACTAGTCATTTATTATAAAGTCAGTGCGAACTAGCCATTGGATAACATTGCTTGCGTGATTTCTCGATTTAAGATTTGATACCTGTAAGTAGACAAGCTAAACAGATGTCAATCACGTACTCGATGGAATTTTAAAAGAAACACAAAGCCTCATGGCAAATATAGAATGTCACAATAATAGTCAACGCCAGTTAGAGGCACTGGATGTTAACTGCACTCTTGTAAATAACTAGTAGATAATCTAATAAGTATACTTTGTTTTAAGGTTTCTATACATTTCAAATACGCTCGCTCAAGCCATAGTTAACATAGAGACCATTTCTGAGTAAAGCAGTTTCTGCTTGATTTTCAGCCATTTCGGCGGAAATTGCTTGATAAATGTAATTGTTCTATATCGTCTCCAAAAGTGTAAATTTAGCCAAAAGTGTAATTCACGTTTCTTTTTAGTTAGTTGTCGATGAAGATACTAATAAATATGTATTATTATGGCGATATATTATGAAACTTCTATGAAACTGGCAAGATATACTAGAGCGATTTTCCGCGCCTCAAGTCATAGTTAATTACCATTAATTACTTCATTGTATACACACCGAACGCATAATTTATCACTACTTTACTATGTCTATTAATTGCGTACATATTTACGGTGTTCAACTTATCTATAGAGAAAAAATATCGCTCTGGGATCCTCACGAGTTCCCTACATTTCATATTCTGGCTGCGTTACCAGCGTGGTTGGTCCTTGTAGTGTAGTGGTTAACACATCGGACTAGGATACCGAAGACGTGGGTTCGAATCCTGCCAAGGGCATTTATATTTCTCTCTTATTCTCTCTACTTCATTGTATACACACCGAACGCATAATTTATCACTACTTTATCATGATAAGGACTATCAGATTTCGCGACCACTTAATACATGTATTGCGCCAAAAAATGGATCAACCTACGCTAGCTGGCCGCTCTTGTTTTCTTCCGAATAATTTTCCACCACTTGTAAGGCTGTCGTTGCAAAATATACCGGTATTTTATAGAGTATTTTACTATAATGATTGCATCGTTAGTTTTCTACCAAATGGTGTGGAAGGTTCGACATGGCGCGTTTTTCAGTAAACGCTGAAGCCGATCTGTCAGATGTAGGGAAAAAATATGGAAATAAGGTAAGAGTAGCGATTGCCTACAGAATGGATACGGAAATGCTTGTAGTTGTTATATTTATTAAGAAAGTGAAGTGAAGGATTGAATGGCCGTACCAGAATTTTCGAATTGTTAACTCCGAGAAGCTCCTCAAGAAAAATGAACTAATTTGAACGAGTTAGTTCTTTTCGGCTGATTAGTAATGTTGTTGGGTTATCAAGGCTACCAGAAATGTTTGTCATCTCTAACGTCTAAAATTACCTGATAAGTAAGCATATTCCGCTTAAACATACATAATTCTACGCAGATTATGCGTCTTTGACAGCCTTTCCAGCAGAAAATGCTTAAGTGGCATCTCAATGGAATTTTTTTGCGCAGAATGTGCTTATCGTCCGGTACTTTAAGCAGAACATGCTTATATTCCCGGTTTTGACCTGCGTAACTCCGGCTTTGTTTTGGCACTCCGGATTTTCACTGACAGTTGTTTAAAATAACTAGGAACGTTTCTCAACACATTGCTGTCTTCAAGCATATGAAGAAGTTACTACCTATCCAGACAAGGAAAGACATATACCAACAGTTCATCTCACCACACTTCGATTACTGTTCCGATGTTTGGCAATTTTGTAGCAAAAATGCAACAGCCAATCTAGAGAAAGCAAATGAACGACCAATCCGTTTCGTTTTTCAAGACAAGAACAACTCGTATACTAATCTACTCTGAAAATTGGGATCCACTACTCTGTACGAGAGAAGACTCAAGAAGATTATACTAACCGTCTTCAAGGTCCTTCATAAAGACAGCAGCGCAGATTCCAAAAAGGAACCGCTTCAACACCGATTTACAAGTTACAATCTAAGAGGAACGAACATTCTAAAACTGCCAAAAATCAATTCTACCAAGCAAAGCCTCAAATCATTGCGCTATATTGCTCCCAAAATATGAAACAGTCTACCAGAGAGCATGAGACGAGAATTGAACATAATTAACATTTTATTTTAAGACATTGTAAATAAATCACATTTTATATTTTATATTAATACTATATTGCATATTTATATATATATACATATATTATCCTATTCGTGTTCATAATTTTAACTTAATTTATTTTCTTGATTTATTTTATTTTATTTTGTGGCAGTATCTGTAAATTTGCAAATCCTTTATATTGAGCTAAGTGTACTTTTGAACTCGTTAAATAAAGTTGTTGTAATTGTACTTGTAATTTTAATCTCAACAACAAGACAAAGTATGTACTGCATTACTGCAACCTGAAAAAGTACTTGTCAATGGGCATGAATTTGACTAAAATCCACCACGTCCTCGGTTTTAACCTAAGCCCATGGTTTAGAGCTACGTTAACTTCAACACTGAGAAGCACAAACATGCGCACATTGATTTTGAAAACGATTTTTTTCAAATTGATGAACAACAGCCTGTTTGGAAAGACAATGGAAAACCTGAGGAATTGTGTGAATGCCACATTGAACAACACAGTGAAACAACTCCAGAAACCAACAGCATCACCACTGTTCAACTACTTCCGCATTTTTAATGAAAACTTTGTTGCCGTGAAAATGAAAAAAAACTTCCCTATACTTGAACCATCCTATATTCGTCGGGTTCAGTATTTTAGAATTGTCCAAAACCCTGATGTATGACTTCCACTCTCTTGTTCACCGACACCAATTCCTTGTGACATAAAATCAAATTGGAGGACATTTACCATGATATGTACCAAGACATAGACCTGTTTGATACATCAGAACACCCCAGAGACCACTATATACACAGTACGAGGAACAGGAAAGTATTGGTTTACGACCCAAGATGTACTCCTATACCATGAGGATGGTCATGAAGCAGAGAAAAAGACCAGCAAATGGACCACCAAACATGTGACCAAACGGGACATTCCCCACCCCACCTGTTCTTTCCCTGCAGTGGAAGGACAACAAGGTTGTTTCCCTCTTGACAACCATTGGTAATGCCAATGAAACATCTCAAGTGACGAGAAAGGTCAAGCCTGGAAATGTCTGGAGGCAGATCAATGTTCAACAACCAACAGCAATCAAGCAGTATAACTTGTATATGAATGCTGTTGATCGCTCTGACCAGATATTGGCCAACGACAACTGCGGAAGACTCTCTTCTTTCACCTAATTGACATAGCTATTGTCAACAGCTATATTCTATTTAGGGAGCATAGAGCCAAAAACCCCAATGTTGAAGCTCTTCAGAGACCAAAGCCCTACTCGCTCCTTGTTTATGAGGAGGAACTTGTCAGACAACTAGCCGGACATTGCATTACAGAACACTAACCTGTGTTTTCAGAGCATGTTCGACGCTACTGTGTTGTTTGCTATTGTGAGGGAAGAGGTCAGCTGAGGGTGGCTTTATATTGTGATGCCCCTCAGTGTCATGTTATGAAGGAAATTGCACCAAACGAACCGGACATGCTTTTCGACTCTGTAAAATCAAGCGACGTCGTCTCAAGTAAACATGAAGCCGAAAGTATTGACATCTCCTTACTAGATGCTTTAACCGCGTGGTACGAAAATGCAGGGAATTGGGAGGTTCGCCGTCAAATTCTTTCCATCCTGGCTGACAAAGTCCATTTTCTAACACTACAAAAATGTATACCAGACCTTTCACGATACAGATATTACATCGCTTAGACACATTTACTTCTACAAGGGAGAGGAACACCCGTCGAAAAATCTATGCATACAAGAATGTGCGTAGCTCCAGAAAAATTAGAGCATTTCCTTTTGTTTATAACCAGTCCGCACATCATACTAGAGCTTTCATTTGGAGAGAAAACTCTTAAACTTTCAACTAGTGGGATCAAAGTACCAAACGTAATCCAAACCATCATTCTCGAAAGAATAGTTCAGCAGTACAATTCCTTCTGTAGCGAAGTAGTTAAATAAATGAGATTTATTGATTTTCACCCGCAGGATAAAAGGTACGGTTTTTGTGCTGTGCCTATGGGCACAGTACATTTGTTTTTGTTGAGTTAGGTATGATCGGAATTTAGTGTTACGAATGCCATTGGTGGACCTCGTCATGATTGACATTGGTGAAACACGAGGTGAAAATGCATGTTGAGATCTGTAAGATCGGGACACGGAGGAGGTGAAAGAGGTTGAACATATGTGGTTTTCGAGGTAAGAGTGCCTTAATCCAACTTACTTTAAACTTAATTTGGTAGTTCTAAGCAGATAATTAGAAACTGGAGCTAAATTAGAAACTTTAAGTGCGATTTTTGTTTTTTTATACAACTTGAATTAGTTACGTAAACAAAAGATTGTAAATGGACAGGCCAGGAATTTATACTGCGTCATTGATGTAAAATAGTACTCGCACGAGTTTTATATCATTTTATTACCAAAAAAAAATGATATTAGGTTTGATTAGCAAAACATTTTTATTTCTAGTTGAATATTTTCATGACAAAAACGTATTTCATGCCGTAAGCTTGAATGGGGGCGGGCAAGGAATTTCTACTGCGTCATTGATCTAAAATAGTACTATTGGTATTTACTAAAACAAGGAACGACCTAAAACCACCTGAAACGACCTGAAACGACCTGAAACCATCTTGAAACCAGCCAAAACATTGAATCTCCATCGAGTTTGTCGTCCAGTTTGTGTATTTTATTGACTGTTATCGATCGATCGAGTGTTTGTTTTCCTTGGAAGGGATGTACTTCATGGTAGAATTTCACATAGTCGCTCATACGTATAATCTCCCATAGAAGATTACCTGTTCCTAGCTATGATCAACCGTCCTTACCTATGATCAACTGTTCCTAGCTATGACCAACTGTCACTAGCTATGATCAACTATCCCTTAGCTATGATCAACTATCCCTAGCTGTCATCAACTGTCCCTAGCTATGATTACAATTTGAACATTTTTTTACTTTAACGTGTAAATTTGTTTAACTTAACATTGGCGTATCTAGGGGACTCAGGGGTGCCTGTGACCTCATTTTCAAAGCCAAAGATAAATCATCTGACCGTTGATGCAGTATGTGATATGATGTCATAATGACAATTTGGTATATTGTGTCCCCCACGCCCACCACCACCCCCCCCCCCCCCCCCCCCCCCCCCCCCACAGATCCTGGATAAGCCCCTCCTTAACGTAATTCAGCCATGTTGCCTGCAAGTTTTTAAGTTCATTAAACTATATAAGGGGAAGTTAATCTATATATATAGGTACAGGAAACCATTAGTACAGAATGTTGAAAATAGCTAGGGATAGTTGATCATAGCTAGTGACAGTTGATCATAGCTAGGAACAGTTGATCATAGGTAGGGACGGTTGATCATAGCTAGGAACAGGTAATCATAGCGAGGGAGAGGTGAGGTATAAGTGTGGAATACTTCTATGGGAGAGTATACGTAGGGACTATATGACATTCTACCATGAAGTACATCCCTTCCAAGGAAAACAAACACTTGATCGAACGATAAGAGTCAATAAAATACACAAACTGGACGACAAACTCGATGGAGATTCAATGTTTTGGCTGCTTTCAGGTGGTTTCAATATGGTTTCAGGTGGTTTCAGGTGGTTTCAGGTGGTTTCAGGTGGTTTCAGGTGGTTTCAGGCCGTTCCTTGTTTTAGTAACAGTACCCGCACGAGTTATATGATATTGTATTAACTAAAGTAATAATTTTTGTTTTGGTTAGCTAAACGTATCTATTCCTAGTCAAATATTTTTATGAAAAAGGGATTTTCATGCCGAAACCTTCAACGAGTGGGTGGACGTGGAATTTACTGCGTCATAATTTACATAAAAGAGTACTCACACGAGTTTTATATTAGTTTATTTATAGTTCCTTTCACGGTTTCCGACGCCATATTGTTTGGGCAGAAGTGTAGGGAAAGAGATACGTTTTTCGTAATATTTCCATTCTGAGGTTACCCTGCGAGCAAAGAGTCTTCTTTCCTTTCTCTCACTCGGGGGAAGGTAAAGGAGACTGTGCTCGCAGGGTATTCTGAGGTAAATGTTCGAGACCAAACTTTTTCTGTAGATGGAGAATCTTCTGTTCAATAATGTTTTGTGTGGTGTTTTTGAGCCGATGGAGCCACCATAACACTGGTTCTCAGAGAGACGGAGGCTTGCTTTGGGGTTTGCGAACAAGACTCGTTTATGCTGGTTCAATTTGACCGTAAAAAAATATTCAAACCGAATCCACGGACTTTCTTTTGTCTTTCTTTTGTCTTACAATGACTAAATCCCAAATAGTCTTGTACTCTATTCAAAGTATCCAATGCGCACAGCACATTTGACACGTTTTCACGTGTCAAAACGTGTTATATTTGGTCACACTTTTGGGTAGCCCACTCGCTACTTCCCTTGCAATGATTAGTAACACCGGCTTGATGTAAAATTATTTTACTTTTTAGCGCTTTCTTATTCCTTGGATTTTAAAAGCGAAACCAATCGCGGATAGCAGGATTTCTCAAGGGATTGGAGATTCCATTTACGCCATTCCGGCATTGCCATCATCGATACTGAAGCAAGTATTATTGCGACGAAGTCTGGAAGGTCCATAAGCAGAAAGGAAAAGGGTTGGAAAAATAATCTCGGGCTACCTCAAAATGAATTCTTAATCTAAAGAAAATACTTTGATGTGAAATAAGTCACTTTCCAAATACCTCGGCAAGGAACCGTAAAATACTTGTCATTCTGTGTTGAAAAGTTAGTTGGATTAAAAATAATATACTTATTGTCTCATGTCAGTATACCGCGAGCAAAAATTATAAAACTCCGAAATTCAGTACTAGATTTAAACATTTAAGCAATTTATCTTTTAGTTCGGATCACCCAGTTATAATATTGTGGTTTTTAAGCCTTGGTTTTGACATGAATCTAACAATTTTTTAGAACTCGTAAAGTACTAATTTATATGTTATTATGTGCGGTTGTAAATTATCATATAAGTCGTGCCGTCGCATGTGTTTACATGTTTGTTTCGAAGTGGTTGTAAGGTTAACAGTATTTTAAACGTACTAATGTCGAGAAAAAGCAAAGAAATACGATGTATTGCACTCAATATTCAACAAATAAAATAATTAAATCAAATGTCAGAACTGAATATATTGAAAATATAGGCCGGTTAGTCCTGTCTGCCTCGAACTGGTTTCATTGGAATGATTGGATGCCAACCCTAACAAGCCTAATTTATCCGAATTTGAGAGTTTCGTATATTGCGCTCATTTAATAACCCAAGCTGACATTTGAAGGTATTATGGTTGGAATTTCAGATAAATCCAAACACCATGAAAATGCGCTTTTGCAAACTAAGGGTGAAATTAGTTTCGTAAAACCCCAAAAATGTAGTTTGTAAACAATCCCTGACGACTTGTTAGATCGCGTTTCCCTATTCATATTTTAGCTTAAAATAATCATTGATCTTTCCTTTACCATATTCCAAAAACAGATCTTCTCTAGTTTGCTTCATTTTTATAGGCAAGCGCTTTTTCCAGACCTATCATTTTCACCTCGAATTTAAGCTGAATTGAGGGCGCCGACGGCCAAAATGGATTCTCTCGGTTTTCTCAAAATAAAAGTGAAATTTTTCAAAATAAACATCAGTACGTTTATTTAGGTGGTAGTTCACCAAATATGAACAAATTCGATTTTATCAGCTTGGACGCCGATTCTCGATTTTGTTTGATTCTTACAGACATGCCCTCTTAATGTCATTCACTCACGTTTCGAGCTCAAAAGTATATTCTTATGTGTACTACGTAAATGTTTGTTGTGTATGTTTTGATTTATGAACTATGAATTATGTATGAACTCTAGACGATGAAAGATTAGATGGTTGTTGGTGTTCTTCCTCCTCGTCTTTGCCGTAATACTGACAAACTGTCTTCTCAACTAAGGAAATGTACGAGATGCATTTTTGTTCTCAAGAGAATTGATAATCCAAAATCATACTTCAAACTGTTACGCATCCTTTATATTGAAAATATATACATGCATATACATTAAGATAAGACAGGCATTATTTAATCATAAAATCTAGAGCAATCCTTTTTATTTAATTTATCTCCTTTTTTGCTATAGTGGAAATTTATACTGTCGAATTCAATATTATAGTATCATTATGTTATTATTGCCTTGTAGTTTTTTGTTTGTTTTTTTTGGGGGGGGGAGGGGGGGGTTGACACTAAATGAAAATTAGGACAGCCAACTAGAAAGCTTTAGCTCCTTTGGCTATTTTACGCCTACACCTATTATATTATCAATTATAGTAAAAAATTCTAAATATTATTCAAACTATATATTTTCTTGTAATTCAATGCTTTGAATGTGTCCAATGCCCTAAATAACTTGATGGTAAAGGAAGCAGAGAAAAGTACGAGCCCAAGCCAAAATAAAGATGATGTACTGCTTTACTCAGCATGTGAAGAGTATGAAGAGAAGACAGAGAAATTGAGCACAGGAGTTAATTTGGGAGGAGTGTTGCAAAAAGCAACTTTAAACAATGTCAAAATCACTATCAAGGTTGATACGCATGCACAATAAAAAAATGTCTGTTTAAACTACATGTAAATAAGAAAAATATATATTTCTTGTGTGAATTATTAGTAAATAAAAAATGCAAATGCAAAAATTAATCTACTATGTATGTTGAATCAAACATATATACCAATTCCTCTACCCCACATTGAATAGTTACCTTACCAGTATGAGATACTATCTCATTAGCAATGCAACTGATTTGGAAACGGGTTTTTCTGACTCCATGCCCGATGCTTGCTAGCTGGTCCGTCTACCTCGACCGACCAAGAGTTCCGATGATTGTGATGTGAGGGACAAGCTCATGAATAACATGGAGTATTAGTTTTAATATACATCAAAGGAGCAAACACAAACATCATCTTGAACAAGTTAAGAAACTGTTAGGTGTGTGGCGTCATATCATTCTATTGAAGAACAATTTTAAAATAATTCAGTCTTATAAGAGAAAAAAGAGGAGTAAAACTTCATGGGTTTATTAGAATGTTAATAATTAAGAGAAATCATACAGTGTGTCTCTTTGTTTGAACAAAAACGTTAAAACAAAATACAAGTCAGGATTTAATCAACCCTAGCCAAATGGACAAAAGAGAATAGAATGTAGATAATAATCAGATCATGGATAAAGTAACATCTCATACTACTAGATTTGAGTGTTGTTTCATAAGATTGAAAATATAAAATAATAGGATGGTGTAAGATACATTAAACTACTTTCAAAAACAAAATATTAACAATAAAAGAATAAATGGATAAATGCGGAGCGTGAAAAAATAAGAAACAACTGGATAAACTCAAGATAATTGAACAAAATTCTAAAAATAGATATGACCCATATCCAGGATGGCCACTAAGAGGGATCACACCAAAAAGGTTGCTGATTGGTTCTCACGTCAGAAGAATCGTCATAATTCTAAAACTACGACCTTCCACAAGAGAGCCAAGAGGTGGGACAGGAATGTCAGCAACTCTGATTATGGGCTGTAAGGACCTATGACATCATGATAGGGAGTCATTCTAAAAACAAATGTGACCTATCCAAAGAGGTATGACGTTGCTATAAGGAGTGACATCATTTTATAGGGGCGATGTCATTCTTAGGGTTGATCCACAATCCATCCATTGCAGAACCCCCATTCTGTATACTAATATAAAGTGTTGTTGTTTCTGTTCTTAAGGAGCCTCAACCAACAAATGTCAAGTACATTATAGCATGTGCACAATAGCCCACCTCCGAGATATGCTTCGCTTGTCATGCAAAGAGGTTTCAGCGTGAGTCTATGTGAGACACCAAACTAGTACGGCATTTTGTGACTAAGTCGTTATGTAAACATTAGAGTGTGTGACGCAAATGTTCATGTAATCAGATAGTAGTTTTGTAACCAGATATAGAGCGATGGATATATTCTTACACACATGTACTGAGCATTAGGTCTCAAAGAAAGAAGAAACAAATATATACAGTTCCAGCAAAAACCGTGTCAACTAGTAGTTCAAAAGGGATCAAAAGTATCGTGTGTAACATCTACATGCTAAAGAAAATTTATTCTTACTGCCTGAACATTTTACTGAAACCTTTGTGCTCACAAGTTCTTTGCAAGTTGCCTCTGTATGGCAAGCCGTTACTGCCAAAAGGGATCGAGATTTTTTTAAGGGGGGTTGAAATTTTTTTCTTTGTCCAGATTAACTTTTTAGCGATCGAAATATATATATACACTGTTCAATTTTTTTATTCCAGCCTCAGTTGCTGCTAGCGAGTTTTTCTGCTTATTCTCGCTAGCGAGTTTTATCGAGGTGGAAATTCTCGCTAGCGAGTTTTTGAACCGAATTCTCGCTAGCGAGTTTTATCGAGGTGGAAATTCTCGCTAGCGAGTTTTATCGAGAAGATTTGCTACACAGGAAGCCCAATAATAAGTTCACTGATGACATCATAGATTACCCATGATTCATTTCGTTAAGCACATGGTTCTGTAATTCAAAAAAATCCTTCTTTGCTTTCTTCGCCTATTTCTTACGTGTTTTACCCTGCTGTTTTTGTTGGCTATGAATCCAACTGTGCGTAAATTGCTGGAAAATATTGCGAAACTAAGCGAGGAGCTACAAAAACCAACTTCGGGTTCACAAGCTGTTCAAGAACGGGAGGTTTCTCAAGCGTTCGGGAGGTCATCTTCACAATCTACTTCATCGCCATCATCGCAAACTAGCAATGCCGCGGCTTCGAGTTCTTTGGCTCAGGGATCCACTTTATTGGCGAGTTCCAGTCAAACCCAGAGATTTAGGCTTGGCTATAACTTTATGAGAAATAAAGGCGGTTCAAAATCAAGACAAAAACATAAAGTCCAAGCAAAGAAGGTGTTTTTGAAAGATGTTGTGTTACTTGGGGGGCCAAAAGATAGTGTAGTACCACGGCAAGGCACCAAAGTTCTCTTGATGGAAAACAAACACATAGTTTCAAGTGTGGAGTTTGACAAGAACTGGGATCATTCGACTGTTGTGGATAAGGTTAAAGGCTTGTTTCTCGACAAGCTTGGTGAATTTGATGAGGTAGAGTTATTGATGCCTGTTCATCACAAGCTTATGGTGCCTCAACTTTCTCCTGGTCAAACTTTAAGTGCCCAGCTAATTCAAAAAGTTTTTAAAGACAAGCCCGTCTATGTAAGACCTCCGAAGGAATTACTGGAGATTTACGAAGAACCCCCAAGTAAGAAGAAGTACGAGGAAATTGAGGTAAAGTTAAGCTTAATTTAAAGCCATGAAAAGTCATAGAAAAAGGAATTTGTATTTCTGCTTTATTCTTGAGTTCAACATGGCCATCGATGTGAAAAAGCATCTTTATATTAGTAATGGAGAAAAATTCAGCGTTCTAACGCAAATAAAAAGGAGTGGATTTAGCAAAAGCCATGCACAAATATTTTTAGCTGAAAATATTGGTGTATAATACCTAACTTTCTTGATAGGGGGAGGGGTGGGCTCACATAAACTCTGCCCTTGCCAAAATGATTTTTTTCACTTCCCTCTGCACTTAATTACAATTATCTAATGTTTTTTGCCATTTTTGATTACCAGATTCACAGTAGTGGCGATGAAAAAAATGATGATAAAAAAAGTGATGATGAATTTAAGTACTCTGCATTTCAAGGTGTCCTTAATAATTACTGTATTCCATTAGCCATTGTTACTCCTCATAATTGCAATGCATACAAATTTCCCTCTGCAGCTCATGTAGAAAACGAAAATATTTATTATACTTCAACCTTAGCGGTTGCAATCGGTGTGTTTTTAATAAACCTACCTATCTATATATCCATCCATCTATCTATCTATCAATTTATCAAACCAATTGCAAAGTAATGTTTCTTTCTTCAGATCAAGCTGAATCAGCAAGGCCTATAAGTGAATCTATTGCAGCAAGTGGTACTGTAATTATTTCAAATTTTACTCAAATATCATTTCAGAACCCTTTGAAATAAGTTTAAGTGCAATCCGTTATTTACTTCAGTTGAGATATCCTTGACCAATATTAGGGTTAGTTTATATTTTCCTCAGAACAATCTGGATTGGCTGTTGAGGAATTAAGAAATGTAACTGGTAATGTAACCATTCATGTTAATCCATTTAAATTCATAATGTTAACGCCAGGAATGGTTTCTAATCAGGTTAGACCCTTAGCTAAATAAGTATGAAATGTAATGATCAGTGCTTGCATTGAGAATTTTTGTTAATATTTCACAATTAAAACTTGGGGTTACTTTGTGTTTAAAATAACTTAGCCCAGTACAAGAAATTTACTTTTTGTTCCTTTTCCCAGATCAAGCTACACTGCATAATGATGAAACCGCTGATAAAAATGGTACTGTATGCACTCATTGCAGAAGTATAAAATTTTTAGTCTATTTAACTAACTGGAGCCAGTCGTACAAAGGCTGAATAAAGTTATCCACCAGATAACTTTATCCAAATGTATAGTATTTGTATAGATTTCATCCACTGGAAAAGGATTTTCGAAGAACGAGCAAAGAGCTATAGGTACTACTAAGTTTGGCAGATTTTGGTCCAAGTCCATTAAGTTTCCAGAATAATTTGTCCTTCTTAACAAAGTAAAAACCTAACTGCAGCCTTTTCATATGAAGAAAAGATTTTAGTCAAAACGAGAGAGTATATCTATTTACAATCAAAGTTCTTTCATTCCAGGCAAAAAAAAAACTCATGTACTATATAATATTTTTTTTAAATGACAAGAATGTTTTTTATTCCTCAGATCAAAGTGAACTGCCCAGCAACCAACACACAAATCACTACCATCATGACTCAGAGACCCCTACCCCATTACCTACTGATGTCAGTTTCTATGATGCAATAATTGAGGAAATCAATAAAAAGGAACTCACTGATCCTGTAGAAATCTTAAGACTTCTACAAACACATCTTGTTAAGGGAAGAGATCTAGATGTTGTTGATGTAAGCAATAGCTCAGAAGGTGCCACAAATTACATTTGTGTAGACCGTGAGAACATTCTGAAGACAACCTTTTCAGAACTAGAATCCATTGAGAATTTTTTGCTAACATTTGAAGTAGACTTCATGGGAGAGTTGGCCAAAGATTTTGGTGGGCCCAGAAAAGAGTGGATCCGTCTTGTAAATGCTGCAATGAAAGACAAGTACTTTGACAAGGGTCTGAGAGAGTACCTTTCTGATGAATATTACTATGTAGGGATTATGCTGGGAGTGGCACTCCTGCAAAATGGCCAATTGCCAACTATTATTCCTGAAGACATGATTAACCAGCTGATATACCCAAGCATCAACAAGTGCATTGTCAACCTACAAAAAGGGCTTAACAAGTTTGGATTGGTTAGAATTTTCCAAAGAAAGCCTGTGTTACTTTATCTCCTCAAACCAAGGAGTGAAACGTTGAATGCAAAAATGTTGATTAAGTTGCTATCTCCAGTTTTTGCCCCAGACGGTTCTACTGCACATTCCAAAGAAAAGGAGGTCTATGCAATTTTTGTGAAGTACATCAGGCAAGTTGCAAGTGATAGACGGGCACCAGTGATGTTGACTTCCATATTGGCCTTCGTCACTGGAGCAGAAGAGGAGCCAGTTCTTGGTTTTGCCAAGCATCCAAGTATCACATTTGCCCATGGATGGACAAACGACCTGGTAATCTGGCCTTTGTTATTTGCTTCTATTATTTGGAGTTCTTAAACACTATTCATACTTTGAAGTGATGAATGGTGCTTGATGACAATTAAGGTGTCCAAAAATTGGAAAAAGAAAGAAATGGGTTGTATTTTTGATGCGTTGATCCCAATAATTCAGCCAAATAATGTTTCCTAAAAATCTTAGCATATGTTGGGGGGATAGGGCAATTTGGTTAGCATAAGGAAATGCATGTCTACTTGAAATCTTTGGGATGATGATGATAAGACAGTGATATCTAATACCATACATTTTTATTATACTTCAGGCATCAGAAAAGTCTGTCTGTTATATACCAACAGCTCACACCTGTACCAACAACTTAGTCCTTCCCAGAGGACCACTTCTCAAAGTTTTACCTTCTGAAGAGAAGCTGTTTGAACTGTATGATCTAGCCTTTGCCAACAACCATTTTGGTGTCATGTGATTATAAAGATATTTATTCATACAAGAGACTTTTTGCTATTCATGCCATAGTTAATACTTTGCTTTTAAGCATTTATCATTATATATTAATGTTGTGTTCAAGTTAATGGAAATATTCCCATGCCTTGGCTAAGTGGCTAAATTGCTTAATGCACTGAGTGTCAATACCTATTAATAGGCTAGAATTGTTTCCCTAATTACATTGTTTTGTTTACATTGAATTTTCGGATCAAGCAGTTCACTTTATTGATTATTACTGTATGTCTAGAAACAAAAACTGTTTTTAAACAGTTCAAAACAACAAGCATTACATTTATAATATCATATAACACTTTGGGGTTTCAGATTAAATTTTATCATTTTGTTGCTGACATATGTTTTGCTGTTTCACCATGTAGCACTAGATTTAAAAAGATTATTTGTTAAGGAAAAGATAGTTGGCAGTACTTAATAATAGTAAGTAATCATTTTGTGGGAATAAATTTTTATATCTATTTAGAGTATCAATCCTTATTTTACAAGCATCAGAAGGCACATGGTTATGAACACAGCCTAAACAAAGAATCATATTCTTTAGGGAATGACACATGGCCTGAATCTTGAAAAACAGTGTAACGCAATGAATAGGGTTTATCCAGATATTCACTTAAGGTTGGACGTGCGTGTGGAGGGAGGAGGAAGGGGAATAAGATCGATAATCATGGTGTTGATAACGTGAATCAAGAATATTATGCTTTGAAGAATTCCAAACCTTGACAAATCATTATTTCTACTAGCCTTCATACTTGTTTTGCACAACGGCATTCTATTCTAAGGTATCAATGAAAGAACGTGTAGCACAAAAATGATTAATTCCAGAGTCACCATCATCAGTTAATGGATTTACAGTTCTTTCTAATTGTGCCATTTCAATCTCTCCAAGACTAAAGAGACACTCAGGGACAGCAACGTTGTTGACATCAGAAATGTCAAGAGGCATTACAGTGTCATAATCAATTCCATAGCTGTCAATATCAAAGTCCAGCACACTGTCACTAGGGTTTGCTATCATTCCAGAATTCCAGAGAGCAAGTGGTGAACAGTGACTTGCTGTTCGCATGCCATGATAATTCCACTGTTCATTAAATTCGTATAAAGTGACCTTGAAATACGGGGGAGATAAACATAGTGGAGAGCAAAGATGTCGATTTCATCATTGGAGTTGAGTATTCTGTGTTGTTCCATGTGTCTGAAAATGGCCATATAGTAATGGTTGACAACACGATTGACCTCCCTCCATAGCCTTTCAATCCTTGTATTGTGCACACTCCTGCCAGTAATAAAACTGCCTCTCCCTGTACCGCGACATGCAACCATGAACCTTGCTACATCCCAGTTCTCCACACCACAGTCACCTCTAACTCGACTAGGAATACCATAATCGTCTACAACTTGTTAAAAAAAATGGAGTGCAGTTTCAGCTAAGTTGTTATTTGCACATTTCAGGAAGATGATTGTTCTACTGTAGCCATCTACACAGCCATGAATTACAAAACGCCAACTGATCAATTTATGATTAGTGTCAATGTGCCATAAACAGTTGGGTGCTGGGACATTGTAAACACGACGTTGTATTGAATTGTTCCTCCTGAACGCCCTACCAACAGGATCAAGGTGGTACAATCGCTCTCTAATCTTCCAACGTTGAACGTACACTCCCCTACTCTTTAGACTTCCACGGATATAGCTTTCTCCTGCTCCTGGAGTGAGTGATGCTACTTCTTTAAGGACCTCATCCAACTCTGAGTTTGTAATCTGTGAGAACGTCCGGTTTAAATTAAATTGCTGTACTCGTCGGTACAGTGTTCGTTCACTAATATTCAAGCAACAAGCTATTTGGGACCATGTCATCCCGGTTTCTCTCAGACTCTCCAGCTGTTGCTTTGTTACTACAAATTTTGGGCGCCCCATGGTCTCCTTGGTGGGAAGCTGGTAGGTTGATTCATGGCTTTCCTCTTCTTTCTCGGCTGAGGATAGCCATTTATGGTAAGAAAAGTCATATAGCTCTTTTACCAGCCGGAGATTTTCACTGTCGGTAGTATTGCTATCTTGGTTGTCGTTATTGTTCTTAAACTCCAAATCATAAATAATTCCTGCCAGGATGCCTAAATAGTATTCCAATTCCCTACGGCGATATTCAAGTAGTAGCAGGTCAGTACAACCTTCCAGTTGCTGCAAAACTTTATCAATACCAACGAAAAACTCCTTTAGTTCTTCTTTGTGCGAGAGCGCCGCCATCTTTGATATATCACTCTGACCCAAGCCCTCCATACGCGCCAGTATCACGTGTCATTGAAGCATGAAGAAAACTCGCTAGCGAGAATTTCCACCTCGATAAAACTCGCTAGCGAGAATAAGCAGAAAAACTCGCTAGCAGCAACTGAGGCTGGAATAAAAAAATTGAACAGTGTATATATATATTTCGATCGCTAAAAAGTTAATCTGGACAAAGAAAAAAATTTCAACCCCCCTTAAAAAAATCTCGATCCCTTTTGGCAGTAACGGCTTGCCATACCTCTGTGCCCCTTTAGGAACACAGTTGAATGCTAGTCTGATTGACAGGCAACTAAAATCAAACATTTTGTATGCACAAGAATATTTTGTTTGTACATATCAATAACATATTAATAAGCCTTTTCATAGTTTAAGAATCGATTCCACTGCACATGCGATTTTATCCCAAATTTCTCACCTTTTTGTTTAATTAAGGACAATAGAAGATTTGGACAAAAGAAGGTAGAAATTCGGGATAAAATCGCATGCGCAGTGGAATCAATTCTTAAACTATGAAAAGGCTTATACACACATATGATTTGCTCTACTCACAAACCAAATATTCTTCTAGAGCTCCTTATAGTATAAGGAGGAGGGGAAGCGCATTTCACTACCAAGCTGGGGTTATTCGCTGATGTTCATGACATTACCTTGAAAAGTACATGTGAAGTCATGGTCCTAAACCCAGCACAGCAAAAAAGCAACCCTGACCCTTGAAGAATTCCAGCACAAAAACTACCCCAATCCCTTGACAATTCCATCACAAAAACACCCCGGATCCCTGGCGAATTCCACAGTCCTCAATGAGGGGGATATAAAAAATCATATAATGCACTAGTTAGCTGTTTCCACCGCCCCCAAGGTGGGACGTGGGGAATTTGCCAAGCAATACAGGGAGAAATACGATAATTATAAGCTAACTCAGTTCTCCTCCCCCTGTGGAAATGTTTTGATAAATACCAGAATGTTCATTTGTCCAGTAAGTTTGTTGTTTTCAAATTAAGAACCTGTTTCAAATCATAGACTAAATAGGTTCTTATAAAAATGGGTCATAATTTGATAATTTTAGGCTAACAGGTTCTATAATTTTCTTGGGTTTTTATGTGTTTGTGTTTACTTTATGCACCATTGATTCGGTGGTGTTGATCTGATATTTTGTATCTTTGTGTTCCTATAAACCCAAATGTGTTTTTATCAACATAGAGGAATATTAAAAGAATGTTGGAAAGATTTTGTGACCAGTGCTCAGTGCCTGATTGCTACGTAGAAAAGCTTATAAATGAAAGGTATACATGTATATAAATATGTCAAAAGATGACTTAGTATTATGTCCTTTGAATATAGTAATTAACATCCATGGGCTAGTTTTGTTCTTGGAAGATTCTTCAACAAAGTTTTCCAAGTCCGACAGTTTTAGGCTTTGAATCTCTTTTACTTAAAAAAACGAAAGATAACTACCGATATTCCAATACAACATCAAGTTTAGTGAAATTTACCTCGGATGTCTTTCACTGAAATCGAAAATCTGGAGATTTAGGGCAAATCAAGACCAAAAAACAGACTTGAAAAATGGTTAAGGTGAGCAGAAAATATGCTTACCTAATTATGTCTTTTACAGAATGAGACGATGTTTAGATACAGTTAAACTGAAAATGTTTTTGAATATTTTTTAGCTTTTTAAAGTGAAAGTCTAGGTCATTGCAATAACATCTCTCAACAACACAAATTTAAGCTAAATTTAAGTCCGCCAAGCCAAGAAAAATCAACTTGAAAGTTTACCATTTTTTCTTAAGCATGGTCAAGAGAATATGAAGTAAGAGAGCATATCCCTATGACCCATGAAAGTTTCTTGAAAATCTATTTTTAGCTCCGTGTGCAAACCTTAACTATTTTAGCATGCGATTCCTGATTGGTCAGATTCTAGTGATGTCATGGGTACACAAGAAATAGGCAGTGACAAAGCAAGTTTCATGCAGTTGACAAACCAAACTTTATTCAATTTGACGAGAAAATGTGTTTAGAGGAATTCTGAAAGGTTTTTGAAGGAATCCATAAACAGGTGATGTGAAAAATACTCAGTTGAGTCAACATCATTCAAGCCTGTTTTTAAATCAAAACAATGGTCGCTCGTCGATTGAGACTCATTCATTTTGGAGTTGATTGCAGTTATAGATGAGACTGTAAGTTATTTCACAATTCTTCACCTAAAGTGAAATACAGTTAATATTGCTGTATCCCAAGAACACGTACTTCTGACCTGAACTTCAGTGTTTTCAAAATGACAATTAGTTATCTAATTGGACGAGAATGGACTCGTTTACGAAAGAGCCAGATTTTCGATGAATAAACTTGTTGAATTCACTGAGTCAAAAGTTTAAAACACTTTAAACTCAGAGAGAAAATTTAGCATTTACTGTTGAAATCAGTTGTTTACCAGTAAAAAGAAGAGGTTTTAAGATGAAAACAGTCAAGGTGCTTAAAATGGAAGAATTAAACATAAAAACGCAAATACGCCGAACTGAGAAAATCTGGCGGAAAAATCACGATTAAAATGCCCTTCAATCAGGTAAAAATAATCTGTTTTTTATTAGTTTGAATCCTCAAATACTAAGTTTGATTCACTTTTTGTACTTGGCCGATATCATGATCGTATTTCTATTGTCTGTTGGGGACTTTAGAGTTTGAAAAGTTAGGAAAAAAGTGTGTGAATAAATTGAATTGAATTGAATGTTGAGGCAGAGCGAAAAATCATGGTGCAAAATATGAAGGCAAGTTCTAGTTTAATAGTCAAACTTTTTCATTAATTCACCTTTTCTCAATAAGCAATGTCTCTGCATAAAGTGATATACCGTATTTTGGCAAGCTAATCACATTAAATAATTGTGAAAAATCATTTCAGTGCCTCTTGTAGTTTTTCCTCTGTGAAACAGAAGTTTTTCTTCGGCACAGTTCAGTGCAAGTTTGTTCTGATTTGTGTGTCAAACAAAATACTGGTCTTGTTCATCGCCTTCTAAATCACTTTAACTTAAAAAACACTACGATAAATGCTTTTCTGGTTGTCTTCACTGTAGGTTATTCGCTATTTTTATCGCATTTTTTATCGCAGTTTTCTTCCCCGTATACTGAAAATCACCCTGATTTGATCTTTTACAATGTTCTTTTACATCAACTGTTAAAATTAATGTTTAATCCGTCTATGAAGAACACATGATAATTTAATTATTTCAACTTTTTACTGGTCATAAAGGCATTTTTCTCGTAAGAAACTAAAAACATTTTCTGCTCATTTAAGTCACTACAACTCTGAGCAATCAGGAATCGCATGCTAAAAAAAGCTCAGCCTTGCGCGCGGAGCTAAAAATAGACCCATGTATGGGAGTTGTGCTCTCTTACTTAAGGTAATTCCCTCAAAAGAAATTTTGCCAATAACTTTGTCCTGAAATTTTGCATGGACATTAATTATGTTATGGAAATTTAAAAACTGCAATAAAAAGATGGGGTCACCATTCTCGTTTTTTCACTAGATGCTCTCCAAGTATGTCAATTTATGCATTTCATAGTGAAATGCGGTAGCAACCGGAAGCTGTAATCAAAAACCCTTATTCGCAGTTAAAAGTGCTTTCATATAACAAAACGTACTGATAACTCGAAGTTTGCTAGATAATCTACACTATTAAATCCATCAAATTCATTGGATGACTATGATTCTTGAACTTTTAGTGAAAAATGCAGGTATGTGCGCCTTTACTAACGTCCAAAAATTGCACATGTCAACTATACCCATCAAAATATTTCAAAATCTCTCCAATAAACTTTCCTTCATATTTTGATATATAATGAGAAGCATCGCATTTATAAAAAATCTGAGATAAAAAATGGGGGTCACCATTCTCGTTTTTTATTTATCTTAAAAAAAATCAAAGTAGTCGAAAACTGACACTTTACTGAGTGGAGACTGGGGCGAGTCAGATAAAAATCGCAATTTCTCTACTCAAAAAAGAGAAAAAGTGAAAATTGGCCTTGAACATGTTTCTTATTCAGTTTTCGAAAGACAAATGCCTAAACTTTGTTAGCTCCATGCTTTTAGTTGCATGCGCAGAAAAATGCGCAGTACAAAACAAGGGAATTACCTTAATATTCTCTTGGCACTGTATGGTGCTCCGCGCGGGAAATCCGCTATAAACTAGCCAGTGGCTCGACAATCAGTTTGAAAATAAAATATTTCACTCTCGAGCAGACGAGCCAGATGCGCGTGATACAGTTTGAAGAAAAAAATATCTCACTACCGAGCCGACGAGCCTGGCTTGTGAATCAGTTTGAATAATTTTCTCTCACTACCAGTAGCTCGTGAATCAGTTTGAATAAACTTATCTCACTACCGGGCCGACGTGCCAGTGGCTCGTCTCAGATTTGGCCCTGCATTCTGTAGTCTGTAGTCATAGCCTGATTAACCTTAATGAGGACGATTTTTTGAGGGAATTCTAGTTTTTCTACACATGCCTATAAAGTCCTTAGGTTTGCATAATCAAAATGCTTGTTTTTCGTCCTTTAAGTAGTCCAAACCGATATCTGAACATTAATTAATCAAAAATAGAATTAAAAATCATTCATTCGATATCACTTACGGTATTTCGACGTCTTGAGATGGTCTATAATGATCAACACTAACATAACCGTACGTTGCCTACTCACAATTCAACGAAGGCTTGCAGAGGCTTCAAACGCGCCAAACGACGGAAGAGGAGCGCCTCGAGGAATGATGGGACAGGGACAGGGAGCCCACAAAGAGCCACAGGTAACCCAGGTTATCTTCTTTTATAAGAAAGTATGTAGTAAATAGATTTTGCTAAAACTTTGTAGATTTTGCTAAAATTCTGAAAATAAAACATCGAGCATATAAAAAACAGAAGTTTACTTAACGTCTTGTGGTTTTTAAACTAAAGTTTGTTTGACATAACGTTGGCCCCACGAGGATTTGAGTCACCACAGGCAGCCCAAGCTCTGTATTTCACTTTCTTTTGATCACATTTTTTCGTAGAAAAAAAAAACATTTACCGACCTTAGTTTAAAGTCTTTATCTATTTGTCTCTATGCAATGTACTCAATTTCAGATTTTTCTTTATTTTATCCATCCTCTTAAGAATAATGAGATGCAGAAAGCTGACCAACCTTTCAAACTCTCCCTACGTTCTGCTTGAGGTCGATTTTGTTTTGAAAGTTTTAATTATAAAAATTTGTGACGAAAAGTTTATTTCAACTTTCTCGGCGATTTGACGCCACCATAATCAAACATCATTCCCAAGAGTGAAGTGATCAATTGAATTTTTGCAAGTACATTACTGATAAACCAATAATACACTCCAGTCTATCCTGCAACGCTTTACCTATTGGAAAACCCTAGCTTTGAATAAGTCTGATTGTATGTAGGTTTTAAGAACATTTCATAAACCAGAATTTCCTTTTGGACTGTACAGTCTTTATATACTTGTTCCAATTAAATTCGAACTCTCGATTTAGCCAGTCACGAACACGTTTTTATTTCTCTCCCCACAAACGTCATCAGATTTTGATGGAAATTGGTACATTGATGGATCTCGGGTTGAATTAAGAGTGATCACCTAAGTAATTCAGATGTATAAGGTTTCGGTTTTATTTTAAAATGCGGTCACGAGCTTGAATAAGTGAAACTACTTACTCTATAAATAGATTTTACTTCAAGGCCATGAAAAATTAAAAACTTCGTTATACTAACTAGGCTAATTAGAAACGTAAAGCTGTTTGTCGTGCACTACCCATGAACGTTCCGTATTTAGTTTTTCCCTGTAGCTAAACTCGGGACCGCTTAAATGTTAGGTACTTTTTACAATTATGACGTAACATATCAAGTGACCTCATCAAAATTAGCAATAAGGAATTCATGATATCAGCATCCACGAACATTTTCCGGCATTTAGAGCTAGCTAATATTTTCAAAGTAGGGAGCCTTTTTATGTTAAAGATGTCAATTCTTTACGGGGTACATTTTCACAAGGATAAAACTTGGTTTTAAAATACTTGGCTTGTCTGCTGTAGAGTTTTTTATTCGAGCGAAGCGAAAATTTCACGAGCATAGTGAGCGAGACAAAGTCTAGGTCTTTTTTTCAAAATGATATCCCGCAACGACGTTTTTACTGGGTTGCCTGTGAAGGTCAGTCGTAATATGCTTTCTCTACTGGGCTACCTGTGAGCTCGCCAAATAAGACACTTACCAAATTCCAACCTATTAGCATGACATCCTAGTAAAATTCCCAACCTTATTATGATGTCACACCCAAACATACTCTCTAAGTCCAATTACTATTCATTTGACATCGGAGAGCATATTCTCTGGAATATTGGTCATTCTTCCGGGACTTTATGTCTCCATCAGCCGTAATCCAATTTATTTCATTCTTTACACCACAACAATTTAAACGCACCGAATCAGAGCAAGCTCTGGTGAATAACTATGAACGTAAAAGAAAAGGAAGATTGAAATCCGGGGAAGACAAACATTAAAGTGTATATGACACCAAAACATTTCATCGTTTAAAATATCTAGTTTGTTAATAACAATGAATATGTCGTAATATACCTTGCTTCAAAAGATTATTTCTTGAAATATTTGAGAAAATTAATCCCAATTTGTGACTTCATTTTGTTGACACGTCCTCTAGATTCGATAGTAATGTACTAAATATAAATTGTAATTCGCATAAAATATCAACAAAGGGCATATTTAATTCAGCTTCATTTAATAGCTTACGTAGTACTCTCTCAAATGTGGGGAAACTGAAAAGTGTACTACCCGAAAGTAAGATTCTAAATTCAAACATATTTCGTGTATCTGCTACCAAATCCGAAGACTCGTAAAGAAAATGACGTCACCACTTGTGCTAAATTTTCTTGAATTTCTAGAGAAATACGTTTTGGAAACAAATTTAACCGTGATATTCTTACCAATGCCAATAAACTACACATTTTAAACATTAAGATTTCTTCATGTTATATGCACTTTAAAGCCTCAAGCCCAAGAAGATAACCACTGAATAACTCGCTGATGCGGGATCAAGGGTATGCCATAATGGACAAAGCACTCATTGTGGTCATATTCTTGCACTTAACTATAACCTAAATAGATTCTCAAGAAAACAAGATGGATTTTGCATGCGCATGCCCGCATCCGCTGATACATAACAAGGTGATTGCAGGCTACAGACGTGGCCACTGCCCGTGACGTATTGTTTGAGCTTTGTATAAAACCATGGCGCGGTCATTTAAATTGATATTTTGGTGGTTACATTGTTGTAAACGAATTTTATTGCTCTCACAAAAACGTGTTCAGTATGTAAGCACTACGAGAACAAAGCAAAGTCAGCCACAAGTATTAAATGTGATTTAAAGCAGTGTTTTGGAATTAAAACAACTAGCGAGCAACTGTTCTACGTGTAGGAGGGCAGTCGCCGAATTTCAAAAAATCGGAAACACTTTCCTCCACGTAAGTAGTTTTTCATTTTTTCATGAAAGTATGATCAGTACGCACTTTGTTGCAGCTCGCTCAGCAAAGGGAAAGTGAAAGACCGAGAAAAAAAGAAGGATTTCAACCAGCACTCAAACCGAAGCTGTAGCAAATACTTTGGATTTGAATGGAAAGCAAGTTAAAGACATGCGTTTTGGCCAGATTCTCCGTGGTCCTGGCGGCTAAACCATTCTCCCCCTGGACTTTTTGAGGAAGTTTCAAAACACTTGAAAGGACTATCACAACATAAGTCAAATTTATTTTAGTTCTTTCTTAATTCAAAATGCTATACCATTAGCATATTCTATTTCAGGTTGCGACCTCCAGACAGAACTACAGCTATTGCGAACAAGACTATTTGATGAATTCCCTGTGTCCAATCACTGTGTCGCATCTTATTTTATAATGTTTAAAAATCAACCACACCCTAAATCCATTGTTTGATGTAGGTTCTTAAATTCTTCGGAAAACCCAGATTCTTAAAGCCGGGGGCGGAATTGATATCAACAGGGGAGAACGGGGCTGAATTATAAACCAGGGATAGGTTTTTAATTACACGGATATATTGTAAGCACTCTATTTCAAAAGAACAAAGCAATAGTAATCTACCTCTTTGAATTCAATATAATTTAGTATTTCGTGATTTGCATCGAAATGTAATTAAGGGCTTAGTTGATATTTCAAACCAGTTCAAACGCACGTGCTGCGGCCCTTGGTCTTGAATTCTAATGCAAAACCTAGCCTAGCCCTCGCCAAAACCTCGTCCACACGCGGCGTATTCGAATCGAGAGATATGCCCTTCCTGATAACAAATGAAACATGTTCTATGATCACGAACACGAAGGTATGGAGCATTTGGACGCGTTCGCCGGCCTAGCAGCAAGGAAACTCCATAAATTCTAATATCACTTTCTAGACTCAACTTCAGGCTCCTCTGGCCTTAGGCATCTCTGGCCACATTCATTTTGAATTCCCCTCCACTTCCCTTCAACATTAATTATATTGTATGAACATTTGACATTATAATAATTTACAATAGTTTACAATCGTTTTCCCCTTTCACACTGTTCCCTTTCAATTCAAGGCACCTAGCTCAGGCCATACTTTACTCTGCTATAACTGAAACAAGGCTCATCAGGCCTTAAGGCGCCTCTGGCCTTACCTGAACTCAAGATAGAGTTAGGCTCCTCATGCCAAAACGGGCTCCTCTGGCCCCAATACAACAATGAAAGCATGGCATAAACAGATATCTGTACTTATCGACCGTTACTAATTAGCATAACCCTCTCGTACAAAATCAACGGCAAGGGAAGCAAAATAGCCTAAACCGCGAAAAATGGATATCCCAAACAGAAAATAGACACTGTAAAATCCAAGAAAACTAAGATATACCTCTGTAGCTTGGTAATTTTCTCCATGAAATGAATCGCAGGTTGAACCCCACGATGAAGATTACGTGACCGTGGCAATCGAGCATGAACTTTGAACTTCGTAGTCGTTGTTCCCGAGGTTGAAGAACTCAAAACCGGCGTAGTTGTTGAAGTGGTGGACTGAGATGAAGGGTGTTCCAAAACGGCAATAATTTGCTGAGCATTCTCGGCCATCTCTGCTGGGCGAACGGCGAAGTCATAAACAACGACTTCTCTCGAACTTGGTTCGCGTCAAGTGAACATCTACATAATTTATGCTACCTTATATAATACCCATTACGTCATCAGGATGGCTAATGAATATTCATGATTCGAATATGAGTATGAATCAAATTGTGACTTTTTTCCTGACGTTAGAGTGCTATTAGTAAAAGTACAATAGTACAATTTTGTACTATTTTGTTAAAAATTAGTTGAAGCGTGAAAAGCAAATGCGCACGTGCGTCGAATAAAAAATAACACAATACGCAAGTGAAATGGTTTAAAAGTTTTTATTCCTTCGCGCTGCTACAAAATCAAGACACAGGACACTTCTAAAGCTAAAATAACCAAAACTTTATTTAAACACGCTTGCCCCGTCAACTAAAGCTGATTTCCACAAGGCGTGTGTGGATAAATATTACGATGAAAAGCTAATACTATTTTATATTCTAGTTAATAATTATAAAATAGAAATAAATATAAAATAAATATAACTGTCAATAAAGCTACAATAATACATAGTAGATTAAGTAATAATTTATAGATGCTAAGAGATAGATAAAGTGTGAGTGGCAATTTCAGATTTGAATTTGGCCAGTGATTTGCAATTTCTTAAATTTTCTTGTAGGGAGTTTCAGACTTTTGCCCCATCATATGAAAAACTTCTTTTACCAAAGCCCGAGTATACCAAGAAACAGGCCTTAAAAACACTGTGCTAGACGAAACATAATTAAAATAAAAACAATATTCAGTATTACTAAGAACAGTTGTCCTGCTGGAGCCCGTTGTACAAAGTCTGAATAAATTATACTCGAATATGAACTGACAAGTTGATATAGCTACATATGAAAAAACGCAGTGGAAAATGTTTGTTTGACCTTTGTGTAACTGAACTGTCACACTATCTGGATCAACTTCAACATCTGGATAAGGGTTTATCCGATGGATAATATTTATTCAGGCCTAGAACATAGAAAACATCATTTCAAGAAAGTACATTTTAAAAATTTCCCCTTTTGCTTCTATTAAGTCTAAATTTTCCGCCCCGTCCCCCTTCTCAGATAACATAACTGTATTATAGATGTTTGTATCAAGGACGGAATACTTTAATCTTAACCAAGCTTTCGAAAATAATTCTCCATCATCAGGGCATTGAAAATAATAATAGAGCGCGAGGTAAATTCAAGAAACATAGAACACAGTAACCAGGTGGGGAAAAAAGCTTGGTTAAGAACAAAGTATTACGTGGTTGATGCAAAACATCTATAATAATAAAACCTACGTACAATAATAAACTTCAATATAACTGTGTTTGCCTCCTGTAATTATGTTCGCATTTTGAATTAACTCTTGTTCACATTCAAAACAAAGCGTTGGAACAGGTGATGACAGGATTTTCAAGTATATATGACACCGCAATTGGATTCACAATAATTTGAAGATATTAGCCATCGGTAGAACACTTTGCTAGGAGAATCAGGGAAACATGAAGGCACTCGCTATTCTTTGGGTTCTTTGCTTCACTGTATTTTTCAGCGGAGCAATTTCAACCAAAATAACTGTCAATGTTGGAAAACAGCCTTATTACCGAAAACCAGAGTTCGGCTATCTTAACTTTCTTTTTCACCCAAACAGTACATTAGAAGCAGAGGACACACGCCAGTTCCACGCCCAAAACTATAAGCAATGTCTTTTTGCTTGTGCCAGTAGCCTGACTTGTTTATCAATCAACTTTGGAAAAAAGCCCATCTTTTTTTACCAAGGGAAAGCCCAGTACCTCTGTGAGATGTTGCCGACTGATAAATACAACTCTTCGTCCAAGTTTCAAAGTCCGAAGCCAGATTTTAATCACTACAGCATCAGGGTAAGTTGTTCGAAATCTCATCTTAAAAACTTTTAATTGGAAATAATGGAAAAGAAATATGTTTTGAGTTTAAAAAGAACTTAAGGGCCCGTTTACATGATACCGGAATGAATTCATTCCGGAGCGAAAACGAAATTTCATATTGCGTTTACATGGGAAAAATCCACATAACGAGTGCAAGCTATGATCGCATTGAAATGTCTGATACGCATGCGTTATTTGTTTCATTCTCGCCGGAGAGCGGTTTCATTCCGGTAAGATTGTTTGTTCCACGTTTACATGATAACGGTATGGAATATCGTTCCGGAATGAGCGCTTCGTTCTGTAATGAAAACCGGGATGACTCATTCCGGAATGACTCGTTCTGGAGTGAAAATTTACTCTGATATAAGGTAAACAAATATGGCAACAGGGATGAACTTGTACCGAAATAAAAATCAATCCGTTTACTATGTAAACGGCCCCTAAGTTTTGAAACGATTGAGAAAAACTTTAAAATTGTCTTTTAACTTGGCAAAACCAAATATTAGGAGCCATGAGTTCGAACAATTACATGATGGTAAGTTACTAAAGCTACATTTACTATGTAAATATATAATTTTTTTTAAAATATCAGTGTAAATTACTAAGTTTAGAAAGCATGTCCACATAAGCCAGCCCTTGGCTGGAGAAGGGGTTGGAACGTTCCACCAACGTCTGGTGGCCGCACGTCTGGCGGCCCCACACCACTGGAGCCCCTGTCCAACTTTCTCCGCGGCAATGCAACCTGTGATTACGAAACTTGGCAGGGATGTAGTCACGTGCCCCGTCAATCAATGCTATGGAAATTTGCTCGTCAAGTGTTCAAGCAAGTTTTTTCATTTTCGAGTTTACGAAACCGAAGTAAGCTTATTTGAGAAAAATAAACCTGAGGTTATTATAATTGCTTTTAAAATGCTACATGCTATCTTTAAAAAAAAAACACATTTGTCATTAACTAAGTCAATCCAATGGGATAACATTTCAATCGTTAGAAAAGAGCAAAGATGGAACCAAAGAAAGTGGCTGGAAGCATGCGAGATATCAAAGCAAAAGGACATTATTTTTAATAGAGACAGCGGCCGAATTCTGCCAGCAAATTACATAAATCTTTTGTGATTTTCAATGCTCGTGTTTTCAGGTTTCTGCACGCGATTCTTTTGCTCGCGCATATGTAAAACGTTTTTGTTAATATTATATGCTTATTGACTGAGTGGGAGGGCCGTAATGTAACTTATTTTAGTTCCTCTGAGGATGACCGTGTCGGTCGAAAGCTAAGGAAAATATAAAATTATTTTAAGGTTGATGAGTCAATTCTAGTTTTATAACATTTGTCATCTGCACGCGCATACTACGTGCGCTCTATTCCGTTTGATCATATTTTCAGTGGTGTGCAATCGACACGGGTTCACAAAGCACGGCTAGTTTTGTTAATGAACGACAAAGTTTTCCATAGCTGACATTTTTACGCTATGAATTCCTTGTTGATTTTACTTGAAAAACTAAAATAATTCCAATAAAATATAAATTTAGTGCAGTTACCTCGGATGCCTTTCATTAATTTTGAATTTTTCCCAACTTTTTAAAGACAAATCGACTGCACCAAAAGACAGACTAGAAAGCTCTTTCAAAAAGCTGAGCAAATTATAAGCTTAAACTTACTTTTACATCCTTTACAAGATGTTTGGTTATCCATATGCAGGGTTTTACGTTTTTATGTGAACCGTATTTTGGCGCCAATGAAAACAAGAAAATAAATGCCTTGGTAGCAACAAAAAGTAAATTAGCTGGAGATTAATAACCTTAACCCACTAAACTACTCAAATTTGCGAGAACCCAAACACCTGGAGATACTGTCCAACAATCCAGCAGACCTATTGACTCGAGGTGTCAATACCAAACCCTTTTATTTCAAAGAAAAGCTATGGTTTGAAGGACCACCATGATGGTAAAGCAACAAGAGCAAATGTGGCCCGAAGACCGGAGTCGAACACCAACCAGTGCTGACATGGAAGTAATCCAAATAAAGTTCTCAACTGCCACAAAAGAAGAACATCCAAGCATACTAAACATCATCGACGCTGAAAAATACAGCACAGTAAATCGAGCAATCATCGCTACTGCTCTCGTTCTTCACTATGCAAGAAAATGGAAGAGCGGAGTCGCTGACAATATTTTCATCACATCCAAGACGATGCTAGAAGCAAGAAACTCTCTGTTGCAAGCGGCACAAGAAAGACTCTATCAAAACGAAATACTTTAATATATTAAAAACAAGTCGAAATCCGAACAACCTACTATCATTAAATAACTTGGTCCTTTTGTGGATGAAACAGTACTTCTACATTGTAGCGGAAGACTACACAACACAGAACTACCTTACGGTACGAAGTTCCCGATACTACCGCCCAAACAACTGGACAACTGGTCAGGAAGATAATATCAAAATGTTTCAAATGTAGAAAACACGAAGGACCTCCATTTCAGTCAGTACCAACACCATCATTACCAAGGCCAGGAGTAAATGCATCACAAGTATTCCAGTTTACAGGAGTCGACTATGCAGGACCTCTCAATGTCCGTAACCAAGGGAACCAAGGTTGCAACAAGACGTATATCTGTCTCTTCACCTTTGCGGCAGTGAAAGAAAGTTCCTCGCAAACAATGGCATCGCCTGGAAATTCATTACTGAGAGAGCTCCTTAGTGGGGAGGGTTTTACGAAAGACTTATTGGGATGACCGTCGTTGATGATCGTCAAAGTTTGAAACGCGACTGAAAATGGATTCCCACATTCGTAAACACACAATTTTTAAAAATAGTAAAGCGATAGAAAAAAGTTCGTTATTTGCAAAATCATGATAAAAATATTATTTTTGTTAAGCATCTGATACTGCTGTATATTCTTAAGGACTTCTTCTAAATTTTTGGTGGTTTCCATTTCGTGATATTCGGAAAAACTTAGTGCTTTGAGCGTTGTAAGTGTCGAAGTGCGTCGATGTGCCATTAAAACTAAAATATCAGGGAAACTTGAAGAGGTCGATCGGGGTCGATAAGGGTTTTTCAATAGAATGTTCTTCACTACATTCTTAGTACATTCAGATGCTGAGTTAAATTATTTCCACTTCAAACAGAAAGAAGTATTAGTGATTTTCGGTAGAAGTATAACCGTCAAATTACTTGATAAAACTCTCACTTTCAAGCGGAGGAACAAAACTTATTTTTTCACTTTTACTCCAAACTTCACATACTAGTAGAATAAGGTCTACTCTTGCTAACT
Source organism: Actinia equina (assembly GCA_011057435.1). Classification (NCBI taxonomy): domain Eukaryota; kingdom Metazoa; phylum Cnidaria; class Anthozoa; order Actiniaria; family Actiniidae; genus Actinia; species Actinia equina. The sequence continues at coordinate 28,216 of WHPX01000474.1, read as the reverse complement.
CGTGGCAGAGGGCGAAAACAATCTCTTAATTTCTATTTCCAAAGGAGTAGGAAGCACTTTTCTTTATCAAAAGGTATTCGTAATAATGCTCATTTCAAGTCATGGGAAATTAATTAAACGATGCGTTTCACGCGTCTCTTGAGGCACTCCATAACTCACATATAATCAGGTACGTTGTAGGCTCTGAGAATATAGTGCTACGCATACTTAATTGATCAAAGATCACGAAGAACATAAAGAAGTTAAAATTAAAAGTTAAAAATTCTCTTAAAAAAGAATTTGTAAACATTAGTTTAATAAATTATTTTTTTTTTCTTTCAGTCCGACTGCAGCAAGTCTCCCTGTCTTCACAATTTTACTTGCATTCCTAACTACGTTAACGACACATGTGAATGTTTGTGCCCAAGACCTCCTTACGAAGGCAAGTATTGCAAAGGTATGAATAGATTTAAGAACCGTATTTTGTAATTGTAGTGTAAAAATGTAAATGGGAATTTTTTTATTATCTGACGTGGAAGATGCAAGAACTGATTGCTCAGTCTTCGGAGCCAGAGGATGACGACACCGAGTGCAGGAATCGATTCCCGCACACCAAAATTAGCAGTGCACACCACACTTGTTAAAAATTTTACTCTTTTCTTTTGAATCTTAACAGATGTCGATGAATGCACCACAGGACAGCATGACTGCAGTGACAATGCTAATTGTACCAACACCATTGGCTCGTTCAACTGCACGTGCAAAGATGGTTACGTTGGAAACGGAAGAAATTGCTCAGAGATTAAGATAGGTACGTTGGTTGTCAATTCTTCCATAGCGAATCCATGCATCCATTCCATTTTTTTATTTCTCTTAATTCGTTTGCTCTTTTGCAATGATCCAATTTTCGTTTTATTCCATGACTAGCGTTGGAATCAGACATCCTCAGGGATTATGGCAATACTAGTTATTATGCCGCTTTAAAGACTTTCATGGATGAAGTACCTGAAGATGTGGTGAATACCCCATGGACAAGATGCTGGTCAGGCAAGAACGACGGCTTTAATGTGACAAGAACCTTCCATCCTCAATGTGACGGTAAAGGAGCTACGGTTACCTTAGTAAGGAAGAACCAGTACATATGGGGTGGATACACTGATGTGCCATGGTCGTCTCCAAGTAAGTTATACGAACATCAAATGATTATCATGCTTCATGTTTTTCGAGGGTATTCTCTCTTCAACAACATAAAAGATAAAGAATACACCAGTTGTAGAACATAATCAAACGACTCATACTGGATGGCAAAAAATTTCGGTCTTTTTTGTTTATTTAGTTAAATTTTGCTGGATTACGAATGTCATATCCAAACCCTTTATTCCCTTGAACGATACTTTCGATTGCAAGATACGAAGCAATTAAAAGCTTAGATATTTTAATTATCTAAAGGTGTATTTGTACAAGGTGAATATATTGAAAATTTGATTTCTGTTTCTTCAATAAAATTTAATTTAACTCAATTAAACAAAAAAAAAAAAAAAAAAACCCACACAAATCAAATATTTAATTTAAAGTGAGTTTGTTTGCCATCCATCACAGCCTTCACTATTAAAATGAAGGGGCCTTTGGCTGAATCGATTTGTTCTCAAAGTGATGTATCAGCGCGTGACTGTTTGATAAAAATGACCTGTTAGATAAGCTTTCAATGTATCAAATTTAAAGAAAAATTATAGAAATTTCATAATGAAAATACGTATTTAGATGAAAACTTCAATCTACGTCGCGCCAGGCTAAGCAAATGTTGAAAATTGCCTGTAAATTTGATTCAAAAACTGCATGTTATTTATATGCATTCATAATCATTTACACATAACAGTATTCTTTAGGTTATTAGCTAGACGTACCAAGGTTGTTTCAAGAAACTTTTAGCAATGCATTTAGGCTCTCTACTAAAAAAATGGTTTTAATACTTGACCTATTCTCGCTAAGTTTGGTATCCCCCATTTTTTTTTTGTAGTTTGCTCTTCGAAATTCTATGACAATCTTATTGCACCATGCAAAGTTTTAGGGAAAACATGTCCAAACGTATTTGCAACTTTTATCATAATGCAAAATTTAGAAATGTGGCGAATAGAATCTTTTGCCCATTAACGTCCTTAGTTTCTTAATTTCTTTCTTTTTTATCTCATAATATTAATTCAATTTATTTACAGGTGCCTTTATTTACTACAATTCTACAAAGTCATTCATATTCTCTTTATACAACATCCATGGCTTCAATCCTCAGAAATTTAACATAATACGAACCAACAAAGCTGTATACCATAATCATATTTATTATGGACCAGCGTTTGGAGGTAAAAAAGACCTCAAAATACACACGCTTGCGTCAACAGAGAAATATAATATTAATAAACCATATGCTTATGCCATTCCTCCTGGCTGTTCATATGATCAGTATTGTGACTTTTTTACGGGCATTGCGAATCTATATATCATTGATGACATTGAAGTGTTTTATAAGAGCACGATGTAAGAATATGATGAGCTAATTACTTCCGAGGTTGTGTAATTTAGGCCTGTTTTAGCTGAAAAAATAGACACCATCTTGGTAATAATTTCACTATAAAAACCATCTCGACTCAGTTTTTCTCTCAACCTCGAAATGGCTAATTAGAAAGTTTCCCAGTCAACAGTTTTTAGACTGTACGGTACAGAAAGATTGGGGATTACAGAGAATGTGTGGTCGGGGTGCCTGGACAAAACATTCACCCAAGCCATGCAAACTCTGTAAATATTTTATACTTTTTAAGGCTTTTAACTAATTTTCATGTTTAAAGTGTATATCATTGAAAAAATATTTTCAAAATCCCTTACATGTGAACAGTCTAGTAGTGTGGCTGCAGTAGTTTTGTATTGTTTCAGAGATATGAACATTTGAAATATCAATATTCAAATGAGATGAAGTAATTTCAAGAATGGGTTACAATTCGTAGTGTGATTTACGACAAGTGTTCTAAAGTGAAATAACCTAAAAGTGTACAAAGTCATATATTATAGTTATAAGGATGATTTGCAAATAACCAAAAACAGCTGTACTTTCCAAAAAAGCATTTTTGTATAATAAATTAGTCTTGAATTTACGTCATTTCATTTACATATTGATATTTCAAATGTTTATATCTCCGAAAAGAAAATTTGACATACAAAAATACTGCAACCATACTACTACACTATTCACATATAAGTGATTTTGAAAATAAAATTTTTTCCTTGATATACACTTTAACGCAAACACGTTCAAATTTGTAATAATCACTATCACGAGATCATAAGATGCATGCTTTTTCAATTAGCAACACAATTAGCTCGAAGAATTGACTGAAATTTTTGGTGGTCATAGCGCACTATAACCAACATAAGTTTCATTATGAGTTAGTTCTCACAGTCGGAACTTCTCTATTTGTTTATTCTATTTGATGATCCTGGATTGACGTCATCATTTCGTGATTTCTATATCAAATATCTTGGCAACGAAAAGAAATATCATAAAGGAAGGAAAAGCCGTTCTTATTTAGTTTATAAGAGCATTAAAATCAGGAAAAAATCCTGTAGGCTTGATAGGCACTTTAAAACTTACTTAAGTCCCTTGCTCGTTTACGCGCGCTTTGCCTATTAAAAATCTTTTTTTTTTTTGCAACATATTAACCATATTAGTTTAGTAAAGATGCGCAACACAAGGAACCCAAGGGCAGTTTTTTGGGCTTATGTGTTTTTCTGATGATATTATAAATGTACAAGGCTGAAAAAACTAGTAATCGGTGGTGGGTAAAATCATGGGCTCACCTGCTTTCGAAAAAATGTCCAATTCAGCTACTATCAATCTATAAGCCAATGCTTAAGTTGTGTTTAGTGTATATAAAACTTTTGTAATGTTCCACATCGTCAGGAAATAATTTGTGTAATAAAAGTTGAAAAAGAGGAGAAAAGATTTTTTTCTGATAGAGATGATGACATTCCTATGTGAAGGCGTTGCATTTAGAAGCCAGTTCTCGATGCCCAATAAGCGCTATTCCCGTAGTCAAATCTAATGCTATGAGCCAACCAGGCGCGGTAATTCTGAGCCGACAATATTGGTTTATATATTGGGGGCTTTTTTGTGATGAAATTTATATAGGAAAATAGCGATACTAGGTCAAACCAGACCAAATCGGCTAACGTATTACTATTCATGTTTTTATGAAACCATGATTATAGACTGCCGGGGACGGATTAAATGCAAGGCAGTTTTTAAATTTCGAACATTTTTGAACTAAAACAAATTCTAGTCGACTGATCTAAGTGATCTGTCTTCGTAGAGGAACTTCAAGGAATTCTCCTCAAGGAGAATAGAGGTTTTGAGTTGAGTAGAAACTTGCATAGCAAGGTGTAGTGTTGGTTTATTATGTTATTTTATTGTTAACTTGCATCCTGTGGTTTTTCAATGATCTGTAATTCCATTTTTCACATAAAAACTTCAATAAAAATCTTTCATTCACCCCAATCTAGTCTTCGTCTTGTCTTGAACAGTGTTTCTATAAGTAATGACCAAACAAATATTCAGTGTGGTGCAAGCTGTGTGTACCGTTACAGTTCTTGTTATTGATCTACCTGTGACAAACCAGTTGTGAAATGACCCAATAAGTCTTGTCCAAATCTTATCATTTGCTTTTTCTTTGTCTTTATTTAATTAATTTTCTTTTAACGTTTTTTCTTTAAAAAATATTTAATGCAATTTTTAATCTTTTAGAATATATCCTTGCTTTTCTTAATCTATTTTTTTCTTAAAAATAACTTCGAAATCGATTCCCGTGGCCCCCTCTTGCATAGCATATCTAATAATCGTCTTATAACTGAAAAAATCATCGCTTAAAAGCCATCTTCAGGTAATTTTCAATACAATTGTCTTGATAGCGAGTATATTCAAATCAGTATTTGATAAAAGTAAACTGACAAATGAGAAAAAATAATATACCATTTTTTGTTTTGTGAAATTTCAAAAAGGTTTTGATTGTGTTCCGAAGAACAAAACATTTACTTAGTAATAAACTCGAAAAAGTTGGCGTTAACGGAAGCTTTCTAAAAGTGGGAAAATCGAGGTAGAGTAAGGACCAATAGGACCAATAGGACAAATTTCGCCAACGTTTTCCTGTAATTATATGGGTGTTAAACAAGTCTGTATGCTTAACCCTACACTATTTCACTATCAAGAAATGCCTAAGTACAATTTATCAAACAAAAGGCCTTTCGTTAAAGGGATTAGTATTGACAATTAAATGGAAAATCTTTAAGGGGCTATTTTCCAGGTTAACGAATAAGCAAGTTTATAATGAGTGCGCCGAATGTAATCGGAAAGCTTGACTGAATGAACAATTACCAAGCACTTGAGGGAATGAGAACAAGGATAAAATATGCAATCACTAATCACCTGGGGGAGGGGGATGAGGATTAACTTCACACAGGAGAAAAAGGTGGAAGTTAAGACTAAGAGTCATGTTACTGCCATTTCATTGATATTTACTTCTACTACGAGAATTTTCCTTTTCTTGTTTCAATAGTAATGGCAACTGAAGCTATATAAAACCGGATATAAAACTTAACCCTTTAAGAAATAAGTCCAAAACATCGCACAGATTTGCCCATCAACTCTGGTCATTTCTTAATAAGAGAGATTATGTGAAGTATGGGGAAGCATTTTTTAAAGAAACACTGTAATACCTTCATACTATTAAAAGGATATGAAAAAAGTTTGAAAAAGAAAATATTTGTTGGCAAATAGAAATTTTATGTTTTCATGGAAGAGGCGTTGTATAATGTTTCCTGTGAACAATAAGTTCACGTGTATAGCTTAATTCTTACATAATACCATAGGATATCCGATGGGGTATAGGGGAATGCAATGTGGCTCACCCCCCATCTGCCATACGCAAGCGTACACGTGACTTTCAATCGGCGTCCATTCAAGGCTGACAGTCAACGAGACAACATCTTAACATTTTGCCCACCGCCTCCCCTTGCTCCACCGCTTTGGCGTTTTTAGCCCCCTATCTTTACTGGGCCAATTAAAGAATTGGTAAACAATTGTAAATAGTCATTTTGATTATGGAAATTTATTAAAACGGCTATGGTCATTTGCCCATAGCCAATTTGATCCAATATTGGAGTAGTTGTTCATTGGTGACTGGCCGCATAAACGAGCAGCACGTAAAGCAGCATGCCCACACAATTTTTCTGGTTATTTTAGCCCAAGTGAAAACATAAAAACGATGAAAAATATTTTTTAAGGTGACTGCCTACTTTTGAAAATTGATTTAAGCTTTTTTTAAAACTTCGATTTTCCGAATTGAAATTTAATACTGATTCCAAATCTGGAAAGAAATATAGGGTGTCCCGAGCCCGTTTTCGATATAATCAGCATTTAATGGAAGCCTACGCACGAGCTTTTGGAGTAAAAATTACGCCACCGGAAGTGATTAGAAAAAAATTAAGATCCACAAGAGAATAGTTATTTGCAGACTATATGATTGCACGAATGAAGGCTAGTCAATCATTCTACAATAATACATGGACTTTTTTGACAAAAAGACAAAGAGATAAATTGATGTCTCATATTTTGTAGTTTCGGTGCACTTAAAAATTTCATAAAGTCGAACAAAAATCCCTACAAAAATCTATTTTTTCATGTGTTGCTGATTTAAACTTTTTCTAAATTGTTGATATGACATAGATTTTTGGGAGTTTTTTCGAATGAGCCATTAAAAAATATGAGTCCCGTGCAAAATGTGAGGGTTTTGCCCTGTTGAAGCTCAAAACGCGTATAGTTCTTCAATAAAATATTGTAGATTTTTCAGCGGTTTTTGAGCTCACGCTCATCGTGGGCTTAATTCGAACGTTCAAAAATAGGCAGCCACCTTAAAGCCAAATTCGCGGGCATTTTCTCCAAATTAGGTACCAGTCTCAACTCGGACAGCTTCTCGAGCGAGTACCAAAATATGTTTACTTCGTGAGCACATTTTTCCGTCTTAAAGCGAGATCTGGAGACAGAATTATGGATAATGAACAATATATAGGCCAGGTTTCTAGGGCTATACAAATGGCGGTAGAAGGATGATTTCTTATATCAAAAAAAAGCACTGTAAAGTCGTCATCTTGGACTGTTTTGCTTTGTTGGGTCAAAGCAAAAATTCCTGAAAAATCGCTACTTGGTTTCAGCTTGATTTTGGAAGCAATTAAGCAATGGTTGGGCAACCAATTTCCGTTTTTACTTTGAATTATTTCCAATAGGACCGAACAAAGTGCAGGAATGATAAATGCCCATCAAAATGCATAACAAAAGAAAAGAGCCTAATCTCCATTATCAGTCAATTATCAGTCGTATCGTGTCGAAAAGGCCAGTTCAAACGTGACTACATTATCAGCAAACATATCATCTCCCAATAATCCCAGCAATTATGCTGTTTAGAAACATTCCCAGCTAGCCCTAAAAAACCAAGGGTTTCCCAGCCAGTAAATTAAGAGGGTGCGGAGCGGCTATATTGTGGAGCGGCTCCGAAGGGTACTCTTGTTCCATACATATTAACATTATTAATCTTGAAATAGGCCCACAAAAAAATCTAATGTTGGCAAACTGAATCACCAAAATAAATGGAAAGCTTATATTGTGTGGTTGTCATTCTTTAATATTCTTCCAGTGTTGAGCTTTCTTGCATTAACTTTCGATTTTCTTCACGAAGCGCTTAAACTTTCAATATTATGTCTTTGCCCTTATAAACATAAATGGCCGTGAGAAGAAAATTGATATTCGGAAACTGGAATCTAATAATTTATTCTCTAATTTCCCGGATGTGTCACTCAATTCTGTGCGATGGTGTGCCGTATCTATAATGGAGTTTTCCTGCGATTACATTGGCTTTCATATAATAAGCATATACTGCCCTGAACATTTACGAAAATATAGTATGTCATTAAGCAATTTATTTTTTCAAAGAGTGGGTTAATTATGACCCGTTCATGACCATCCTTGACGATTCATGTAGCGTTAATGAAGTAAATTTCACTGTAGCAAACCGATGATTAGCTCTCTTTTATATGCGGACCACCTGGTTTGTTCTGTTCTCCAAGATGAAATCGGCACAAGGCGGCTGCTACAGAAAAGTATTTTGGCAAATTGCAATCCTTTTTGCGAAAAGAAAATTGATCATGTGATGGAGGGGATGGTCTCCAAAATTTCAAGATCCCCCCCACTTAATGTCAAAAAAATTGTGCCCCCCCTCCTTTAGCAGGAAAAAAATTGTGACCCACACTATTCAACATTCCCACATGTAAGTCTCTAAGGGCGCTCCCACTGGACATTCGCAACATCTCCTCTCTTGTCAAATTTAAGGCAGCCCTAAAGTCGCATTTTTTTTAAGATGGCATATTTTAATTAGATTATTCTTTATTTGTTTAAATATTTTTATTTTGTTCATTCATTTATTTATGTTTGGCTGGGTTGGGGAAGGGGGGTTTAAAAAAAAAAATTTAACGTTTTTATTCATGTAAATTTTTATTTTTTTTAGCATTGTTATCTTTTCTTATTAGATTGTATTGCGCATTAGAAAACAGCAATTTTGATTCTTGCGCAATATAAATTAGTAAATTATCATTATTATTATTATTATTATTATTATCATTATTATTATTATTATTATTATTATTATTATTATATACCTAAATACAAACACTTCAGTCCTGATACCTACACATTCCTATGCAAGCCACTGCAATGACTGGTAGCGAGAGCTTGCTATAGACTGACGAAAACGAAAACAAATGTAAATATTAATAATGAAAACTGATGTTTTTTTTATTATTTTATTAACCCCAAAGCAGTGTTCCTAGAAAAACGTTGCGTCAGTATACATCTATCAATGCATGCTGACAAGAGAAACCAAAAATCATAAGTATATAATGGATTAACGATCATTTGAAAATTTTAGTCATCGGCTAAAAACATTGCTAAGACAATCAGGGAAACATGAAGGCACTCGCTATTCTTTGGGTGCCTTGCTTTACTATATTTTTCAGCGGAGCGACCTAAACCAAAATAATTTTCAATTTTGGAAAATAGCCTTATTACCGAAGTAGACAAGACACGCCAGTTCCACACCCAAAACTATAAGCAATCCATCAACTTTGGAAAAAAGCCCATCTTTTTTTACCAAGGGAAAGCCCAGTACCTCAGTGAGATGGTGCCGACTGATAAACACAACTCTTCGTCCAAGTTTCAAAGTCCGAATTCAGATTTTAATCACTACAGAATCACAGGGTGAGTGTGAAATCATATTTTAAAAAGCTGCACACTTTTCCGATTTCTTTCTTTCTTTCTTTCTTTCTTTCTTTTCTTTCTTTCTTTCTTTCTTTCTTTCTTTTTTTTTGGCGGCACACGACTTGAAATTGAAAATTAAAATTGCCATATTAAAAAAATACACTATGAAAAATGAAAGAAAGAAAGAAAGAAAGAAAGAAAGAAAGAAATAGTTGTTGGAGTAAAAGGTTTGATTTGTCGATGGTAAGACACGCACGCTGAGTTACCAGTATAACATAAATTAGTCTGGTGGACGTACTTTTTAAAAATCAGTTAGACTGATTCCATAAGTCATAGCTTTGCTCCTTTATGGGTTGTGGTCGCTCGACTAGCGACTTATCACACCTTTTACTGATTTTCTGTACAAATGAAAATAGCCGGAAGCGAAACTCTCTCTAATCCTTTAAAAGCTTTGTATATTTTTAGAGTTTCCATGCTTTTTAACCACTACCTGTTTATCTAAATATGAAATGATAAAGTTACATTTAAAAGAAATAGAATAAAATGTATAAACATGCAGAGTCATGGTAAGGGTTTAGTTGAGCTCACAAATGTAGGGTGAAATATAAAGGCATTGTAATAACACATAATACGATGAGCAAAGCTAGAATACCTTCTAATGGACAATGGCAAGACGACAGGGGATTGCTCTAGGTCACTACAGAACGCAGTTGCTAGTGGAAGGGTTCCAGAGAAATGTGGCAACTATCACTACCGCTTAAAGTGGTCAGTGGTTCAGATTTATGCAAACGTAATTGCCACGATGCATAAACGGCTAAGAAATTGAAGGCTAAAATAATAAAAAAATCGCTAATGATTGTTTTATTTCTCTTATTGTTCATTCGAATCATGCAAATGTTTGTCGAACCACACTATAGAATATACCCCTTCCGAGAAACTTTGTCACCCGTGAAGCGTAAAGCGTATGAACTAGTGGCGCGGAGGTTCATGGGAAATGCGTTCAAATAAACCATGCATGACGCAGAAGCTTTCTTGGCACGGGAAACTTGCTTGACGCGGGAGTTTGTTTTGACGCGGGATTTTTAAAAGAGCCATTATGGCCGACGCAGTACGAATTAACATAATGCTTAAAGTGTATAAGCACGAGAACAAAAATCAATGTTCCATGTTCTCTTTGAAAGAAGTACCAATATTCAAAAATGTCCAACAGTTTAAAAGCTATTGAGTGAAAAAACACGCTGAAGAAATAAGCCCAGCAAAGGACATCAGCAGCTTTGACCTTGGTTATTATGGCACGAGAGGAAGAAAACTGATCATTTGTACAGAGGAATACCTAAGAGAGGCCTACTTAACTGAAAGCCTAAACTAGTCACATTTTGGTTGAAGCCACATACGCATTTCGAAAAAACAAGTTTGCCAAAGAAACGAGAGACTGTGGACGAGGACGAAGTCATGTGTCTTGATTTCAAGGCGTCAAAAAACAAGAAGAAGAGTAAGTTACTGAGCACTAAAATGTGATACAATTCAAAATGGATAAATACCTTTATGCTAGCTGTCTGTATTTTTTCTTTTGTAAAGCTTAAAATTGGACTGTGATAATTTTGTTAGTAAGGTTTTAAATTTTAGAATCGTTTGTGCATGGCGCACGTGAATATTTGAAGGAAACCCGATAAAAACGAATAAATTATAAAATGCCACTCCTTTTCTAACAAGTTCGATCTGACCTATGTTACGGGTTTTAATAAAATGTTCCATTGCTATGTTTACAGTATTCAGTATCAGTCGGTGTATTCTGAATTTAATGTTTGTCTTTAAATTTGTAGAAAATGATTCCGTTGAAGAAGACAATGGCCTTTTCAATAACTATTTGTCAAGGCTACGTGAAACACATGGCTCAGTTCTTAGCGATTTTAAACTGAAGTGTTGGGCTAGAATGTTGGTAAGTTAGACTGGATCGATAAATTGTAGAGCAGTTTTCATAATGTAAGATAAAAAGTTAGGTTTCCTTATCCACTACACAATACAATGTATGTTAGTTTGCAGCGATCTTTCAATCGCGCATGTAAATTTGTGGGTTTCTTCCTTATTAAAACTGCAATAAAAGGCGCTGCAAAAAGCGGAGATATAATCCTCTACACGGGATCAACAATGGTTTGGGTTATTACTGCTTTTCGAACCTAAGTAAAACATTGACGATTGTGATAATGGTTTTTATAGGTAAATGGGAGTCACCGCGACGACACCGTACCTCCGAATGCTGCTTTTTTTGCACTAGAGTCTACAGGTGCAGTTCCTTCTACATCTAATATGACTCCCATTGTGACCACGACTTCAACTAGTAGTTCTACCTCACTTCAATCGGCCAGAACACAAGTGGATTCTGCCAATGAATCGAATGAAACAAAGGTGTGAAGTCCTCTTGAAATTGCGTTTAGAAAGAAAGTTATTTGACACATAACATGGTTAAAAAATTAAGCAGTGGAATCCCGTTTGCTCTGTAGATACCAATGTACTTACCAATGATGAGTTTGAGGAACAGAAGAAGAAGATGTTAGAAGATCTCAAGAAACTTTAACTATTATTTGACAATAATGTAAAATGTTTTATGGTTGTTTTGTTTGTTACTGAGTATCATTTACATCATCAATATCATTTATTTGTCATTTGCAAATAAGTACACAGAGGACTTTACAAGTAATCTGTAAATCTTAGATAGTTTCTAATGTCTGCATCAGAGATTTGCATGAAGGCTTCAAACACCATTTCTTCTGGATCATCACGACACACTTGCCACACAACATCATTTCCTCGAATCCAACTCTTTGCTTGAGAGAAAACGTTCTCACATGGATTGAAGTCAGGACTGTAAGATGGCAAGAATACCACAAGAGCGCCACTAGCATTTATAGCTTGAACTACACGACGACAGCGGTGAATTTTAGCATTATCTGTAAAAATATAATGCAATTTCTCTTCATTAATTTAGTGTGTTGCAATAAAATACTAACAAAATCTGATGTGACGTGAGTGCTCACCCATTACGACCACAGAGCGAGGATTAATAGGAATAAGGTTTTCATTCACAAATTCAAGAAATTTCTCTTCATTGGTATTCCCGCGGCGGATACTCAAGTCTATTATTCCTTCCGTGCAGATGACAGGGATAGCAGTAATCCTGGGACCCCAATTGCCATACCATCTTTGTGTTTGAGCTCGATAGCCTCGAAAACTGTATCCAAAGCGTCTCGAAATTCGTTTATCCTGTAATGCAGAAACATTTGTTATAACCCCAGTGCGGAGATCAGTTAAAAAGGTATAACAAAATGAGTTTCTGAAAAGAGAACTTACAAATCCACTCTCGTCAAGGAACACAAACATCGCAGGATTGAATTGTGATACCACAGACCAATAGTTTATTCGATCTTCTTTGCATCTTTGATAAGGAATTCTTTTGAGCTATAAACACCGAAAGTGAAATGTGTTGAATGAAAAATTGCAGCAATTTTCGAATACAATTAACATTCATGATTACAGATTTCTCATCGGCTTACAAGAATGCATTTAACGCTTAATATTACCATTTTGCGTGTGATGCCATTTCTTCTAAAATAGTCGTGTAAAGTAGAAACAGGAAGCCTGGCACCACATACTCCTTCAACGTGTCTACAGAGCTCAGATAGAGTTTTTTCTGGGTTTCCTAACAATTCTTGCATCAAAACGGCTTGTTCTTGTTGCGATAGCGAACACGAACCAGCAGGTCTTCCTGGTTTGTCAGCACAAACATTTCGTCTCTCGTAATATCGTCGGGCGAAGCGTAACACGGACCTTGAAGACATGCCAAGGCGAACAGCAATGTCACCTTTACTGTGGTTTAAGCCATATAGCAGTACGCTTCTCATCCGCAAATCGTCACTTAATGCTCGCGGCATGATTGCTTTGACCCATGTGTTGGTGTGCACGTGGTCAAATATAAACTATCCCATGACTCCCCGCGCCATTAGTTTATACGCTTTTCGCTTCACGGGTGACAAAGTTTCTCGTAAGGGGTTTATAACGTTGACCCTCATGATTGTCCAAACGCGTTATAGATTGTCAATGATTATGCTAATAGCACTAATGAATTTTCACTTTTGGGTAAATGATTGTCCATAAATGCAATTGTTTGTCATTTGGTGTTATTGAAGTTGAATTTCGCGCACAAGTAAATACAATCCGCGCATATGAATGTACGAACGCGCTATTGATTGTCCATTGATGCCCATGAATGTACACGCATATTCAAATATCGTTATAGAAAGTTGATCCGCGCTAATGATGTTACTTGTGGTGTTGATGAAAGTACATTACACGTTATTGATACTACTATTGGCACAAATGATTATACATTTTCTGTTAATGAACAGCAAAAGGTGTAACTAGTTCATGTCCCTAAGACAAAAGACATTCTGTACGATCGGTTGTGGGTAACTCCGCGGGCTCACCTGCTTCCTAAAAAGTTGCCTTTGGTTTCGAATAATAATCAAAATTCAGCTACTATGATTGATCTATTAACCAATGCCTAAGATTTTTTTGATATGTAAAAATTTTGTAAAGTTTGCATTGAAATGTTTTCCCCTAAAAGCCTCGACTAATTTCTATGATAGATGCCAAGTTTTCAAGCTGCTATGTTTTCTTGGAGAACTTGGCGCATTCTCATACATTTTCCAGCTCTGTTACTATAATCTCTAAAATAGCAGAGCAGCCCCGCCCAAAATTGTCTTTTTTATAAATTATTGCGATTTTGAGCCGTCAAAACGAGATACATTTTCTCCCAACTGGCCGTCAACATAAACGCAGTGGCCATACATGCGCTGGCGGCTAAGAGATATAGAATAAAGAGTCGCGAAGAAAAGTTTTTCTCCTAAAGTTTTCATTAAAAAAAAAGAAAAAGAAAAAGAAAAGAAAAGAAAAAAAGGCCCCAGCGACATATCGTTTTTTTAAAAGTTCGAAACTATTGGAATGGACGCCCGGTGTTTTTAAAGACTTTGCTTCCATCACATTATGAAAAAATGTTTAGTGGGAATTTTGAATAATCGAATTTTATGACTTGAAAACTGTTTATATACAGGCTTTTTCTTTTGTTTATACTTCATTTACATCCTAATGCATTGTAAATTTTCTCGGTATGTGCCTTTTAAAACAATTGAAAGAGTCAATATTTCTAATATTTTGGCGCAGATCTTTCCGTATTACTGCCCCGCTGTAACTAAAGCTACGGTAATCCGTATGTGGGAAGGCAAGCAATCTTTTTTTTCACATTTCTTAAGTTGTAATCCGTACTATGATTATTAAACAGTTTAGTCAGATATGTTGCGTAAGAATGTTCAGTGCTCTGAACATCATTACAACTTTTTGTTTATGTCGTCGTGTCAGAAGAGTGTCCCAAAGTAATTTCTCACTAAGAACACTGGAGATAGTAATATAATCAGCCTTTAAGATCACTCTTGCGGCATGATTTTGTAATTTTTGTAATATGTCACTTAACTCTGTGTTAAAAGTCTCTGCCTTGAACCAATTATCATGAACTCAGTTTTGGCGATATTCAAGCTTAACTTATAGGTTGCTGAGCTCATTGTTTATAAGGGATTCAAGGTCTGATACGTTGCTTGCATTGAGGCTTATGCTGGTATCATCGGCAAACATTCGTGGTTTTGGCAGTACTAAGGTAGTTGGGATGTCATTTGTATTAACGAGAAAAAGAAGAGGCCCCAGCAGGCTCCCCTGAGGTACCCCACAACTTATGATACCAGCATCTGAAAGACTACTATTTAAAATACATTTTGGACTTCGATTATTTACATATGACTTAATCAACGTAATGAATTTTCGGTCAACTCCATAGTTTGATAATTTCCGAATAAGAATTTTGTGATTAATCGCTGATTTTAAGTCAATAAATATAACTCTATTGAGTTGGCCATTATCAATCATTATCAGCTTGACAATCATACTCACGATTGTAAGCTGCATGGCTGCTAATAGCGCCTTAATATGCAGTCAGTCCTCAACTAGTCATTGAGACAATGTGAAATGCGCTATTGATGGGTTGCAAGCATTCCCAAGAGAGTTAAAACACAAAAACATGGCGGCCTTTGTGGTGCCGTTAACAATGAATGCTAATGAGAAATCTTTTGTTAAATGGTACCAACGTGGCCGTGATGACGTAACGTGCAAACGAAGAATATGAGAACCCCAATAGTATTATTATTATTATTATTATTATTATTATTATTATTATTATTATTATTATTATCACAGACCAATTATTTGTAGCCTCAAGAAGCGCTGTTAACGTACTGTGAAGTGAGCGAAAACCTGATTGGATTGCTAGTTAACAACTCGTCATTGATAGTAGTAAGAGGAAGTGGTTTGATAACGTATTCTTAACGTTTGCTTATTAGTTTGTCCTGGTTCTGGTAAATGAAGAGAAAATAAGTACCGAAGCTGAAAAACCGTAGTCGATAAGAAGCCCTGATCCAGGGATTACAAGCACGTAGGTATGATTCTTTAGGTTTACTTGAAGTTTTTTGTGAAGGTTATTCTTCTAGATGTCAGTAAAAAACCATTGTCGGTCTTGGATTTTTCCACGGGCAGCGACTTCAAAAATCCGTGGAAATGTGAGAAATGATTGACTATGATTGGTGAAATTTGTTTTGAATGAAACTGCATTACAAATTTGGTTAATAAAGTGACAACAAAAGCAAATGTTCCGCTTGAAAGGGCAATTTTTTAGTATGTCTAGGGAATAAACATAACTAGAACTAAAGATATGTTCCTATCAAAAGATTTTAAAGGGTAAACCAAAGATAGCTGAGGTAAGGGTGAAAATACTATAGAGGTGCAGTGACCAAGAGGTACGAATATAAGAGGAGGAGCTTGTCAAGCATACGTTTTTTGAAGTGTGACAATGCTGAAATAGTAACTCAATCAGTTTATATTTATATAATAAATGATAAGGGATAAGGCAGACTTACTGTCTTTATACCTTAGACTTGGAAGCATATTTTTTGTCACATAACAGAGCACTACGAATACTGAGAGGAATAAACTTGAACGTCAAGGACAGATCCAGGAATTTTTGACAGAGGGATGCAATGGTTGAGATGGAGGAGGTGGGGGCGTGTCTAACCGTATAATTCATACAGATTTACTTTACCACTGTGGCAATTCTAATTAAAGCAATCAGTAGAATCTCAGTAATGACAAGGGGTCCGGACCCCCGGTTCTTTCCCCTGGATCTGCCCTTCGGCATGCAGAGTAGAAAGTATAGTTTTTCTGCACCATTTACATTTAGCACTTCATTGGTTATTAAATATTCACAGATACGGTGATCAGTAGTACTTTTATAATTATTATTTGATTGCATTTTTAAAAATGTTACAAGCACGAGTTAGTACATTGGCGATCAAAAACTGTGGAGAATCAAAGTAGAGCAAAAACGACCACTACCTATCGAAGAATGTAACAGTAATGATAAAAGGTAAATTATACACCGAAAAGCGAAAAGATGAAAAAACTTACTGACGTTTCGAACGCTAGTCCTTCGTTGGAGTTAAAGAGAAAAAGGTGGTAGAAAGGAGTGTATATAAGATAGAATAAGACAAAAGAAACCAATGATAACATGGTAGGCAAGGAATAAAAAACAAACAATCAAAAGACAAAAGAAAAGGTTAGTTGAAAGTAAAGCGTTCATTAATCCCGTTGGGACTAAGAGTGCCCAATAGGTGAATAAGCCGCATTTCTTTGGTCTTGCGACAATCATTGTTGCCGTTAATCAAAGAAAGACCGAAAACAATGAAGTCAGAAAGAGAATGGTTAGCTAGATTAAAATGGCAGGAAACTGGTTTGGTGGGATCGTTATTGCGAATATCATAAAATGATTGCAAATGCGATCACCAAGACGGTGGCCAGTCTCGCCCACATACAAAAGATTACAGCGGGTACATTTAATACAATATACAACATTAGAAGTGGTACAAACAAAATGGTCAGTGATTTTAACAGTGGATTTAGAACCGACAACAGAAGTGTGAGAAGCTGTGTGAGGACAAGTATAACAACGTTTACGAGAACAGCGAAAAGTACCAGGTTCTTTGTTGGAGGGAAGATCTCCCTTGGCCAAGAAAGAACGAAGATTACAATCACGCTTATGAGAAAAAAGAGGGCGGTTTTTGGAAATAGCAGAAGTGCGAGTATCAGAGTCAAGCAGAGAAAAGTTGCGGTTAACAATGGGTTTAATGGAATTGTTAATAGGATGATACGTAAGAGTGAAAGGAATGCGACCATTAGAGGGACGAGTGTGAGGAGTGAGAGCGGTGGTACGATCAATAGTAGAAACTTTACGAATGGCGTGATCAATAACATGAGCAGGATAATTACGGATAATTACGAAGGACTAGCGTCCGAAACGTCAGTAAGTTTTTTCATCTTTTCACGGTGTATAATTTACCTTTTATCATTACTGTTTCATTAGAAACACCGACGCAGCTCACACTAGTTTTTAGCTAGTCTTCATCTTCTTATCGAAGAATGTGTGCGGTTAATTTAAATGCATGCCTTTTTCAAAAAAAGCTGAGCAATAGGTGATAAGCAAAAGGGAATACGTCTTCCAGGTTCAAATTACAGCTGGCATAAAATGAGTTTCTTATCTTAAGTGTTGCTTGTAGTAGAAGAAACCATTTCAGTAAGACACCTAGATTATGCGTCTTTAAACGTATGCCTATAATTTTTACCTTTTGCCTTGGAATGACCTATCGCATATTGCCTCCAACAACGTTTTTTGAAATAGGTCTATAAAGAGCACTTTTCTTTCAAAATCATTAACTTTTTTTCTCATTGAGTTCATGATTCTGATTTTCTCTTGCATATAAAGGAACTCTTTGAGTTGCAGTCTTTTGCAAACCATTCTTTTGTATTTACCATTCTCACGCAATTTCTAGCATCAGTATTGTCAGCAGTGAGGCTTGTCTGTGTGAAGGTGAGTGGTTTTCCATCCGACCACTGGAAAAGCCCTTCAGTAGTCATGTCATTCAGTCCAATCCAAGCTTTGAAATCCTCGCCATCTTAATTTAAATAAATTCTTCCAGTTATATTCACTTGGTGTGTTCATTACTACAAATCTATTGACCATGACATTAATCTTATCCGATGCTTTTTTGAGTGATAAGGTTGATCAGATTTTATTAATCGTGACAGCATTTTTCTTGCCCAATGAAACCAGCAAAATGAAACCAAAGTAAATTTAGATGAAAGCAATCGTATTTTTAAATACGATTGATCACACCCGCATAATGTTATCGAAATCAAATGCTATGACTACAACAACTACACAAACTATCACACGCCATTCTCTTTCTTAACATGGGGGGGGGGGGGGGGGGGGGGGGATATATAGGGGACGTGGGGGAGGGGGGGGGGGAGAAGGTGGGTAATTGGGGTATGATTAGAAACATGCTGCGCACGAATAACGTCGATCTTCTTTTTAAAGAACAGTTACGTTCATTACCTTTCAGTTTTTGAATGTCTTCACTGATAAGGCCTTCGGGATTACGATCAAGTCTCTTATCCAGCCATGGAAGTTTTTGTTACTGACTCCATCCCGTGCACCTATCCTCCAGACGGGATATGGATTGTCATACAGATCAATGTTTTGCCAGGTCACGGTTTTTGAATCTTTGGAATGGCGTCTTGAAAGATTTTTGCTTTCTTCTGTTCTCGATTCCATGTAAGGGAAAAGTGAGTCCATTGGTCGAGAGGAAAGCCCCTGAAACAGACAGGTTTATGAGTTCACATCGGTTCGTAATGAATTGCTATGGAGAATACCTAACTTGTGCCACTGCACACTGCAAGGCGTACAAGGCAAAGGTAATAGTGAAAAGGAGGAGAAAAAACCCGCGCATCTCCTAATTCTTGGTTTATAATCTCTATAGTTTGCTTGAAGTAAACACTTTTTCGTTTTGGGCCTTGTAATTATCACAGCTTCTGTGCTGAAATACTTTAGATCTGAGGAAAAAGATTCTCACTGTCCATGGTGTGGCAAATATTTGGATGTCAGGTTTAAAAGCACGAGGCTTAGCCGAAGGGTTTTAGACCTGATAAAACACGATCTGCGGGTTTATTGAACAGCTCCAAAAACTCATTTATAATAAGTACATGTATAATATTCCCACTGAGAGCTCCCACGCACAAAGCATGCCTAAAGTGGCACTAAGTTATGGGGAGATGACCTCCGAGGCGGTAGCGAGCTGGTAGCTCCCAGGGGAAAGCTCTTTCACCAAGCTCAAATGAACGCCGTGGGGAGGTGATTGGTGTGTCAAGCTGGACTTTATAACACTGTTCACAACATACAAAGCTATAAAACTAGAAGCAAAACACGTTAACGCCAAAAATTATACTTATTCGCTTGTCTAACGATTGTGGCAGTTAAGAGGACCGCGATGTTTCAAATGCCACTGCTAGTCGTTCGTCAGGCGGTTTTGTAGAATTGAAGGTAGTCTTCTCATATACCGTAAGCCTGGCTCCCTTCAGAATCGCTCCAGAGTTGTGATTGGCTGCTTGCGGTGGGCATGATGGAGTGCTTTCGAATGGTCGGTATCCACGCTACCGAAGTTTAATATGGATGGCACTTTTTACTCTGTGTTTGTAACAGTAGTTGTCTGAGTCAATGTACTCGACATTCTTCCAATCTGGGTTCACTCCACTTATTACTTGTTAAGTGTACTAAAAAATTAGAAAAACCAGCAGCAAAAATACATTGGTCCCACGTACAAATTACGTGCACCGTAAAAGTAGAAAACCAGTAACGAATAACATTCTCTTCCACTTAACGCGCACCAGAGCAAGCATGCAAAACTCAAGATAGGGGTGCTAGTAGACGAGATTTTATTACTCGCCGTGGATCATAGGTGAGACTGACGTTGATAAGGCTTCTTTTAACTTGGATGCAACTTTATCCCTGATAAAGTCGTTTTCATAGTTTGTTATCATATATAAAAATTAGTGATAAGGATGAGAACGTTATATCAAGTATTTATCCTTTATAATTTGTGCAGTTAAAAATCGGGAGAACCAGCAACTATTGCAATAATCTATGCGGCTCGAAATGAAGCATGTATAAGAGTCTATGTATTTGCTTTCGTTAATATTTCCTAATTATTCTGATATTGTATAAATAATAAAACGCAGCACAACTAGTAATGTGATCATCTATAGGTAAATTTGAATCAAACCAAATTTTTAAAAGGGGAGTGCGGAGCTATTCTAACATTACCAACACTGACATGTTCAATGTTAACTTTAGCGAGCTGCTGTCTAGTACCAATCAACAAGAACTCAGTCTTGGTTTCATTCATAAATAGCCTATTATCAGTTCCATAGCTGCTATAGCCTCTGTCTGGCCAGTCTCGTCTGCGGGACTAAAAGACACCTATAGTTGAGTGTAATCTGCATAGCAATGGACGGACGGCAGATAATCTTTTGCCACGTTGTAAGTAAGGAGCTCAGGTAGAGAGCGTTCAAAGACAAGAACCCTGAGGAACACCGTAGTCCAAATCAATTTTCTTAGACTGGCATCCACGAACAGATATTTGCTTACAGCGTCCCTATGAGTACGTTCTGAACCACTCAAGTACTGTACCTCCCTCGCGCAGCCTATCTAGTGCCCACAACATGATATTAGCACTAGAAAGAATCACATGCTGTTTATTCAATGTGGTTAAATAAAATAATTAAGCAAAGTTAGACTTGAACTAAGTTGCCAGTTATTGTAAGTATCTGTCATCAAGAGGCTATAGCTTCGTGGCCACCTGATAAACAAATTAATGTCTCACGCAATGAGATCAATGATAAAAAGATGGTATCGGGGGACGAGGCTTGCATCGGGTGCTATCCAATTTTGCTAACGCCATGTGCTATCCGATTTCGCTAATGCTAGCTTACGCAGTTTGCACGCTACACCAACGCTATTTGACCTGCACGTTAGTAGCTTTGGGGTGATACCTAAGCGTGGCCAGCCTGGGAAATGGAGGCTCATAGTCGACCTTTCGTCTCCCAGGGGACTTAGCGTGAACGATGGTATCGACCGCGAGGCTTTTACCCTTCAGTATGTCAGGGTGGACCAAATCATTCGGATGATCTCTTGGTGCCGGAGCACTGATGGCAAAGTTCGACGTCGAATCGGTCTACCGTAATATTCCGGTTCATCCTTCTGACAGGTACCTTCTCGGTATGAAGTAGCGCGGAAAGTATTACGCTGACTTAGCGTTACCGTTTGGTCTACGATCAGCCCCGTTTATTTTCAATACGGTAGCCTCGATGATAGAGTGGATTCTGGTGAACAATTACCAAGTTAGCAATCTCGTTCATTATCTTGATCATTTTATCATGGCGGGCCCTCCGAACACCGACGCCTGCGCAGTTAACCTAGCTAAGTCTCGTCAAGTATGCCGCACTCTAGGTGTTCCGCTACATCCCGACAAATGCATAGGCCCTGATACCACCCTGGTTGTTTTGGGCATCGAATTGGACTCAGTGAACCAAATTGCTCGTTTGCCAGCAGATAAGCTATGCAACCTTAAACTGTTGATTGCTACCTGGCGGTCGCGACGCTGGTGTACTAGACATCACCTAGAATCGTTGATTGGCCATCTCCACCATGCAGCGAAGGTGGTGTGGCCTGGTCGCACGTTCATAAGGCGCATGATTGGCCTGCTCGGCTGTTTCCGCAAGCGTGACCATCCTATACGTCTGAATTGCGAGTTCCATCGCGACTTAGCCTGGTGGCACCAGCTCCTCTCTACGTGGCACGGGGTTTCTTTTTGGCTGTATCCTGGTATCCCAGTCGTAGGCGATACCCAGGTGGTATCGGACGCCTCAGGAGCAATTGGTTATGGAGCTTTTCTGGACCGTGAGTGGTTCAACGGTGTCTGGTTGGAGATGCAGGGTTCTCAATCTATTGCATATAAGAAACTCTTTCCGATCGTTCTAGCCGCGCATGTGTGGGGCCATCGGTGGTCCAAAAAGCATGTCATCTTTCGTTCCGACAACGAGGCTGTGGTGTTTATGCTGAACAGCAGGACTTCTAAAGTCCCCGACCTGATGCGGCTGTTGCGCAGTCTGTTGCTAGCGGCAGCGCGCTTTAACTTTTCCTTTCTTCGCTTCACATACCCGGCGTCCACAATGCAATTGCTGATGCCTTATCCCGCTTTCGTTGGCAGGAGTTCAGGCGTTTGGCTCCTTCAGCACACCGATCCCCAACTCCAATTCCGCAGCAGCTTCTTCTCAACTTGACCAGTCCACTCTAAAGAAACAGTGTCAGGAATTCCTCCTAAATGGCCTCGCTCTCACCACACGTCGCACTTACGCGTCTGCTCAGCGCAAATTTATTGATTTTTGCCATCAGCTTGGCAAAGTTCCTGTTTTACCTACAGATGAAAGAACTTTATGCTTCTTTGTAACGTTTCTGGCACAGTCGCTTCAGCATCGGTCTATTAAAGTCTACCTGTCAGCGGTTCGGGCCCTTCACATCGAGCAGGGTCACGCAGATCCATTGGTAAATTGTCCGCGGCTGCATCAAGTTTTTCGGAGTATTAAACGTTCCCAAGGGTCCCAGTTTTCACAGCGTCTACCGATTACCGACGCTCTTATGCTCACCATTTACAAGGCCCTGGATATTGACTCGTTTGACCATGCCATGTTTTGGTCGTTTGGTCGCATACTTTGGTTTCCTGCGATCGGCCGAGTTTACGGTCTCCAGCTTGGCCAGTTTCGACCCCACCATTCACCTGCAGGTCTCGGACTTGGCGTTTGATAATTTGGACCGACCATCGTGCTTACGGGTATGGATCAAAGCATCCAAAACCGATCCTTTCCGCGCAGGGTGCTATGTTCACATCGGTTGTGGCGCCTTCCCACTGTGTGCGGTAACTGCAATGTCCGCCTTTCTACATAAAAGGGGAAATGCTTCAGGTCCACTATTCTTATTAAAGAATGGCCAACCGTTGTCTCGAGAGTTGCTGACGTCGTGGCTGAGGGATATTTTCGCTGGTGCGGGAGTGACTGGTAATTTTTCTAGCCATAGCTTCAGGATTGGAGCCGCCACAGTTGCAGCGTGCAATGGTGTTCCAGATCACATGATCCAAACCCTTGGCAGATGGACTAGTAACGCTTATCAAAGTTATATCCGGACACCTACAGAATCCGTAGCCCCGATCTCGCGCTATCTTTCTCAAGCTTAATCTCCTGGAGTGACCTTAGTTTGGGTTGGTGCTTGGATCATTGTGGTGGGAGGCCTTTCTTCCTGTTCTTCCTCTCCAAGCACCTTGGAGAATCATTTGGAGGTGATAGGGTTGCCATAGTAACCGCTGACCTCCGCCGAGTTCCCGAGGCTCCTCCCACCCAAGCACCAACGCCAAGCTCATCTACGTGCGATGAGTTTAATTAAATGTAAATTTATACTTGGATAAACTCTTTTTAAATAGGAACATACGTAATAGGTAAATTACGAGCCTTAGATGAAACGACTGAAGAAGAGTGGCGTACAAGTCTTTCACAACTTCAAGTCGCGTAAAAAATGAGCCAACTCAACTAGAAAGCAATTCTGATAAAAAAAGGAGTATTTGAAAGAATTTACTTTAGCACCTTTAATCTAGAGTTTTCTAAGGGTTGACTAGTAGACTTGACCTTAGAAAATTCTAAAAAATCTTCAAATTTAAGGTGGCCTATTCCAAAAACTACTTTGTAACACTCTATTAGTGATAAATAATGTATCCTTATGGAAAGCTTAGACCATCCCAGTAGCTTGCATCTATCATCGTATGGCATTTCACCTATCTTTTGGCGAAGGACGAGTATGGAAGACCTGCGCTGAACTTTTTCTAGAGCATGAATGTGTTTGGCTAAGTAAGGGTTCCAGACAGGTGCTGCGTATTTCAGGATAGGTCTGACAAGAGAAATGTATAATATTGAGAACGTGTCCTTGTGGCAGTTCCAACAGAACGTTTGTTGATTCCAAGTACTTTGTTGGCTTTGTTGATTGTGATGTTCACGTGAGTACCCCAAGAAAAATCACGGGTCTTTGAAGCTATCAACATCTTTAAGTAGAGTAGATCCAAGAGTTTAACTTGTTGAAGATGTATCTCTAGAGTAGGTAATCCGCATACTTTCGCACTTTCCAGCATTGAACCTAAGCTGCCATGTTCTGGCCCACTGGTTTAGGCTATTAAGGTCAGACTGTAGAGAAGGTATGTCGGTCTTATCGTCCATGATAGCCCTGTAGATCTTAGTGTCGTCCGCATAGAGCTTTGCAGTAGATGAGATGTGGTCGGTAATGTCGTTTATGTACACTAAGAACAGGTTTGGGCCAAAAATATATCGGATAATATCGGAGCTGAATATTTACCTTGCCGCTCAAAGACTCGCGTCTCGGTAATTATTCCCCGATATTCACTTCGCCTTCGGCGAATAATTGTTAAATATAGGATAGGATAGGATAGGATAGGTATTTATTTATTGATTTCAATACCTTAGTGATGCATAACTGTAAATTTTCATTAATTTTTTTAAATAATTGTTAAGCACTATTTGGCTTTTTATGGAAGTATTATAAATATTATTAATAAATAAAGTTATTATTATGGAAAGTTTTATTTGTATATATCATGTTTACATTGACCAGCGGACTAAGTCTAGGCTGGTTAAGTTCATCATTTTTTTTCAATCCTTGTTTCAGCGTATGTATATTCATAGAACTTCTTGACTATATTAACGTTCTGGCTTAAAATCCATTTCTGGCATCGTTCTATAAGAAAGTTCACTTCCCTGTCTGTATTTGTAATTGTTCTTAGGTCTTTTCTTAGCTGTTCGTGATATCTTGCTAGAAAGTCAAACAGTATGTTAATCTGATTAACACTTGAGCTTATGCACTCTTTTTGATGCATGCACGTAGTTCATTATTATTATTATTATTATTATTATTATTAATAAAAAGAATGTCATTTTTGACTTTCAGAAGAGTGGTTTCGGTACCTTGGTACTTTCGGTAAGACGACTGTGTAGTTCAGATGTAGCCCATTTGCAACCATGTGATTATTTGTTTGATGGAAAACCGATTACTCTGTGAGCTTATGAATGTCAGATTACTGACGGGCGTGAAGTTCTTAAATATGATGTCAAGTCAAGGCTTATTATAAGCAACGGATGTACCAGAGCATCCTTCCAATCACCAGGAAAGTGTCCACTTGTAATGAAATGTTAATGATGGTAGTAAGTAGTAATAACTGGCAGCAAAGCATCACATTTACTAACCAATCGAGAGAGCATAGGCTCCAATGAACATTACTTCAAGGCTGATTGCTGCATAAGCGATTTGACATTATCACAAGACAAGGTCTTAAAAACAGTTAGCAGTGGACAAGCCTCAGTCTTGGTGGTATTAGATGACTTAGTAGAAGTGGTAGACACAGAAGGGGCTATTGAGACTGGACGATCGACTTCAAGCTCATCACAAAGAACTTTCCCAAGTCATTTGCAAAAGTACGTGCATTAAGATTTGGAGGAAAACCATCGCCACGTGACTGGTTCAATAGGCGTTTACTGGCCGCCACTATTACAGTAAGTATGATGGTAGAATAGTAGAATAGTAGTAGAATAGAATAGTAGAATGGTAGAATATAGGCTGCACGTGACAGCCGCGTGGTCACACAGATAACGGTCAATATGAGGAGTCGAGCAAATGATCTGGTCACACTAGCGTGTGATGGACCAAGTCCAAAATGTGTCCATGAATATGGGTGGGGCCAATCGCATGCTGTCGTAGACTAAATGACTCTTATAGATCAAGTACCAGCACATCCACATGAATATTAAAATCACTACACATCACATACTGCTCTTTGCATAGCACTACAGACTCAAAATAGTCACTGAATTCTATCAAACATGTACCAGTAGGGATCGTATGATCATCGGAGTCGCACGAAGGTCGATATAAAATACAACACGCAAATCATAAAATGCCCCCGTACTGTCAATTTACGACATTTTGCACCTCCGTCCACTTTCGAAACGGCTAATGATTCACAGAACAACAAGGCTGTACCGTCAGGCACATCAAAGCAGCCCTTCTCAGGACTACATCCACCCGGGTGATCATAATACTTCAATTAACATTCATTCACCTGGGTTCAGACTGTTCAATACAATAACATCAAAGATATCAGCAGTTTTGTTTTTGACAGAACGCTAGTTGAATAAGCACAATGACGATGGCGAATTGGAGTTCGTATTTAAAGGCAGCCGCTCAACATTAAATAAGACTCGAAGGGTTCCTTGGCTGAGTGCGCAGTGGAGTGCAGCGAGGACGGGAACAAGTTCGGCGAGAGATTGAATTACTGTCATTGTCCTTAGGGCCAGGATTTAGTTTAAAGACTACATCTCCTTGTAACAAACAATGGAATGTTGCACTTGAATTTGAATAATAACTGCACGGGAACTTTTATCGCTTGATCCTGATTGTGTAGAATGCCTTACATTCCGGACCACGACGAGACAAGTAACCAAATGACCAGCGGGATCGAGACGAACAGCAACCTTGTCCCAAGTATGAAAGGAAGACAACGGATATCAATACACCTATGCCGAATTCGCTTGAATGACCACGAAACAGTGGTTTGAAGTCGAAACCGAACTTGATTCTTTTATTCATCAAGTTCAACCTCGACTTGAAACCATTGTTTGTGACAAGTCAACCGAATTCGGCATTGGTCTATTGTTCGCTGAATAGGCAAAGCATGATCCATATCGCCAAACTGACGCAAACTTAATATCAAACTCTGCATTTTCTGGAAAGATTTCCAAGACTTTTCGCTCTCAAAACTGTGCTTCTGGGGCTTAGACATGATCCTGTGATGTTTAGGTTGTCCGTAGCGTAGTTTTTGAGAAGAAAAGTACAAAAACTACGGACCCACACAATCCGTGGCCACCCTCATTACAATAAATATATAGTATAGTATATAAGGCTTATAACTTAACTATTCATAAATTTTGAAAATCTGAATAAATGAAACAGTTACAATGCTTTGCAATAGATAATGTTCTTATTCAATAAATGACTTACTTTTGACCTAGGCCAATGTGAACGTTGTCTGAATTGTGTATTTTGACATTCAAACCTCCATAATAAAAAAAGATGGTGAACTGTATTTTTTCGTTCTTAAAGTCTTCAATTAAAGTGTTAACCAATCCCCAAGGTGTCACGGGTTTGATCCAAACAGCAAGGGTAAAGTCAGTAGTACGAATGTCAACACGTGGTACGGTAGCTTGGTCATCCACTCCATCAAAGTAAACAGCCTTCGTGTTGCGATATTTACAACGGCAGCACCGCCCAACAAACTGCAAAGTATAGTGGAAAGAAAAATAATTTGCAATTTATTACTTAACTATATTGTCTAAATCAAAGTAAAAACAATATTTTCTTATTAATTATTAGATAATTATTTGCGAAAATGTTTTATTTATTAGGTACCCTCAGATTCTGATCTGTTCCATCCATCTTGTATCTGGCAAGTGGTGTGTACCAGTCTACGAAAACAATGAAATAAGTGCATCTACGTTAAATAACACCCAGCTTGATAAAATAATTTTATTATCAGTAAAATAATTACCAAGTGTTCTTTAAAAGAGCCTGTTATTAATATTCAAACGGTCCCAGATGTAACGAGGGGATTAGTGTCTCTTTGTTTCGTTGTCCCATGTTTCATAAAACGTTACATATGCCTCACACGACCTTCCCCTCCCCAGTTGTCTCCGACTTTACCATTTTGTAACTTTTACTTTTCTTTTTCGGATTATAGCACA
>WHPX01000473.1:0-249863 GCA_011057435.1 Actinia equina | reverse complement strand
GCGTGATGGAAGGGGCCCCAAAAATCATGGGGTCGGGGCGAACGAAAAGGGGCAGCGAAAGGAACCGAATGTTTAAGCCGGTAGCAATTCCTAACGCACGTAAAATGAAACTGATACTGACTTGGAGTGAACAAGGGGCCGATGGTAGGAAGAGGGTAGTCGAGTACAGGGGCAAACCAAAGTTTTGCAATCAATAATAAAGTATAAAGGACGCCACACACTACAACTCTTCGGAATGATAGTTATCGTGCTATGATTACTGTGAGGCCATCTTAGAGTGACCTGTTATGGTATATTATGGCGTGTTTATGCATGCTTTACTGAGGACCAGTGTATTGAAGCATTTAATCGTTAAAACACGTCACTGCATGTTGGCCACTGATTGAACCAAAACATTTTTAAAACCAACGATAAATCTGTTCAGTATGCTAATGATCTGATGTAGCGTCAGCTTGTAAACAGTCTCGTGATCCGGGGGGGTACTCCGCCAGAATTTGAGTAGGGGTGTTCCGCTGGGATTCTGAAAGGGGTACCCTGTTTATGATAAAAAAACTCAAATTTGTAGACCCTGTTTACGACAAAAGATATAATTAATTGCACTGAGTTCCTGTTTCAATTATCATGTCATCTCGCGTATCGTTTTTTTACGACCATAATAACCAGTTTCGGTCAATACGAAAGTAGAAACCCTGAATATGACAGGAAGCTCAGGAAGAACTTGAAACTTGAGTGAAATTGCGTACCCTGTTTATGACAAGAAGCTCGAAAAACCATACCCTGTTCAGCGGATCATCCCCGTATAGTCCATATATGGGAGTACCCCCCCCCCCCCGGGTCTCGTGCAGGGGCGGATCCAGGATTTTATAGAAGGGGGGTTGTAGCATTGAATGAGGTGGTGGAGAGATATAGCAGACCAAAGGGTTAGGAAGACGATTATTTGCTGCAGGCAAGCATGGTTGTTTCAGGTCCCACACACAGCGTATAGGAAAAAAAAAAGCGAGTGAAATGTGTTCGGCACCCCTGTCATGAAAAAAATTAAAAAATTTAAAAAATCACGATGGCTCTCATAGGGGAGGGGGGGGGGGGGGTTGCAACCCCCAAAACCCACCCCTAGATCCGCCACTGTCGTGATTGGTTTGTAGTTCCTAGAATCACTATAGGAAGTGACCTGTGCGTCTGGTGACGCATAATTTTGGTGGATTTCTTGGAATATTGAAATTCAGTAGCTCCAGTTGGCGGCATCGTTGCTAATCTGTCAATAATACTTACGCATAAATTCGGTTGATTTCTTCGAACCTGACACTGAATCTCGGCGACTACAACTGGCCACATCGTTTATTTTCAGACTCAACATTCGAAGCAAGCATTTCAAGGTAACTTTGTGTTTCTAGTTCCTAATATATTTCGATAAACCTGATGGGTATCATATTCGATAAAATTCATTCGTTTGCTAACGCTTTTCGTTTTTTTCGTTCGTTTGCCGTGCAATAAACACTAACAACAAATTAGAAGTATCCAGGTTTGTTGATATTCACTACTATGATTTATACAAAATAACTGGAAATAGACAATATTGAGTTTTGTCTTCTGCACACTAGACTACTATGGAATTAGAAAACATTTGAAAATTTTTTTTTGGAAACGAAACGTCTTGAATACGACCCTGATATAAAAAAACAATCGACATTTTTGAAAGCTATTTAGGAGAGAAACTTTCAAATGCTTTGTTAATTGATAGTTAAAACCTTTTTTTCAGTATGTTCTTCGTTTGTACTGAATCGATTAAAATCTTCAGTCCAGACACAGTCAATTTCGTTGATAGCCAAACTATCATGGCGTATTTGCAGGAACCGAGACACCGTTCTATGAAAGTGAAAGCGAAAGTTTTTGTGAGTCAACTACTCAGCATAACTAGGAATGCACGGGTGGTGTAGCGGTGATAGCGCGCCACGGGTTCGGTGTAGTGTGTAAAATATTCAAGTATCCAATTTCAACAATTGCGAGCCTGGGCAATGTTGACATAAACTTATAAATACACTATAACACAGGATATAAAATCTAATAAAATTTACAAATTAGTTCAACTTGTATGGCCTCGACCCCGACCCCCAAATTCCTGAACCTCCCCTGTACAATTAGGAAAAGAGGTTTAAATTTAGATTAAAGGTTTAAGTTATTATTATTATCACTATTATAATTATTATTATTATCATACAATATTAAGAGACTGGTACCCAGTCCCTCACGACTTGAAATCCGGAAATAGTTTTCCAATTCAAAAATTACAGATAGATTATTCACCTTAAACATAACTACACACACTCAATGTG
The DNA here is from genome assembly GCA_011057435.1 of Actinia equina. NCBI lineage: Eukaryota > Metazoa > Cnidaria > Anthozoa > Actiniaria > Actiniidae > Actinia > Actinia equina. Next base: position 247,533 of record WHPX01000473.1, on the reverse strand, counting down.
CTATTATATTTGAACAGGACGAAATTGGTCTGTGGGAACGACTACGAGACATGTTGGATCGAAAATATTTAACGTGGGTAGTAATCTTAATTCTTGGCCGATTGTTCTTCTTGATCCTGTACACCGTGTGGTTATGTGACTGCTTCTTCAGAGAGTTTAAAATGGAAGTCCCATGCAAAGATTTCACTCTTTACCCTGAACCAAAAATAATGTCTGCACTTTGGCTTGTAATCGTCAGCATTACATCCGTGTGTCTAATCAACTTCGTCAGGCAATGGTACGGTTGTTCAGCCTTGAAGTTAATCTTCGACAGTCATCTTTATCGTAAAAAGTACTTCTACAAGCTGTGTTTCATTAACATACTGGTAATTATCTACGACTTGATAACTATTTTTGCCAGAGAATTTCAAGTGAGAACAACAGTTTTATACTGTGCGTATATACTCGAACATATCACGTCTGCTGCACTCATGCTCACATTAAACTTCGTTCCAGAGTTCTTCAAGAATGTACCACAATATAACCCGAAATATTGTGTTTATAAAATAACCTTGCTACTCTACTCGATCGAGAATTATGTCCTACACGCCTTAGGAACTGTTGTAGCTGCGTACAGACTGGTTTCAGTTCCTACAACTTGTAGTAACACACCTGAAATTCAAAACAACACCGACTGTTACGATGCCCTAGCTGTTATCATGTTGTTTCTTCTTTTGAGTGTCCTCGCTCTCCGTCTCAAAGTTGGAGAATTCTTTCTGGCCAAGTTCTTCGAAGAAGATGTTAATGTTCTCGACCCCCCCAGTCGCAAGCTCCTCCGAATTTAATAACTCCGTCAGTGACTCAACGAAAAGAAGAAGAAAAAGAGAAAAGAACTGGAACAGAGAAGACAATCTTGGGAATGGATAATCCGTCATACGAAACCGCATTGATAGAAATGAAAGCCGAACCAAAAGCCACGTATAATAACCAAGCAACTAAGCAACCAAAGCAAGGAAACAAGCAAGAAAGGAAGAAGGGAGAGATTGAAAAATCGGAAGATGAGATTTCATGTGCATAGATTTATCTAAGATACTTTAGGGCACTTTAGGTTTGTACCTTTCATGTATACATAGGTGAACAGTGATAAGGTGAACTCAGACGTGGATTCAGGTAGTATAAAAACGCAGAAAGTACACCTTTTGCCGTTCATTAACAGAAAATGTACATTCATTTGTGCCAATAGTTGTATCAATAACGTGTAATGTACTTTCATCAACACCACAAGTAACATCATTAGCGCGGATCAACTTTCAATAACGACAATTGAATATGCGTGTACATTCATAGGCATCAATGGACAATCAATAGCGCGTTTGTACATTCATATGCGCGGAATGTATTTTCTTGTGCGCGAAATTCAACTTCAATAACACCAAATGACAAACAATTGCATTTATGGACAATCATTTACCCAAAAGTGAAAATTCATTAGTGCTATTAGCATAATCATTGACAATCTATAACGCGCTTGGACAATCATGAGGGTCAACGTTATATTCTATAGCGTGGTTCGACAAACATTTGCATGATTCGAATGAACAATAAAAGAAATAAAACAATCATTAGCGAAGAAAAAACCTATTTTAGCCTTCAATTTCTTCGTCATTTACACATCGTGGCAAATATGTTTGCATATATCTGAACCACTGATCACATTTAGCGATAGTGATGGTTGCCACATTTCTCTGGAACCCTTCCATTAGCAACTGCTTTCTGTAGAGACCTAGAGCAATCCCTTGTCGTCTTGCCTCAGCCCAATAGTTCGTATGTTGTTGGATCTCTGGACGGCTGATGTCGGCTTTAATTGCTGCTTTAAGTGAACTAATTGCTATTCTCCTACGCAGCCGCTATTATGGAGGCAGTTTCCTGAGTTTTTTATATGTATTAAAGTGATTAAAAAAAAAAAAAAAAAAAAAAAAAAAACGCTAATGATTGTTTATTTCTCTTATTGTTTATTCGAATCATGCAAATGTTTGTCGAACCACGCTATAGAATATAACGTTGACCCTCATGATTGTCCAAGCGCGTTATAGATTGACAATGATTATGCTAATAGCACTAATGAATTTTCACTTTTGGGTAAATAATTGTCCATAAATGCAATTGTTTGTCATTTGGTGTTATTGAAGTTGAATTTCGCGCACAAGAAAATACATTCCGCGCATATGAATGTACAAACGCGCTATTGATTGTCCATTGATGCCTATGAATGTACACGCATATTCAATTGTCGTTATTGAAAGTTGATCCGCGCTAATGATGTTACTTGTGGTGTTGATGAAAGTACATTACACGTTATTGATACAACTATTGGCACAAATGAATGTACATTTTCTGTTAATGAACAGCAAAAGGTGTATAAGATATAGAATTATTTATAGTAACTCATTCCAGTTTCTTCTCTAATTGATTATTGATGTTCTATTCGACATCAAGTAACTGTCTTATTTATAGTATATAGACTACTGAATAGTATTTATAGTATAGAATATTAATTATTTATAGTATTACTACCTTTCAATCTACTTTAAATTCTTAGCTTCTTATTGGTATTCATACTTGGTTATGTGCTAATAAGCTCTCACTTTTGAAATATAAAAACATCAAGTTTTGTTATCGGTTTTCCATCCTTCACAGCGTAAACTGTATAACATAATACTATCACTGGAGCAAATTAGTGCAAACAATAGCAGCGCATCTTGCTGTCTTTGTTTTTTTGTTTTGCTCATGCCTCAGTGAATTCTTAGTTTATAACTAAATAGTTAATAGAGTACAAACACTATAAGTGTGTAACATAAATACCACTAAATACTGCTGAATAATGCTAATCCTATTGTTTTCTATTGTTTATTTGGCACTATTTACTGCTAATAGTGCAAAGTGTTGCACACTTTTAGTGTTTGTACTCTAATAAAATATTTATATGCGCTAATAGTGAGTAGTAGTTTCACGGATTTACGTTGTGCACTCAAAACGAAAAGCCTTTACCTGGTGAAAATCAACAGTAAGCAACTTGACATTTGTATTGATTTATTGAATTTGTTGTCAAAAAGAAAAAAAGGTTTTGGATTCTCTCCAAACTTCGCTATTATGTAAATACTATTATTTCTTATCACTTTATATTATTCCTTGATCTATCCATTCTTAATTTATGGAGTGGTCTGATTGCATGAGGTAACACTTACTAATCTACTCTTCAACCTTTATTTGTCTTGCAAAAACATCGTACTTTAATGGCATTTCCAAAGTTTGATGAGCATTCAAGTCCTTTATTTGTATATATCCTTAAGTTCCATATGGGGCTCTATATGGGGCTCTATATGAAACCTTAAGGTGAATTTGATTAACCATATTAACTCTGGACGGTTGAATATTACTGACGTAAGGAGCATCGCGCGGTCACGTTGTTGCTGGTATAGTACAAACAAAGTCAAGTACGGAACGCCGTTAAAGAAGTAACGCTCATAGGCTATTCAAACCGTTTGACTTTTGGAATGAAAACGTCTGCATTACAACAGCGAACGAAGGAACACGGACACAAGATAAGTAAACAAGTATAACGTTAATTTAATTCCAATAATCGAAAGGAAAAAAAAAACTATAGAAATCCAACCACATTCGGTGTCCTAGTGCCCTTGTATATATAAATATTATGGGGCTATCCGATCTTTTTATTTATGCCACTGCTTTTTCCATGTATAAATTTAATGACGATAAGCTGCTACTATCTTTATTTAATTGTTGTTTTTTTTACTAATGTTAATAGCATTCACAAATACAACACTAGAGCTGCTTCTCAGCTGTCTCTCACTATTTCCCTTAAGGCCCAAAAGTGTGGAATTCCCTTACATATCAAACAATTGTTGTCATTCGCGGGCTTCCTGTGGTGACAAACCACGCTCCCCTCCCCTACACAATTTCCAGTCTTTTTTCGGCCAAAACCAAGATGGCTGATAGTTAGTGATGTTTTCACTCGATTTACTGTAAATTTGAGCAGTTTTGAGCAAGAAATTCGCCTATTTAGTGAAGAAAATTATATTCCAATTTCCTAATATGGTAAGTACATTCCATATATGGTAAAAGAAACAGCTCGAGCGGAACGACAACTTTTCTATGTGGAAAGTTTGATATGGGAATGACATAAAAAATTAATTTAACTTTAAGAAAGTTAAAAGAATTAGAAAAAGAAAAAAAAAAAAAAAAAAAAAAAAAAAGAAAAAGAAAAGAAAAGAAAAGAAAAGAAAAGAAAAGAAAAGAAAAGAAAAGAAAAGAAAAGAAAAGAAAAGAAAAGAAAAGAAAAGAATAGAATAGAAAAAATGTTATTTGCATTTGTATTTACTCCAAATAAGCTATTTAATTTCATATCAGTAATCTGGCTTAAAGGCATTTTTAACTCAATTTATATTTAATCTTTGTAAGCTATTGCCCTTATTAATGTTTACTTTAATGTTTATCTAATTAATTCATTGTAAACAATTCAAAGAAAAATAAAGCTGTTGCACACGGACCTCTCTTGTCTAGCTTTGAATTAATAGGTTATTAAAGCAAAATTAACAGGTGCAACTTCTATACATTTTGATCCCCCTCCCCCTCCAGCTTGGTATTAGTCAGTTAGTATAGTAGTATAGTAAAACCTCCTTCTTCTTGATCGTGTCAACCCTCTACTCAAATTCCAGAATGCATTCGTTGTCGGATAGTTTGGGCTAGGGCTTCCTGTCTTATTACTACATCAGCGTACGTAACCTTTTTCTTCCGAAAGATTTGGGACCGAGAAATGAAAGCTGCTAAGCAGAGTACTTGACCTTACCAAGGGCACAGAGTTTAATCTGATCTTCTCTGTAAAACGACCCCCACTAACAAAAATAGTCAAAATACAATTTATCTACCACGACGGAATAAACAACTTTATGGTTAAAGACAAGTGATCAATTACGTCCAAGATTTTAGTTAATTTCGTAAAAATGTCTTGCTCTTTACAATTTCCTGGGGTTTTTGCAAGATGCGCGATTCAAGAGCTATTCAGGGATCTATCAAAACAACACCTGATAAAGCGGGATCTTAAGGACGGGCCACTAGTTAGTTGATGGGGGTTGCGTAAATCAAATCCCCCCAAAAATATCGAGCAACACTTAAGGTGACTACCTACTTTTGGAAATTGATTTAAGCCTTTTTTAAAACTTCGATTTTCCGAATTGAAATTTAATGCTGATTCCAAATCTGAAAAGAAAAATAGGGTGTCCCGAGATCGTTTTCGAGATAATCAGCATTTAATGGAAGCCTACGCACGAGCTTTTGGAGTAAAAATTGCGCCACCGGAAGTGATTAGAAAAAAATTAAGATTAATAAGATAATAGTTATTTGCAGACTATATGATTGCACGAACGAAGGCTAATCAATCATTCTACAATAATACATGGATATTTTCGACAAAAAGACAGAGAGATACATTGATTTGTCATATTTTGTAGTTTCGGTGCTCTTAAAAAATCTCATAAAGTCGAACAAAAATCCCTACAAAAATCTATTTTTTCACGTGTTCCTGTTTAAACTTTTCCTAAATTAATGTTGATATAACCTAGATTTTTAGGAGTTTTTCCGAATGAGCTATCAAAAAATATAGAGTCCCGTGCAAAATTTGAGGGTTTTGCCCTGTTGAAGCTCAAAACGCGTATGGTTCTTCAATAAATCTTGTAGATTTTTCAGCGGTTTTTGAGCGCGCGCACATCGTGGGCTCAAATCGAACGTTCAAAAGTAGGCAGCCACCTTAAACCTCAAAAAACATCGTGCAACATCTTCTGCTAGAAGGAAAATATCTAACTGTACGCAAAAAAATAACGTGCAAGGGTTGAGCCCAAAAAAATAAATATCATGCAACCAAAATGCCCGTCTCTAATGGTCCATCCCATATTTAGCACGAGCTTACATGTTGACTCGCAACGGTGATACAACAGCGCAATATTGCTCCGCGTAATCGCGCCTAAAGACAACTTCGTAGCAAAATATATGAAAGCCCTGTAAAATTTAGCCTTGGCGACCCACTAAGGCATGCCTCTCTTCAACACAACATGGAAAACCAGGCTACAAGAGCTCCAAAAGTTGACATTCAATTAAAATTTCGATATGTCTAAGCGAACGTTTAGATAGTCTGCGTAGCAGCGCTTTGAGGGGAGGGGTAGGAAGGGAAGGAGGAGGCGAATCGTCTTTAGGCGCGATTACAGCGAGAAATTTTTCTAAACGTTCGCTTGGGCATATCTAAATTAATTGAATACGGACATTTTTACCAAATTAACTAAAATCTTGGACTTCGAATTCGTATTATTAAAATCACTCATTGTTTATTTCGTCGTGGTAGACTGAAATTGTATTTTGACTATTTTCCTTTATAGTTTGGGCCGTTTAAGATCAGATATATCAAAATAGATGCTTTTTGGCAAGTTTTTAAGTTATTTTAAGACAATGAAAAAGAAATACAGTTTTGAAAAATATAATTTAGAAAAATTAGTTACATTATCAATAAGTAATTTGCATAAACTTCAAAACAGTTCATATACCTCGCCAAACGCATCATAACATTGTATTTTATGAGGCCTTTTTCGCTTGGACATATCTAAATTAATTGAATACGGGCATTTTTACCAAATTAACTAAAATCTTGGATTTCGTATTATTAAAATCACTCATTGTTCATTTCGTCGTGGTAGATAAATTGCGTTTTGACTATTTTCCTTAGTTTGGGCTGTTTAAGAAGATCAGATATATTAAAATAGAAAATTTTAAGTTATTTCAAGACAACAAAAAAAAAAGAAATATAGTTTTGAAAAATATAATTTAGAAAAATTAGTTTACATTATCAATAAGTAATTTGCATAAACTTCAAAACAGTTCATATACCGCGTCAAACGCCATCACAACGTATTTTTTGGAGACGATTTTACTTCAAAGTAGTTTAAAATGGAAAATAAGATCATATTTAGTGTGTTAACACCGGATATAGTAAAATTCAAGCAAGTAATAATGGTTAGTTATAGTTTATTTCAGTACTTAATTTGCATATTTCATGAGACATTTTGGTAAAAACACGAAAAGTCCGAGGTTGCTGAAAAAAAGCGCAAAATTTTTTTATGAATCCACTTTTATCAACCTTTGATCAGTAGATTGAAGTAAAAAACTTAAGTAACCCGTTCTGGACTTGGGAGAAAAAAGCTTTTTAGTGAGGGGGGGTTTGTCTTGATTTCAAAAAGCCGTCAAATGGGTATGAATACTTATTTTTCTCCTTTTTTCCCTTTTGCTTAACATTCAAAATTTTGCTTATTTTTGACACTAGAATGAATGTAAAAGTCAGGAAAAATAATAGTTTGTTCCAGCGTTTAATATTTTGCGAGCAGTGACGACTTAAATACGGGCAATTTTCAATTGATAATAAATGCAAATTTAGCGATAACGGTGGTCCAGGATTTATGCGCTGTAAAAAAATCATTTTGATGAATTTCGAGAAAATAAAGTCATTTTCATTACTTACTAGTAATTACCTTTCTATGGTGAAAGTTTGAGGGAAAACTATTTTCTGACCCGAGAAGCAGTGGGCCGCTTTTACAGAGACTGCCTCTTAAATTACGTATGCTAAAAATAGGAATGGAATGGACATGACGGAACTGGAATTTGGACTGATTTTTATCCATACCTTTAATTTTTGGCATACACTTTTTATCCAAAATGATTTTCACTACTTTGTGCTCTTTGAAGCTTTAATAAAAAAATATATTCACTTTATTATTGTTTGGATCCATGTCAAAACAACAGCATTTCTGCACAGACCCATAGTTCATCTAGAAGTAATACCTAACTTCCGATCCTGTGAATAAATTTGTTGTAATTCTAGTGATCTTATGGTTTAAAACAAACAGTCTACACACACTCTATCTCTGGCAAAAAATGCCAGGTTAAGACCCCATCATCCCTCCACTCCCCACGACCCCGCACCCATCCTAGCGTCTTTTTTACTGGGATAACTGTGGTTTACCAGATACTCCATGCATGTTGAAACCAGGTCCTCCAGGTCCTCCAGGTATCCCAGCTTACCCGCGGAACCAGGGTCTAGTTTTTTTAAATATGCATCTAAGATAGGAAAGCATAGCAAATGATAGTGAATTCCTCGATAGTAAATCAGGGAAACAAAGCAATGAAATAGCCTATAATTGTAATTGTACGAGACATTATTTTTGTTCACCAATGACGTACTATCCTATATTTTAATTCAGAACCAATGTAGGTGTATAGGGTTTGTTTTCCGTACAATATCTTCTCTAAATTCTAAAGTTTGCTTTGATAAATGGAGCAAAAGATGTGGAGGGTCAATGCATAAAAATAAAGAAAAAACGAAAAGAAAAAAAAAAAGAGGAAGGAAGGAAAAGTGAACAGAAGAAACAAGAAAAAAAGAAGTAAAAGGAGAGAAAGTAAATTAAAGGAATAAAAAGGTCGAAACGGTAAGCAAAACATAAAAGAAAATACAACAAAAAGTAACACAAAAAAAAATATCGATTTTTATTATCAATTGAGACACGAAAATACACTTCAAAGGGTAATCTAGTGTCTGTATAGCCATTTTTGGGGGTTAAAAACTTGGCTTGAAAAACTCTTAATATTTTCTGCAGTTCAAATTATACAAAGGGACGCATTCCTTAATTGTGCATAAACAAAAGTCCCCGATGCGTCACAAGGTCAACAAAAGGTGTTATACATCTCCTAGCAACCAATCAAAAAACAATTAGAAATCACGCAAGTTAATTAGGTGAATTCCTATGGGACTCGATTAGACCGGAGCGACTTGTTATAAGCCAAGAAGCAATCAATAAAGATTGATTAGACGAATTATTCTCTGGTTTTCTACCAAGATGAAGGCTTCTGCGTGGATGAGACGAATAGTGGATCTTTTACCGATATTTTATGCTGTACTTACTCGTGTAATGTTCTTTATTCATGGCTTTCTATGCGTTTGGGTGCTTGCTCATTGTAAACAGGCAATGAGTTACTGGTGGCTTATGATAGGGATTTTATGTCTTCTCTTAGAGATGTGCTACACTCTTGTGGTTCGTAAAGGACACGAATACAAATAGTAAGTAAACCATGGAATTTATATTTCTATTCCTTAGCGATGGACTTCTTGAATTCATAAGTTATAAATCAAGTGGGTTCATTGTTACATACATTCCGTAATCATGGTTTAAGCATTACGACGAAACTAAGCAAAAGCTGAATCACTGCAAAAACTCGACAATTAAAAATATATTCCCTAACTTCCTCAATTCAAAACGATACGAGAAAAAATTCTGGTTAAATTTCGTATTCTAATAGACTTTGCTTACTTCAAATATGAAAATCTGTCTTGTACGGTATTTCATTGTTGGCAATTGCTTTTGAAGCTAGCCGCTTAGAGTTTACTTTAATACTCTAAAGGGCTTCGGTATGTCGCTACTTTTCTGCTTCATAAAATTTCTGCTTTTTAAAATCCAGATATTTCATTAAGAAGGATTGATTTAAGAGAATTATTTTACTCAAATTCTCTAAATATATAAAACGATTGAAAATAATAAAGTGGTGCTAAAGAATAATTACCAGTTAATAATTTTTTTATTCCTTTGAAATTTATTCATATTATTTCGCAACTCATTTTACGATTATAAAATGTAATGTTTAGGAAAAAGAGTTCTTTATTTAAAAAAATTCTTTATTTAAGATCATTTATAAAATTGTTTATAAATGGAATATAAAAGAAAGGATGCTGAAGTAAACCAACCTGAAGAAATTTAACTTCCGAATTTTTTTTAAATTGCGCTACTCGAAGAAAAGATGTCTTTTGAAAGAAAATTGTCTTATATATTTTTGGCTGTATTTGTTAAGTTTTTTTTTTTTAATTATCACTTTGATAGGGATTTTCGGAACTCCAGGAGTACGAATAGAAGAAAAACGCTGACACAATAGAGTGTGTGCGGCCTTGTGAATAAAAATCCCTAGAGTTATGAATAACAATGAAGCAGCCGCCATCTTGGTTGATCTAACAAGAGAAGCTTAATGAGAAATGCTTTGTTATCGTCAGCCAAGATGGCGGCTATGACGTAACTTGCACATGCTCTATAGAGTTTGTGCAACCATGTAACTTAGAATCCCTAGAGATATGAATAACAATGAAGCAGCCGCCATCTTGGTTGATCCAGCAAGAGAAGCTAATGAGGAACGCTTTGTTATCGTCAGCCAAGATGGCGGCTATGACGTAACGTGCACCTACTCTATAGGATCATTGCAGGCTTTTCCTCTCCTTTCCTTCCCAATCCCTCTCCCCTTACAACTCCCCCCCCCCCCCTTCCTCAATACGAAGGCTAAATTCCTTTTTTATTCCCGTCAACTTCTTCTAGTTTCTGGCCGAGCTGTTTCTTCTACATGTTGACGATGGTGCCAATCGTGTGGATTATAGAAATAGACCTCTACCACGCCAGGGAAACCGCTGTACCACAAAGCGATAGCACTTCGACTGTTCCTACTACTGCTGCTTCTCCGGAAGGGGTAAGCCATGAAAGTCAATAACCTCGTGGTGCAGAGCGTTGTGGGACTGAATGAGGGTCGAGAGATAGTAGATCTTTTTGACCCCATCCCAACATTCGGTACCACGAGGCACGTTGGCGTAGTAATTTAGAACAACCTCTGGGCTAATCTAAATCGGGTCACGGCTAACTCACAGATTGAACACTGAAAAAACTCTGGGCTGATCTAAGTCAGGGTATATGGCTAACTCACAGATTGAACCCTGAAACAACCTCTGGGCTGATCTAAGTCAGAGCGCGGTTAGCTCAAAGATTGAACCCTGAAACAACCTCTGGACTGATCTAAGTCAGGGTATGGCTAACTCACAGATCCAACCCTGAAACAACCTCTGGGCTGATCTAAGTCAGGGTATGGCTAACTCACAGATCCAACCCTGAAAGAACCTCTGGGCTGATCTAAGTCAGGGCGCGGTTAGCTCAAAGATTGAACCCTGAAACAACCTCTGGCCGATCAAAGTCTAGGCATGGCTAACTTACAAATCAAACTCTGAAAGAGCTTCTGAGCTGATCTAAGTCAGGGCATGGCTACTATGGTTCGAATTGTAATTTAGCGGAGAATTCGAAAGAAAAACTAGAGAATCCGGAGAAAAAAACCCTCGAATCAAGGGGGACCTAACAAACTCTACTCACATGCGATGCATGATTATCCAGGAATCAAATTACCCAACATCACTCTTGATTCCCAAAGATAGTCTTCTATTAAGAGAAAATGAACTAAGTATGAACTAGTATTCATGCTTTTAACCATCATAGGCACCGTTTGATGCTATATATAGAATCTTCAGCCCTCTACGCTGAAGAAAAAAACATGAGCAAACAGGGTAGAGCTTGCGCAGTATGCGCGTGCATAAAAACAAACGATCAAATAAATGATTCTAAAAATAGCATCAAAGATTCTAAAAATAGTATCAAAGTGTGCACATGATGAGGCGCGGGGATTTCTTCTCTTAGTTCATATTCTCTTGCTTTTATACTATAATTGTAAACCAGTCGATTTGATTTGATTTTGTTATCTTTCTTAGTGTCTGAGCATAGGAAACACGCTCAACAGACAGAAAAAGATATGTGAGCTTGGACTCATCATTGGAATCATTCTTGGGCGTTGGCTCCTACCACGTGGAGACATCACACGTGACCAGCTCTCAGCTCTGTTGCTAGGATACGTAGGAACAGCCGCTGACATCTTGGAACTGTTCGAAGTGTTTGAAGAGGACAAGGTATTGCTAGTTCGCAAAAAAAAATTAAATTGAGAAAGAACTTAAGAGAGAATTCTTTTCGTATTCAAGCAGTGAGCGCCAAAAACTATTTTCTTGAAGAAAGGCTGTTGTACAAGGCTAAAATCTTGTTATTCAGAAACTTGTTTGGAAGTGGAGATGACCGATGAAAGTGGAATCAAAGTGTAAACCCAAAGCAAAAATTTGAATCGAAAATAAGGTTTAGGCCTTCATTTGCTTATTTCCCATATATTTTCTATAAAAAAGCCTGACAAAGCAACATTCTAACACAAATGCAACAAAACATCTTTGTACAATTGAAAATACCGCTTCAAACAGGCATTTTATCATAATACATCAGTTTCTAACTGTTTAAAAAAGGTTTTGAGTGTTAACCCAAAACGAAAATTGGGATCAAACCTCATACGAAAGTCTAGTTTTTGGCGCTTTTTCCCATTATTGTTCATTATTTTAAAAAAATTCCTCTTAATTCCCAAGAGAGTTAAAACTGGCGGCCATGTTGGTGGTGTTTGTGAAATGTTCATCAATAGGATAGCACTTAGAATACAATATATTTTCTGAATACATTACATCAACTGAGTCTATCTAGGTTCTCCCTTGGTCATAAACAGCACCTTCACTGGGCTGCCTGTGGTTCGTTGTTAAAGTATATCAACTCGATTGTATTTCATTGGATATTTTGTAGGTGGTTGGAAGAGGGGATATCACGTTTGCTGTGCTTGGTGTCTATTCCTGGAGTCTTTTGCAGTTTACACTCGTTACCACGGCAACAACGGGTAAAGACAATCAAATTAGGATCACTGCAAACAAGGTAACAGAAATAATAATGATGCTGATGACGATCTTAATGATGATGATGATGATGATTATGACGATTATCATAGTCATTAGCATCATCATTATTTAGTATCATCATCATAAACAACATCATTACCATCACCGCCGCTGCCACCATTGTCATCAGCAACATCATTACCAACAACATCAATAAATGAATATCCAATCATCATTATCAATAACAGCAACGACATCATCGCATCAGCCTCATTATTCAACGAACGAACGTTCCCTTATAACAGGTTTTCAGTTTGACCCCAATATGAGCTGCCTCACTGCTGTACTTGCGGCACTAGCGTGACGGAGGGAGCCCGACCCCCCAAAAATTTGCTTTCGGCGCCAAACAAAACTTTATTGATTCATGCGGGATTCCTTTGGATTTGGCGGGAAAATGGTACATCCCCCCCCACCCCCCCCAATAATCGAGACCTCGATACCCCCTGACTTGCAGTGGTGCGTGATTAGCAATAACAAGTTTTCTATCGTAGAAAAGCTAAAGTAGAACCGTTATGTGGTTATAGGTCGATACAGAACCCTCGGCAGAGGAAGTCTTCAACAGAAAGATCAGCTCCCACAACAAGTACGGTAACCCTACAAAATACGGTAATACAGTTATAAATGCCAGTGATGATGAACTCAAAGAAAAATACATCCAGCGTCTCCGAATGAAGAGACGACAAACGGAAAAGGATCTGAATAATCGCGGGAAGGGATTTAAGGGAGTTCGGGAACGTAAAGTAAATCCTATCACAACCGCACGAGGCGAAGTGAAAGAGATATCTAGGCGAGAGATGTTACTTCATGGCGATATCTTTGGTATTCTAGCTGGGATACTGATGCAAGATGGACCTTTTCTTGTTCTCAGACTGGTATTGATAATCAAATTTAGCGTCATAAGCGAGATGCATATATTTTTTACATGTAAAAATGCTATCGCGCTGAGCCTATTGATGTACAGGCTATGTATCTTGACATGTAGTGGTGAGGATGAGGTTTACGATGAACATCGTGAGAACGAATGGCGTTTACAGAACGTTCAACAGGCAGTCTACAGCGACCAGTTTAAGGCTTCAGGAGCAATTCAGCTAGCAGGTTGACACACGTAAAATATGGTCGGAAAGGGTCTAAATTTGTACATACAAGAGTATTCAACATGACTATACCAAATAGACCAGTTTCGAATTCCAAATTACCGCTGTGTTCCTTGATTACAGACTCATTTGCACAGGGTTAGCCTCATATCACAATATTCACAAATACCAACAGTAAAGTAAAGAATGCACAACTTCAACAATACAAACATTTTGAAACTCGACGGACCTTGACTGGAACACGTGAATATTCTGCACAAACTCGAGGCTAACCCTGTGCAAATGAGTCTGTAATCAAGAAACACGGCGGTAATTTGGAACTCGAAACTGGTCTAATGAAAAAAATGAGCATCATGAGAACGGTTTAAACTTACGACGAACATCGTGAAAAAATGGCGACTACAGAACGTTCAACAGGCGTTCTATAGCGACCAGTTCAAAGTTTCAGGAGCAATTAAACTTGCAGGTTGACATGACATTTATACGACGAAAAATGTTAAATTTGTACATAAACGCTATCCAACGTAACTATGCCAATTTTTGAAGAACTCGTCAAGTTTTTAAAAGATTAAACTTTATGTATTTACATAAAATGCGATTATTTTTACGATGGAAAGATGTAAATTTGTACATCTATACAAAGGTATCCATCGCAACGACACTAAATTGAAAAAAAAAAGTCGTGTTGCGAAAAGGTTACATGTTTGAAGGCAAGACCCTAGGGTGTTCTGGGTAAACTGTTAATGTGGCTAATATTTTGCATATTCAAGTTACCGAAAATTAACAAAGCACTTTGCCAACACTCTCCATGCCAGAATTATCATCTTTAGCATATAGCAACTTGTGTACTTCCTAAGAACGCGCGCGCTCATTGGTTAATTGGAGGTGAATATTGTACGAATTTTATCTTCTCGTGTTCAATTTAGATCTTTCGCTGCGCTCACTCGTGAGATATCAATTGAACACTCGAAGATAAAATTCGTATCTCCGCGCGCCCATGAAATATCCTCTATCTTTTCAACCCGATAAGTTTTTTCAATTCGGTGTAGACTCGGCGATAACAGTTCACGAGGATGGTACGACGTAAATCACAAACATCATGGAAGTGAGTTTGACGTTATCATAAAATGCTTGCCATCCTGCTATTGATCTTTGTAACAAACACACGTCCCCAGTAACAATCCCAGCAGTCTTTGCAAGGCGATACTCGACCCATTCCCCCATTTTACTTTTGGAGAGGCCGATCTCAAGCAATTTTTTTTTTTGTTCTGTTTGGATTATCCACATCATAGCCGTAATCAAGTGGGGTGCATTGCGTGCACGTGCACCCATCCCCCTCCACCCCGCACGCAAAAGCTAAAAGTCCGCTGATTCGTTCGTATTTTTTCCTCATTTTTATACCATCTGCAATTTGTAGCAATTTTTATCGCTCACTCATTATTGGATTGTTGGATATTTAAATCTATTTCTAGTAGCAACGTCCTGTATCAGGACCCATTTTATTTAATTTAATTCTTATGACAGGCAGTCTAGTTATTTATTGAAGAAATAGAAAACGCGCGCGCGTGCTCTGTGCAGTTATAAAGCACGCGGGGATTATAATTTAAATCTTTGAAAAGAGGACTGGAATGAGCATCAAAGTTAGAAAATGTCATGATGCGCAGTGCTCTTTTCTGTAAACTAGTAATGTTTTTTAAAGAGGTTGGATAGGTATTTCCACAAAGGATCAAACCATATGTTAAGAAAGGGTAAACTAATGAATAATATAGCATAGTTAGAGTTTTTTAAGAAACATAATGCCTGATTTTTGATAGAATACCAATGTTTTTTTGAAATCGTATTTGAGATCACTTTAATATGATACTTCCAATTGAGATTGCTATCAATATACATACCAAGATATTTAACACAAGATTCATGCTTAAGAAATTTGTCATTGATAGTTAGTTTGATCGGGAATATCTTCTTTTGCGGTGGATGAAATATTATAAAATTTGATTTTGGAATATCTAAAGTTAATTTATTGGCAGTCATCCATTCATCAATTTTAACTAATTCCTCATTGATAAGATGTTCAAGAGTATAAAGATTTTTATGTCATATAAATAAGTTGGTTTCATCATCAAATAATTGAAAATGGAAGAGAGAAGAACAAGAAGTAACATCATTAATGTAAAGAAGAAAAAAAAGAGGACCTAGAATAGATCCTTGTGGGACACCAGAAATTACATACTCATATTCAGAATTAATACTGCCTAGTGAACATACTGTTTTCTGTTAAATAAGTAAGAAGAAAACCAATGATGAGGAATGCCTCTGACACCATATTTTTCAAGCTTATTAATTAGAATTTGATGATTGACAGAGTCAAAAGCTTTGTCCAGGAAGATACCACAAGAAAAGTTGCCATCCTCAATAGCTTTTTGGATTTTATCAATTATTAAGAAAAGAACATGAGTTGTCGAGAGCTTAGCCCTAAAGCCAAATTGATAATCAGAAAAAGCTAGATGCTTGTTAAGAAATTTGAAAAGTCTATTATTAACCAGTCTTTCCAGGATTTTACTTAGATTTGAAAGAAGTGATACGGGAGCCCTTCTTAAAAATAGGAATTACACGTGCAATCTTAAAGGTTATCAGGAAACAGACCTGAAGAAAAAGTAGTATAGGGGATGGGGGTTCCAGCGCAACGACCACCGGAGGATTACCCGTCTAAAGTGAATTCCTCGATTCGTACCGCGATTACCCGCATCCCGTGTCTATGTAGTTAAATATGTTAGTCTATATATGGAGTGCGAAGATTGTAAGAGAACTTTTAAGAAAGAAGTGGACTTGAAGAAGCATTTGAAGATGAAGACGAAATGTATGAGCAGCTATGATTGTGGATGTGGTAAGAAGTTTGAGACTAAGGTTAAATTGTTTTGGCATTGTCAGGATTGTGAGTATGACTACGACGATCTGAAAAGGGTCTGGAATTAGGTATAAGATATTTCCTATTATATAGATGGAATCCCAAAGCAATTTCGAAACGGTGTCAATACCCGGTAACGGTGAGATTGACGTTAGACAGTTTTGGCGTCAGTCGGAAAGGAAGGTCAAGAGAACGCTTCGAAAAGGTATAGAAGAATTAGGAGCCCTGAAAGCGAGTATAATGGTAGAAGTAAGTTTGTCAAAAGATGAGGTAACGACGACAGCAATGCTGCGATCAAAGTCACTGGTTATATTAGAGTCCACGAATCTGGATAGGTCACTCAGCGAAGCCTTAGAAGCAATAATGGAGTCGCTGTCTAACTACACGAAAGAAGGATCAGGTTGGACAGTGGAGGAGGTAGAAGGTATGGAGGTTAGCATGGCAAGGTACGTGCCAATACGAGGAGGAAGTTACGTCCCCCTACCAACGTGGGTAGAAAGGAAGAAAGCCATAGTCAACGTAAAGAATGACGACAACCGCTGCTTTATGTGGGCAATACGATCCGCACTGTATCCAGTAGATAAGGATCCATGTAGACCAAGCAAGTACCCAACAGACGATTTGGAGTGGGACGGTGTGGAGTTCCCAATGCAGCTGACAGACATACCGATATTCGAGCAGGAAAATGACCTAGCCATTAACGTTTACGGAGTCAGAGACCAAACGATAGTGCCACTAGTGCTGTCAAAGAGTAAAGGAGAACGAATACACCTCTTCTACCACGGCGGGCATTATTCGTGGGTCAAACATGTTAGCAGACTATTTTACAGACACACCAAACACAAAGGCAAGAAATACTTCTGCGACTGTTGCTTGTTATCCTTTACCAGCGTTAAAGCTCTAAAGGATCACGACGAAATATGTCGCGGAGTCGAAGAAGTGGCGCAACGGATCCAGATGCCCACAGATAAGAACCTATCCTACTCAGACCACCAAAAGCAGATGCAGGTGCCTTACGTGATATATGCAGACTTTGAAGCGTTGATAACTAAGGAAGAGCAGAAAAGTGGTGCCACGAATAAGGTGGGATTACACGAGATCTGCTCCTTTGGTTACATAGTAGTCAGATCAGATGGTAAGGCCGACCCTCCTGTGATTTACCGAGGTAAGAACTGCAGCTAATGAGTTTCTAGAAGCATTGCGAGAAGAGGAGGAAGAGATAAGAGAACAATTAAGACGCCCAAAGAAGATGGTATTTACCAAAGAGAACCAGGAGGCTTTTACCAAGGCAAAGAAATGCCACATTTGCCAACATACGCTTCTCCAGTTTGGAAGACGAGCCAAGAAAGCGTGGGACGAAGATGGAAAGTATCTAGGAGAAGCTCATTTTAAATGTGGTAGGTATACAAGGAAGGGGGAAAAGCCCAACAAGCCTTCCACCCACTGCATTCATCGTCATAAAGCATTCGTTGAGGATTTCTATGTGGATAAGGTTAGAGATCACTGCCACATCACGGGTAAATACAGAGGAGCGGCGCATTGGAAATGCAATATAAACTTCAAAGTAGATCCAGAAATGGAAATACCCGTATTCTTTCACAATTTAAGGGGTTACGACAGTCACTTACTCTTACAAGGAACAGACGGCTCCGAAGTAAAGTGCATACCCAACAACAAAGAAAGGTACATGTCCGTAACCGTAGGCAAGCTAAGTTCTTAGACTTCGCAGCAGTTCATGGCGGACTCCTTAGCAAACTTAGTAAGTATAACACGGAGTTCCCCATTTCCAGTCAATACGGCGCGGAAAGGAAAGGAGTCTACCCATACGAATACATGGACTCCTGGGATCGCTTGAAGAACCCCTACCACCCAAAGAGAGATTCTACAGCACCCTAAACGAGTCTGGTATAAAGGACGAGGAGTACCAGCATGCGTTAGATGTGTGGGAAAAGTACTCCTGTGAGAATATGGGAGAATACCACGACATCTACCTACGTTCAGACGTAGTGCTGCTCGCAGATGTTTTCCAAAGCTTTCGAAAGATGGCTATGGAATACTACGGGTTGGATCCAGCGAACTTCTACACGGCTCCTGGGCTTAGTTGGAGTGCGCTGCTAAAGAAGACAAACGCGCAACTGGATCTCCTAACGGAATACGACATGTACCGCTTTATGGAGGACGGTATCCGCGGCGGCGTTTGCGGACCCAGCAGACGATACGCAAAAGCGAACAATCCCACGGTGGAGTACGACCCGGAGAAGCCAACCACATACATTTTCTACTTAGACGCAAACAACCTCTACGGTTGGGCAATGTCGCAGTACTTACCTGTACGCGACTTCGAATGGGACAACATAAAGCCCATAGAGTTTTACCTAAACGTAGGCAAAGAAGACGACAAAGGTTACGTGCTGGAGGTTGATTTGGAATACCCAGAGCACCTGCACGACGCACACGATGAGTTTCCCCTTGCCCCAGAAGCAATAGAAATACCATTTAAGCAGCTGAGTCCGCTGCAGAGGGAAATGTGCCCTGGTTACAAACCGTACAGGAAGCTAACGATGAACCTGATGGACAAAAAGAAGTACGTGGTGCATTACCGCAACCTGCAGTTCTACGTGCGGCACGGAATGAGAGTAACGCACATACACCGCGTTTTGAAGTTCACGCAGGAACCATGGATGCGCTCCTACATTGACTTTAACACGCAAAAGCGTACGCAGGCAAAGAATGACTTCGAAAAGAACCTGTTCAAACTAATGAATAATAGCGTATTTGGTAAGACCATGGAGAACATCCGTAAGCGCGTAAGCATAAAGATAGCCAGCACCAGAGAGGAAGCAGAAGCATACGTGTCACAGCCTGGATTCGTCAGATACGTAGAAATGTTAAACTTCTACGTGATTCACATGAAGAAGGCGAACCTCTTCCTGAATAAACCCATATACACGGGGTTTACCGTGTTAGACCTATCAAAGTTGCTCATGTATGAGTTTTACTACGACAAGCTAAAACCGGAATACGGTGATAAGTGCTGCCTCTTATACACCGACACCGACTCTTTAATCCTGGAGGTGCAGACGGAAGATATTTACAAGGATTGCCTACCCGACATTGACGAGTACGACACCAGCGATTACCCAAAAGACCACTTTCTTTACTCTGCGAAGAATAAGAAAGTAATTGGGAAAATGAAGGACGAAATGAAGGGAAAACCTATAGTAGAGTACGTAGGGCTAAAACCAAAGATGTACAGCGTGCTAAAGTTAGACGGTGTAGAAAAGAAAGCTAAAGGCGTAAAAAAATACGTGGTTAAGAAGGACATTACGCACGAGTCCTACTTGAAGGTCTTACGAACACGCAAGGAACAGCGGCATAAGATGAACAGCCTACGCAGCTACGGACATCAAATACACAACGTTACGCAAGAGAAGGTGTCACTGTCCGCATTTGACGGCAAGAGGTGGATGTGTGATGATGGTATCCATACGATAGCATTCGGACATCACACGATAAGCAGTTCTTCTTTGACGAACCCACGCGTGGGACCATCGTGAAGATAATACAAGATGGGCTGACCCTTCTTAGCTATTACACTTCGGATCTGATAAGTTTCCAAAGACCAATTAGGATCCGTAGCTCTTTTGGATCCTCCTTCTAATTCACCTGGCTCGTAGAGATATCAAACCGTGACATCACCTATTTTCTTTTCCTGGGGGAAGACCGCCCTTGAACTTCTGACGTAGGACTTGTGTTCCAAGTGTTTCTTTTTTATGGCATCCTTGGGTTTTATTCCCGTAGCCCTGGCCGCCTCGTTGTTCAAAGCCGCGACGACCTGGGGGAGTCTCTGAGTCCATTCCCTGTTGCGTTTGGAGGGATCTTCCAGCTCTTTCCAATACTGGTACCCAAAGAGGCGCTCGGCTAGGGTCTTATTGAATCTTTCGACGATGCTCTGACCCCTGTGGTACTCTGCTTCGGCTCTCCTAATCTTGGTGCTGTGGTCTTTCAGGGTCTTGGTAAACACGCCCATGAACTCAGTCCCCGCATCCACTTGCAGCAGCTTAGGCCATTTCAAGACGCGCTTATAAATCCTACTCAGGGCTTCTGCGACTTCCCCAGAATCCTTGCTGGTTATGGGTTCGGCGTCCTTGTATCTGCTTGCGATATCAACTACGGTCAAAGCGTATCTATAGGTCTTTCTTCTCACCTTGTCATGCGGTAAGAAAAGCAAATCCGCCTGATGAACTTCATTAGGGGCATTTACGGTGAAGCTGGGCCTGGGAATGTACTTTGGCACGGGAAGATAAACCTGCCAGAGGGTTTGTTTTTTTAACCAGTTCTTAGCCGTTTCTTCTGATACCCTGGCCGCGGCTGCAAGTTTCTTGATAGCTGACGCTCCTCTCCAATAGCCTTCAGGCCCATAGTAAATCCTCTTGAGCTTGTCCTCAGTTCGACCCATTATATGAATTCCAAAACAAGATTGATCTTGCGTCCGTTGAAATCTACCGTCTCTCCGTCCACTTTAATGGTGATGTTTATGCTCTCTACCAAATGAGACAAGTCATAGCTCAAAGAAATGGGAGTGTATTCTACTGGGTCAAATGGATTACCTTTGGGCAGGAACTTGGACATAAGAGAAGACTTTTTTCCATTGCTGTAACTATGGGCTAAATCGCAATAGACTTCGTAAGAGGATGCGACTTTCCATTTCACGGGTATGGCCGTGTCGGTAATTGTCTTGCCCGAGGCACATAATAAAGATCTCAATGGGTCAAACTTTCCAAAAGTTACTGAATAGTTTGGCATATTATGTTTGAGGGTCATTTTGTGTGGTAATCCCGTGGTGAGAGTATAACCGCGCTTGGCGAGCTCCTTAGCAAGGGTGATTGGCGTGTAATGTCCATCGGGTAGCATTTCACCTTGGTAATTACCGCTGCCTTTATGCACGGTGACCATACCCCCAGTTAGGTTATACCAAGAATTGTACAAAGAGCAACTTATGAACCGAACCTTACAGGCTTTGATGGAGGGATTCAAGTAAGTAGTAAAGTCATTCTTGTCGCTTTCCAAAAAGACGATCATATATCCCAGGCAACAAAGTTACCTTCTAGAGGCAGCTTAGACTAAATACGCCAAAGCTACGCCTTCGGCCAGTCCTGCAACTCCTACGAATACCAGCTCGCTATCTTTTTGTTTCTTAGAAGGCTGGTAGTAATTCTTAAACTGGGGCCTTTTCAACCCCGTCGATGCCGCCGGGTGCGCCTGCGCATAGAGTTTAAAGGCGTAGTCTGTATTTTCAAAGTTCTTATCCGCCTGCATTTTGTCTTGGTAGTTCTTGTCCAACCAATCCCTGTAGGCTTGTCTTTTTTCATTCCAAGCAGCAACGTCTCGCTGATATTTCTCCAGCGCTAAGTCGTGTCTTTTTCTTTCGGCGGCTAAATCTCCGCTGTGATCACCTCTGACTAATCTATCCAAATATTGACCACCATAATTAGCTCCAGTGAATGCTAAAGCTGCGATAACTCCGCCTGCAAGCAAGGTAGCCATTTATATTAGACGCAAGCAAAGCTTACGTCGTCGGCAGGTACTTTTCCTTCCGCAGGTAATCCTTTACCATGATAGCCCCGCCTACGGCAGCGGTCATCTTAGCAAAATTAGCGAAGCTCTTGCTTGGGTCTTCAGTAAAGTCTTCTTTGAGCACTTTCTTACCTACCCAACCAATACCCGCAACAATGGAAGTAATGATAGCTGCTTCTTCAACAGTTTTCAATAACGTGGTTGACATTATATTACAAAGCGAGAAGGTTATTCCATCACGGGTATTTTGCTTTTCGTCACATGCACGGCCTCTAATTCTACTTTTGGCTTTGCTGCCTTCCATTGTAAGTAAAGGCTACCTGCTGCTATGATGACTCCTAACGCGCCAATGACGTATCCCGGATTGATGGAGGATTCCTCTTCTTTCTCTTCCACCTTTTCCTCTTTCTTTGCTTTGTTCTTTCTATTCATCTCCGCGAGCTTCTTTCCAGCAGCGACTCTGCCTGGGGACTTAGCCTTGGTGATCTTTTGCTCCTCCTGAGGTTGCTCTGCGCTTGGTGCTTCACTCATTTATACTAAGGACTTGAAGGACTTGACAGGTAACTTAAGGTGACCTGGGTAAGTACTTAAGGATGACTTGACTAGGTACTTGAGGCGACCTGGGTAACTCCCGCGGATGACCTAAGCAAGTACTTGAGGAGGACTTGATAAGTCACTTGCAGGTACCTCAGCAAGTGCTGCATTTAACACCCTTTCGACTTCTCTGTCCTTCTTAAAGTCCTTCCAAGACACCAGTACCTCCTTCAAGTCGACGTGCTGAGCTACGTGAAGTGCCGCAGAGGCGACCGCCATTAACTTACCGCACTTCAAAGACAACCACCCGCAGGTTATCTTAAGTTCTTGAGATATGACATAGTCATCTCTTATGTCCTTCTGTAGTTGCTCCACGTCGTCTATGGGCAGCGCAAGTCCAAGGAGTTTGGTGGCAAGTCGGATAGCGGAGTCTGCTACGGCGTCCGTGGTTTTATTTGCAAGGGCAGCCTCGTACCTCTTATGGAACTTCTTGACTTCCTCTTCTGACAGCTTATTAACTTGCTCCTGGGTAAGTTCCTTGCCTATCATTTCTTTGCACTTCCCAGAAGACACCAGGATGTTAAGTTGTTCCTTAAGGTTACTTTCATCTAACTGTGTGGGGACTTCATCTATCAGCTGCTCAATCTCCATATATATCTACGTTCGAAGCTCGCGCAGCGAGATTTGGACATCATACGGAAACCTCAAAGAGAAGATCATCTTGGAATGTTGGTGCGTTTTTAGATGCCGCATGTATTCATGCAGCTTTTCCTTGCTTATCTCGCCTCCATAGTCGCTTAAAATGGTCTCCAGATCACTCTTACTTGGAGTATAAAATACGACAAGTGAACCTATGTTTTCCCTGAAGGGCTTAGAGACGCTGGTAAGCTGCTGCGAGAGCAACCAAACGGAGATATTATCATGTTTGCCGCTGAAAGCGAGTTTAACGAGCTCCGACGTGCGTCTTTTTACGTCGTCCCCGCAGGCAATGTCGTCTAATATGAGGAGGATTTATACATCCTTAGGGAACTGCTTATGCCAAAACTTAAGATGTCCAGATAACTCGTTGGGGTCTAAGATATCTACGAAGAAGTCGTCATATTTTACTCCTATGCCTTCCCAGGTGCGGTTATTCACGTAGGTGGGGCAAAGCAGTACGATATAGTCGAAACGGTATCTAAAGGGTCCTAATAGCTGCTCTACCACGAACTGGGTCTTTCCGCAGCCGGTGGGTCCTACTATCAGAGCGTTACAAGGCATGTGATCTGGGTTCATTTATATCCCTTCTCTCGAAGGGAACTTGTTCCCTGGTATATATGGAGCCCGTGGAAGCAGTCAAAGCAATGGTTAACGTCGTCAAAGAAAAGTCAGACCTGGAGAGGACGGTCGAAATGCAAAGGGAGGAGATAGACCGGCTGAATGAACGCGTAAAGGAGCTTTATGAGGAAATGTGCGGCCTAAAGCGCTCTGAGAGATTTGGCGCGCTGATAACGATGGCAACATGGGCTAAGGAGTCCGTCGTGGACTTTATGAGGTACCCAATTTAAATGTTAAGACCTCCTAGAAACCCCCTCAGAATGTTAAATGGAGGTTAAGACTTTGTTAAGGAAGGTCGGAAACTATCTCAAAAGATGCCTCAGAATGTTAAATGGAGGTTAAGACTTTGTTAAGGAAGGTCGGAAACTATCTCAGAAACCCTCCCAGAATGTTAAATGGAGGTTAAAATATTGTTAAGTATATATGGACTGCTTGAAATGTAAGAAGGTATTTAGTACCAAACAAAGACTGCAATACCATGTTTGGCATGGAGTTTGCACAAAGAAGCCAATCAGTAAGGTCTGCGATGACTGTAATAGGGAGTTCAGCACTCTTCAGAAGCTGCAGTACCACGTTAAAAAGGGGGTTTGCCGTAGAACTACGCAGTGTAGTTACTGTGCTAAGGTCCTTAGTAGCCGCCAACGTCTTCAGACACATAAAAAAAGACACGAAAGGGCATACCAATTCTTTGCAGAGAAGTACGATATGGAAGGAGTGGATTGTTACCAGTGCGGCGATCTTATGAGTCGTTGTGAACATAAGGATGATTACCTAAGGAATCGAATAGACTACTTTAGGAAGATAAGTAGGACGCTACCCCGTTTTGACGCGTTAGAAGGTGTCCCATGGACTAACAGGGAATATTGGAGGCAGCAATGTGAGAGATGTGGATGCATAAGAGAGGAGGAGCACATATTCAACTGTCTCTTAACAAAGTCTTAACCATTCCTTAACATTCTGGGATGGTTTCCGGAAGGGTTTCCGACCTTCCTTAACAAAGTCTTAACCACCATTTAACATTCTGGGGCATCTTTTGGGAGAGTTTGGCGGGTGGCTTAACGAAGTCTGAACCATTCCTTAACATTCTGGGATGGTTTCTAGGAGGGTTTCCGACCTTCCTTAACAATATTTTAACCTCCATTTAACATTCTGGGATGGTTTCTAGGAGGGTTTCCGACCTTCCTTAACAAAGTCTTAACCACCATTTAACATTCTGAGGCATCTTTTGGGAGAGTTTGGCGGGTGGCTTAACAAAGTCTTAACCACCATTTAACATTCTGGGATGGACATATGATAGCATACACAGCCGCCTTCCTAGTCTTTCAATATATGGACTGTATTACCTGCGAGATATCCAACGACTGCATAATTACCCCTGAGGTCATAGAAGTCATAAAGGATGTCGTTAAGGAGCGCGCCAAGCAGGTTAAAAAAAAAGAGTCACCCTCGTCGCAGAGCGAAGGTATGACTGTCTCTACTGCCGCCACACCTACTTAGGCGACGACTTTACCGGCCATTGGTGCAGCGCAGACCCTAAGGCGCTACGGACCATTGCCGACGCGCTTAACTGCAGAGGGGAGATGGAGTGACTCTTCTTTCGATGTCAAACTCCCACCGCCCGTTCTGCTTACCATGCGAGCGCAGATGGGTGAATTCCTCGCCCTGTATGACGTACCTAACTCTATCAGGCGCCCACAGGGAATACTCTATGCCGTCACCGTCTTTGAGGACCAGCCGCCAGCGGTTGTTATCCTCAAAGACAACGTAATTTTTTATTTCATACGCAATACCTTCTATTAGATCTCGCCAATGTATTTGCCTCACCATTATACCTATGGAATATCTTTAAATGCGTTTCCAGAGTCTGCGCGCTTTTAAAGCGCTTGCAGCACCACCTACATGGTAGACGCATTCCCCGTGCATACTCCGTGATGGCTCTGCAGATATCGTCGTAATCGTTGCTGATGATTACTTTATAACCATTCTGCTCATATTCGTGCAACAGGTGGCGTTGATCCTCAGATAATACCCCATTGCCTTTAGGGGTCTTCAGCTCTATGCAGAAGCCACGGTATCGCACGTGTGCATTAAGGATCAATAAATCGGGCTGACCGTGCTGATATCCTTTCTGCCAGCACTTTATGCGTTTGCCGTCCGAATCCTGCAGTTCGCCTAGACCAGGGGTCACGAGCATTTGGGGGTAAAACCTGCGGATGTAGTCCACTACCTTTTTATGCAGGTCGAATTCATTTTCGATCTTAAATACCAACTTGTTAGGACTGTTAAAACGCCGCTCTATTTCATACTTGCCTGTCTTCCTTAATGCTGGCAAGACCTCCTCGAATACCCAATCTTGGAACTCCTCTGCCTTTGACATCTTTGAACTGAATATCAATTGATACAACCCAGACTCGGTTACGTACAGGGAATCTGGGTGTAAGTTGGAAGGGAGGCGATTCACCTCCCTTCTAAGTTCGCTAAGCCTTTTCTTGTATTTATCGCGAACGTGTACCTTAATAGCATCCTTTGGATATTCATATTCCAAGCCTGCCGCTATTTCCTTCGCTTTAAAGTACAGTTTGTTGCCTTGCACTATGCATTGCAGTTTGGTGCCGTTGCTTTCGAATACGCGTAACATGGTATATTAGTCAAATATTTTAACTTCAATACGCAACGCTTTTCAATTGGCTCATTTCTACGCTAAGCTGCGCGTCAGACACGACGAAGATATAAGCGTTTACTTTAAAGTCGGTACCACTTCCTTTGGTGCGCTTGATCTCCAAAGTGATACCGTCTTGAGTGTTTACCAGCCGCAGACCCTGACCGTGCATAGATTCATCGTTGGTGGTGCGCATATCGATCCACAGCGCGTACTTATCCATGAAGAACTCCTCAGGACTTATCTGGTCGCCGAACTTGCGCATCGCCTCCCTGTACACGTCTGCGGGCTTTATTCCCTGGGAGTAGACCTTGTTAGGTACTCCATTAATACTAACACCTACGTTCGTAATGTTTGGGTTAAAGAACGCCTCAGAGTCCCTACCACCTGCTGTGTATGTTTTTGCGAATAATACCATTAACCCCGTGAGACTTCTTCGGGGAATGTTAATGCTTTCATTGATTACCTCGGGACCATTGTTCTGGAAGCTAAACGTCTTATACATCACGACATGATCGTAAAGGAAGGCCTTACCTGAGCTGTATTCCATTCCAGCACTACGGGCCAGCTCTTCGCTGTAGATCGTTTCATATTGTAACTCCAGGTTCGTGATGGAGTATGGTGTCGTCGTACTAGGTGCGGCACTTAATCCACCTAGGATGTTGTTAGCATCTGCTAATGTCACTTCGAACTGCAGCTCTGACAGCTGTCTTGGGTAATACACACCGTGGTTCGTAATTACTTCGAAGTCCAGGGGAATGACATACTTGGTACCATAGGCGGTCTTTATATCCGTTGCCTTAGCCACTGCAGTCTCGCCTGAGGAGTCCGTGGGTTGTGTCTTCGTAGGCGTACGCACCTTACGCAGAATAACGCTACCAATTCCTTGTTCTATCCTTTGAGCACGGTCGAATGCAGTCAACCACAAGTCCTTGTACGTGGTGTACAGGTTGTACCTATTCAAATCCAACAAGGATTCCCCAGCGAACTTGATGCGCATTTTGGACACCAGGTTACGACCTACATTATTGACGATAATCCTTTCATCCGTGGTAGTAGGTTGCACTGCTAGGTCAAACCTTAGCGCTAACGTGCCGGGTACCAACACTAGGTTATCCGTTAGACGGGGTACGCCTACGTATAAGCTTTCTCCTGGCTTTGCGCTGCTGGGCGTGAATGTGACCCGGTGAAAGGTGCGTTCTGCCTTTAGTCCGCCAACCTGCTTGGGTAATACGTTGGGGTTTAACTTTGAGCTTATCATATATAATGGAAGTAGACGAAACTACTGACTTTGACCCCACCACTGAGGAAGGCAAAGAAGACATCAACGACGGCGACGAAGAACCGCTGCTTCCCACCCAACAACCTGACGATTCCCTAAGGAATAGGATTACGAATGCCCTAAGACATCCCCGAGCACGCGAATACATATTGGCGGGCGAGCACATAGAGCTAGAGAATTTGGGCGCCGTAAGCTTGGCCGTGCAGCGGCTAAAAGATACGTATTCCAACTTTAACCCAGACGAAGTAAAACTTACCGAGCGCGGCGGTAGAGTCTTCATAAGCGTCCAAGACCTGAGATTTCCCGACAAAAACCGCTGGACGAAACCACAACCCCTTTTCGACGAAAATGGCGAAGTTAGGGGTGACGTGGCGAGATTAAGAGGTTTTCAACTAGCTACCCGGAGCGACTTAGAAAGGTTGGAAACCCTGAATGAGAGGGTTGCGTTAGAGAGGCGCGTCGAGGAGCTGCAAGAAACGTTGGAAGAAAGGGAAGCAGAATACATGAGACAAAACCAACTGCTCCTTGATGCTCAAAAGAGAGAAATCGACGATAAAAACCAAAAAATGATAGAAATGAGAGAACGAACAGACAATGCCCTACGCGAAAGAGACCAAGCCCAAAGAGCCTTCGATCTTGTCCTGCAAGACCTGGACATTAGTAAGGAAGAAGCAAAAACTTGCATATCACCATAGCCGGCTCTTTGGAGGAACGGCGGCAGTTTGTTGCCGAAATCAGCACCAAAGAAGAGCAAATCCGGCAAAGAGATCAGGCTATTGAAGACCTGGAGGGGCAAATAGAGCGGCAGCAGGAAATAATTAATGACCAGACTCGTCCCGAAGAGGAAAGGGAGGCTGCCCAAAGGGAATCAGAAACCCTTCAGGTGCGCCTTGCGGAATTACAGGCGCAAAAGGACAACCTGGAAAAGGAGCTGGGGCTTACTACCAGGGAAAAGGTAAAAAGAGCCCTTTTGAAGTATGGTCTTCCGCTGGCATTTGCGGTCGCTATTAGCACCGTAGTAGGAGTTATCCTTAACGCGCTTAAGGCTACGGGCGCAGGCGTAAAGAAACTGGGCTCTGGTTTGGCGGACTTGGGAAAAAGATGGCAGCCGGCTTGCCTGGGCTGCTTGATAGTGTTCTTGGCCTGGCACTTAGGGCCGGCGGTGAACTGTTGAAGTTCGTGGGGAATAACATTTGGATCTTGGTAGTAGCTATTGGAGTGGTCCTCCTGAAGAAGATGCGGGGTTGATCTTATCCTTGTGTATTACTGGTGGCCTATCGTCGTCAGGCATCCTGGGCATCCTCGACTGGGGATAAGCAAAGATAGCATTCGCGCCGCCTTGATAATTTGGTATCAAGGGCAGGACGCTCATGGTGCTAATGGGCTTATGATTCCAAGTGGCATCCGTCGGGGTATTTTTTGACGGGGCGGCATTTATCCGTAGGTAGGCAACGTCGTTGAGGAGAACTTGTAACTTCGCATATTGGCAATTGGCTATCATGTGAAAAGTTACCGGCGTTAAGTCTTCTACACTTAACGGTGGGGGCTCCGACGAGAAATGAGCTGGGTTCCTATTATTATCTTTTTTTCTGTAGGGTAGTAATGGGTGGTCATCCTCATCAACGATCCTAAACCCGACATTACACGAATACCCCGTCGAAATGCAAATGGTACACATGATCAATCCCAGGCCCCCAACCTTCACCCACAGCACGGTGTCAAGCCATTGCTGTTCTAAGTAGTCCTTCTCCTCCAAAAAATGTAGAAACCAATCTTCCTTCGCGTGCGGATTCATATATTTAAAGACTCACCGCCGTAAATGTGCTGATGGTTGCGTGGTTATATATAGTATCCCTTTGATTTTCTATGCTATTTACCGTAACCTTTCCCGTATCGTCTACTCTTATCTGCAGCTTTACCTTCCCATGGCAATCGGCGACCATGTGGAAAGTCCAAACGGAAAGATTCTCAGCGCTCTGGGGGTTGGGCTCTACGGAGAAATGCGTTGGCTCCCTGGTGTTCGTTTTCGTGCGCATAGGCTGCAGTATGCCATTGTCATCCAGGAACCTAAAGCCCACGTTGGCGTGACTACTCGTGCCAATGCAAATGCTGCATATTATCAGCTTCTTTCCTGAGTAGTTCAGGTCTATAGACATCCCAGTGACATCAACCCAAGATGCCTGGGTGTATTTTTTCTCGCCTGTGTAAGTCGTATAGACACAATCTACTCCAGCTACGTAGGGGTTGTTCATCGCCATATATAATAGCTCAGACCAACGCCTGCGGCGGCTAAGCCGGCCTTTAGTAGGTTATGGTCATATTTCTCAGGTATGGTTGGTAACGCGGGAATATACTTTGATGGTTTCTTAACTACGGGTAGCTTCGTTTCGTGTACCTTTTTTGGCTTCTCTACGAAGTGAGGAATGCCCTTGGTCATGTCAGAGTTCACGTCATTCCCCCCAAACTTCATATCCTTAGTAGCTCTCTGAAGTTTGTTGTTGTAACCCACAACGGAATTAGTGTTGATGACCAAATTACTTTGCATTAACCAACAACCTGGCGACAAAGCGTAATCCAGTCTAATCTTTGATTGCTGCACCGCTAATTGATATCTCTGCACCGACTTGGATATGTCATTTTCTATTATTGCGGACTCAAACAGGGTTAGGAATTCTTGTTGCGTTTCCCGCGAAGCACCTTGGGATCCAACGATGGGGCTGCGGGTATTTACCTGCGCTCCCAGGGTGCAGTAGACGAATGCTTCAATGCTGCGGTTGATCCTGGCTAGGTTTCTTAGGCCTTTTCCTTTTAATAATACGAATGGATCCCAAGGACTGGGGTAAATTGTCTCAATCCTATCGATCAGCGTAACGTCATTCTTGCGACCACCCAAGTCGTAAAACTTTAGGACCCCGGGATATTTTTGATGATACATGTCTGCCGGACGCACGCCGTCAACATGCCAAGCATAGATAATGCCCAAGCCATGCGTGGCGCCCTCCCGATAACGAAAGTCTCTCTGCTGCGGCTTAAACTCATTCATTAGTCTTTCTAGGGCAGCGGAATCGTAGTGGTTATTCATTCTTTTGAATGGCTTTTCCCCCGGCAGCGGTACGCTAAGCTCCTTCAATATGCGCCGCATAGTAAAGGCAACGTGGAACCTTAGAAAGGCAATGTCGAACATATCCGCGGCAACCCCGCAGCCCTTCGTAGCCGCCCAGACGGCAAAGTTTAACTGCTGCGGCCAGTACTTAAAGTTAGGCCCCTTTAACCATTCGTGGGCTTCTTTTCCTGAAGTGTGCTTAAGCTTAAAATCCTTAAAGATATCCCTTATTACTACGTCAAAGGTTTGCTTACCCACTGGAATCTTTAAATGCTTCACTATCTTATCAAAGTCGTTTACGCCACCTTCAGCATCGTAAAATGGGTAATCCTGGTTGGTTATTAATAAATTCT
Source organism: Actinia equina (assembly GCA_011057435.1). Taxonomy (NCBI): domain Eukaryota; kingdom Metazoa; phylum Cnidaria; class Anthozoa; order Actiniaria; family Actiniidae; genus Actinia; species Actinia equina. The sequence continues at coordinate 216,003 of WHPX01000473.1, read as the reverse complement.
CCGGGAAATTAGGCTGTACCTCCTTTGTTATTGACAAAGGCTGCTCACTTACCTTCTTCATTATTTTTGGCTTCAAGTCCACATTGCTGTACATTCTGGAGCCATTGAAGTAAATCCCATCGGGTCTTTTTTCGAACTTACTGGGGTCTGCGCGTGGAAACATCTTCCTAAATGCTCTCCAATTCCAGTAGTCCCGGTTGTCATGATGTGGCTGGTCCTCAATATCATTCCCAAAAGCGTCGTACATTAGTATATATAATGGATGTTATACCATCAGCACCTCCACTTTATCCTGAACTTCCTAAGGATGCTGAAAACTTCAGGCTCAATAAAGCAAATTTAATCCTGGCTTACTTGGAAGGGCAGACACAACACTACGAAAAAGTTAGGAAGAAATACGTTAGAGCCCGTAGCACGCTACATAAGATTGCGATAACTTCAGGATCCATATCTGTTGTGTTAACGGGCTCCGGCGTTGCTACTTCGCTTACTGGACCCGGAGTAATTGTTGGGGTTCCTTTGGCCGGCGTTGGGGCAGCCTGTGGTATTATTTCGGCTGTTGCTACGGGTATTATGAAAAAGCTATCCACGAAAATATCAAAACACGACACGACAATAGCTCTGTCTAGGGCTAAAGTAAATACTATTACCGACCTTGTCTCAAAGGCATTGCGTGACAGGAAAATAGACGACGTAGAATTCTCGCTTATCTTAGCTGAAGAAGACAAATACGAGAAATTAAAGACGGACATCAGGAATAAAAAAACAGTCGTAAAAGATCTTTCCGAGGAATCTCGCAAAAAGATCTACCAGGAGGCAAAAGAAGAGCTTCAAAGAAAGCTCGCTCAGTAAGCATCTGCTTCGAAAAGAGCGTGACAGGATTTCATTTGCATATTGAACGCCGGCTGTCTGGGTCATATACAAATTAAGTAGTTTCCAAGAATTACGCGTAATATAAATTCATCGTATGAATTACGCGTAATATGTTATTGTCGCCTCGGAATCCATCCTAACAGGGGGTGGTTGGGGTCGATTTTGTAAAATATTTCGTAAATTACGTCAGGGTAATAAGAAATATCCTTATCCAGCCGACAAAACATCCACTCGGCCCTAGTCATATTAGAAACCTCAGGAATAGACTTACCGGTAATTTCAGACAAAAGATAGGGAATAGCTTTGTAATATTTCCCCAACTTTAATTTTTTCAGCGTTTTCCTTAAGCTTTGCGGGGTTGGCTCTTCTAAATGGTCTATGATTTTCTTCTTTACTTTGTTGTCTAAATATACCGGTCGATAACCTTGGATATGACTCATCCAGTCCCTAAAGTATTTTATTCTCTTATAAGGTGTTTTCTTACGACCTCCATTGGCGTAATACTGCTCTCTGGTAGCATTTGGTACGGCATTGCGAATGTTCTTACCACACTCGTAACACTGTGCTGACGTGTCATCTTCTATTTGCATTTTCTTACCACAACAAATATACTTATTCGGTTTATTAGGCTTAAACTTGGGTTTCAAGCACTTTACACAAAAGTCATAAACAAACTCTTTACATTCTTCGCACTCCATATATAGGATAGCAGCAGTAAGGCGGACTCGCGGAGCGTCGGCAACGCACCTGGAATTATGCGGGTTTTTCCCGGGCTTGGGACCCCCTTGCGCGATCCGGCGACAGCGGCGAGGAGCGCCTTACTGCTGCTGTGTTTGCGAAGATATTTGCTCTATATATGCACGAAAGTAAAGAGTTTGCTTATGACTTCTGTATAATTTGTCTAAGACCCAAAGTTAACATACCCAAGCCCAAGGGTTTCTGGTGTTGTTGTAAGAAAATGCAAATAGAAGATGACACGTCAGCACAGTGTTACGAGTGTGGTAAAAATATTCGTAATGCCGTACCAAATGCCACCAGAGAGCAGTATTACGCCAATGGAGGTCGTAAGAAAACACCTTATAAGAGAATAAAATACTTTAGGGACTGGATGAGTCATATCCAAGGTTATCGACCGGTATATTTAGACAACGTAAAGTAAAGAAGAAAATCATAGACCACTTAGAAGAGCCAACCCCACAAAGCTTAAGGAAGACACTGAAAAAATTAAAGCTAGGGAAATATTACAAAGCTATTCCCTATCTTTTGTCTGAAATTACCGGCGACTCTATTCCCGAGGTTTCTGATATGACAAGAGCCGAGTGGATGTTTTGTCGGCTGGATAAGGATATTTCTTATTACCCTGACGTAATCTACGAAATATTTCACGAAATCGACCCCAACCACCCCTTCTTGGGATGGATTCCCAGGCGATGACGTCACATAGCAATGCCAACATTCCTCTTCCCCATAGCAACCAGCACTTTCACTTTCGAAGTTGGAAAATACACGAGGGGAAATGGAATGTAAGGAATTAATTTGCATATGAACCAGACAGCCGGCGTTCAATATGCAAATAGAATCCTGTTTCGCTTTTTTCAAAGCAGATGTTTACTGAGCAAGCTTTCTTTGAAGCTCTTCTTTTGCCTCCTGGTAGATCTTTTTGCGAGATTCCTCGGAAAGATCTTTTACGACTGTTTTTTTATTCCTGATGTCCGTCTTTAATTTCTCGTACTTTTCCTCTTCGGCTAAGATAAGCGAGAATTCTACGTCGTCTATCTTTCTGTCACGCAAAGCCTTTGAAACAAGGTCGGTAATAGTATTTACTTTAGCCCTAGACAGAGCTATTGTCGTGTCATGCTTGGATATTTTCGTGGATAGCTTTTTCATAATACCCGTAGCAACAGCCGAAATAATACCACAGGCTGTCCCAACGCCGGCCAAGGGAACCCCAACAATTATTCCCGGTCCAGTAAGCGAAGTAGCAACGCCGGAGCCCGTCAACACTACGGATATGGATCCTGAAGTTATCGAAATCTTATGTAGCGTACCTCGGGCTCTAACGTATTTCTTCCTAACTTTTTCGTAGTGTTTTGCCTGCCCTTCCAAGTAAGCCAGGATTAAGTTCGCTTTATTAAGCCTGAAATTCTCCGCGTTTAGTTCGTTAGGTGTAGTATAGGGAACATCTGGGTACAACTTAGGTGCTGATGGTATAACATCCATTATATATAGTATATACGACGCTTTTGGGAATGATATTGAGGACCAGCCACATCACGATAATCAAGGTTACTGGAATTGGAAAGCATTTAGGAAGATGTTTCCGCATGCAGACCTTAGTAAGTTTGAGCGTAGACCCGATGGGATTTACTTCAACGGCGAAAGAATGTACAGTAATGCGGACTTGGAGCCAAAGGCGAACGCCAAGCATCCTAAGATTTTACAACCAAAACCCGTGCATAAAGAAAGGCTACCTAATTTTCCAAAGAATCTATTAATAACCAACCAGGATTACCCATTTTACGATGCTGAAGGTGGCGTAAACAACTTTGATAAGATAGTGACGCATTTAAAGATTCCAGTGGGTAAGCAAACCTTTGACGTAGTAATAAGGGATATCTTTAAGGATTTTAAGCTTAAGCACACTTCAGGAAAAGAAGCCCACGAATGGTTAAAGGGGCCTAACTTTAAGTACTGGCCGCAGCAGTTAAACTTTGCCGTCTGGGCGGCTACGAAGGGCTGTGGGGTTGCCGCGGATAGGTTCGACATTGCCTTTCTAAGGTTCCACGTTGCCTTTACTATGCGGCGCATATTGAAGGAGCTTAGCGTACCGCTGCCGGGGGAAAAGCCATTCAAAAGAATGAATAACCACTACGATTCCGCTGCCCTAGAAAGACTAATGAATGAGTTTAAGCCGCAGCAGAGAGACTTTCGTTATCGGGAGGGCGCCACGCATGGCTTGGGCATTATCTATGCTTGGCATGTTGACGGCGTGCGTCCGGCAGACATGTATCATCAAAAATATCCCGGGGTCCTAAAGTTTTACGACTTGGGTGGTCGCAAGAATGACGTTACGCTGATCGATAGGATTGAGACAATTTACCCCAGTCCTTGGGATCCATTCGTATTATTAAAAGGAAAAGGCCTAAGAAACCTAGCCAGGATCAACCGCAGCATTGAAGCATTCGTCTACTGCACACTGGGAGCGCAGGTAAATACCCGCAGCCCCATTGTTGGATCCCAAGGTGCTTCGCGGGAAACGCAACAGGAATTCCTAACCCTGTTTGAGTCCGCAATAATAGAAAATGACATATCCAAGTCGGTGCAGAGATATCAATTAGCGGTGCAGCAATCTAAAGTGCGGCTAGATTATGTCTCGAGTCCTGGTTGTTGGTTAATGCCAAGTAACTTGGTTATTAACACCAATTCCGTTGTGGGTTACAACAACAAGCTGCAGCGAGCAACCAAAGACATGAAGTTTGGGGCAAATGACGTGAACTCCGACTTGACCAAGGGCATTCCTCACTTCGTAGAGAAGCCAAAAAAGGTACACGAAACGAAGCTACCCGTAGTTAAGAAACCATCAAAGAAGGTTTTGCCTACGATACCCGAGGAATATGACCATAACTTACTAAAAGCCGGCTTAACAGCTGCAAGCATTGGTCTGAGCTATTATATATGGCGATGAACAACCCCTGCGTAGCTGGAGTAGATTGTGTCTATACGACTTACACAGGCGAGAAAAAATACACCCAGGCATCTTGGGTTGATGTCACTGGGATGTCTATAGACCTGAACTACTCAGGAAAGAAGCTGATAATATGCAGCATTTGCATTGGCACGAGTAGTCACGCCAACGTGGGCTTTAGGTTTCTAGATGAGAATGGCATACTGCAGCCTATGCGCGTAAAGACAAACAACAGGGAGCCTACGCATTTTTCAGTAGAGCCGAACCCCGGCAGCGCCGAAAACATCTCGGTTTGGACTTTTCACATGGTCGCCGATTGTCACGGGAAGGTAAAGCTGCAAATACGCGTAGACGACACGGGAAAGGTCACGGTAAATAGCATAGAGGACGAAAGAGATCGACCTTATAATCACGCAACCATTAGCACTCTTACGGTGGTGAGCCTTTAAATATATGGACAACCCACACGCGAAGGAAAAGAATAGAGCAGGGAATTGGAAGCGTCATTCTTCGTAAGGTCCGCAGTGATACTAAGACACAACCTACGGATTCTGGTGACGCAACGGCAGTAGCAGATGCGACGAGGGTAAAGACCGCCTATGGCATTAAGTATGTTATCCCGCTGGACTTCGAGGTGATTACAAACCATGGCGCGTACTACCCCAGACAGCTATCCGAGTTACAGTTTGAAGTGACCCTAGCAGATACCACAAACATCTTACAGATGGACACATCACAGGCGGCACTTACCGGAAGTATTCATCCCTATTCTGTTACCAACTTAGAGTTGCAGTACGAAACCGTGTACAGCGAAGAGCTGGCCCGTAGCGCCGGTATGGAATATAGCGCCGGAAAGGCATTCCTTTACGACCACGTGGTAATGTACAAGACGTTCAGCTTCTTGGATAAGACGGATGAGGTTATCAACCAAAGCATTAACCTCCCCCGAAGAAGTCTCACGAGGCTGATGTTGGTGTTTGCTAAGCCCTACGAGGCCGGTAAGCGCGACTCCGAAGCCTTTCACAACCCCAACATTACTAACGTAGGGGTCAACATAAACGGCGTTCCAAACAAGGTCTACTCCCAGGGGATAAAGCCCGCAGACGTGTACAGGGAGGCAATGCGTAAGTTTGGCGACCAAATTAGTCCTGAGGAATTCTTTAAGGATAAGTATGCGCTGTGGATCGACATGCGCACGACGAACGACGAAGACCTACATGGCCAGGGTTTACGTCTAGTAAATACGCAGGATGGCATAACATTGGAGATCAAGCGCACCAAAAACACCGATGCCGGTGACGGTGACAAGATAAACTGCTACGTCTTCGTCGTGTCTGACGCGCAGTTAAGCGTGGAAATGAATCAGCTAAAGAGCGTTGCCTACTAAAGTATAATGGAAGTTTCCAATCCCCACGTAAACAAGCTAGAAACAACGATTGTTACGGTGTCCATACCACACATTTCCGTGCTAACGGCACCAGTAACGAACATCCTTAGTCAAAGTCAAACCACAGCGGTAAGTCAACCCACAACGGATTTTGATTTTTGTCATGTTAAGGTGTGGCTGCGTGACATAAAGCGACATATGCAGCACTTTTTTCCCTTTGAACAAGAACAATGGGCAACCATAGACTTTCCGGGAAACCATTACGTTAAGCTGTATTTTACCAAAGGAGCAGTTGAAATGAAAAAGACGTACTGGCTGCAAATCAAACAAATTACCTTAATTCGATTTTCGTAAAAAATATGGTATATATACGATGCTTCGCGTATTCCAAAACAACGAAACAAAACTGCAATGCATAGTGCAAGGCGAAACTTTATACTTTAAAGCGAAGGAGGTGGCTTTGGCGTTGGAATACGCAGACCCTAAGGATGCTATTAAGGTACACGTTCGCGATAAATACAAGAAAAAGCTTAGTGAACTTAGAAGGAAGGCGATTCACCTCCCTTCCAACTTACACCCAGATTCCCTGTACGTAACCGAGTCTGGGTTGTATCAATTGATATTCAGTTCAAAGATGTCAAAGGCAGAGGAGTTCCAGGATTGGGTGCTTGAAGAGGTCTTGCCAGCATTAAGGAAGACAGGCAAGTATGAAATAGAGCGGCGTTTTAACAGTCCTAACAAGTTGGTATTTAAGATCGAAAATGAATTCGACCTGCATAAAAAGGTAGTGGACTACATCCGCAGGTTTTACCCCCAAATGCTCGTGACCCCTGGTCTAGGCGAACTGCAGGATTCGGACGGCAAACGTATAAAGTGCTGGCAGAAAGGATATCAACGCGGCCAGCCCGACTTGTTAATTCTTAATGCACACGTGCGATACCGTGGCTTCTGCGTAGAGCTGAAGACCCCTAAAGGCAATGGGGTATTATCTGAGGACCAACGTCGCCTGTTGCACGAATACGAAAGAAATGGTTATAAAGTAATGATCAGTAACGACTACGACGACATCTGCAGAGCCATCACGGAGTATGCACAAGGAATGCGTTTACCATGTAGGTGGTGCTGCAAGCGCTTTAAAAGCACGCAGACTCTAAGGACGCATTTAAAGATATTCCATAGGATATATGGCGTTTAATGCTGTAAGGCAGATACACTGGCGAGACTTAAAGGAGGGTGTTACGTATGAAATAAAAAATTACGTAGCCTTTGAAGATATTGACAGGCTACGGTTGTTATTGGCGCATGAGGGTGTCACGTACAGCCTGTGGGCGCCGGATCGCGTCCGATACGTCATCGAAGGACAGGAGTTCACGCATGTGAGGTCGTATGGGAAGAAGGATGGCCGCTGGGCCTTTGACGTCGCAAAGTGCGTCCTTCCTTCGCCTCTATGTGGTTAGGCGCATTCAAAATAGGGTCGTCGGCAGTCGTATCTCTGCTCGGCGACTCTTTTTTAACGATGCAGTCTGCAGGGGGTTCGCATGTAATACAGTCCATATATTGAAAGGGCGATTAGGAATCCTCCAAGAAATGCTGCTGCGTAGGCTATCATATATCCTTGTCAGAAACCCCCTCAGAATGTTAAGGTGTGGTTAAATTCTTGTTAAGGAAGGTCGGAAACTATCTCAGAAACCATCCCAGAATGTTAAGATATGGTTAAATTCTTGTTAAGGAAGGTCGGAAACTATCTCAGAAACCATCCCAGAATGTTGAGATATGGTTAAATTCTTGTTAAGGAAGGTCGGAAACTATCTCAGAAACCCCCTCAGAATGTTAAGATGTGGTTAAATTCTTGTTAAGAGACAGTTGAATATGTGTTCCTCCTCTCTTACGCATCCACATCTCTCACACTGCTGCCTCCAATATTCCCTGTTAGTCCATGGGACACCTTCTAACGCGTCAAAACGGGGGTAGCGTCCTGCTTATCTTCCTAAAGTAGTCTATTCGATTCCTTAGGTAATCATCCTTATGCTCACAACGACTCATAAGATCGCCGCACTGGTAACAATCCACTCCTTCCATATCGTACTTCTCTGCAAGGTATTGATAACTATTCTCATGTTTTTTCTTATGCGTTTGTAAACGTTGGCGGCTACTAAGAACCTTAGCACAGTAACTACATTCTGTTGTCCTACGGCAAACGCCCTTCTTAACATGCTGCTGTAGTTTCTGTAAGGTACTGAACTCCCTGTTACAGTCATTGCAGGCCTTACTGATTGGCTCCTTTGTGCAAACTCCATGCCAAACATGGTATTGCAGTCTTTGTTTGGTACTAAATACCTTCTTACATTTCAAGCAGTCCATATATACTTAACAATATTTTAACCTCCATTTAACATTCTGGGAGGGTTTCTGAGATAGTTTCCGACCTTCCTTAACAAAGTCTTAACCTCCATTTAACATTCTGAGGGGGTTTCTAGGAGCTCTTAACATTAGATTGGGTAGCGCATAAAGTCCACGACTGACTCCTTTGCCCACGTTGCCATCGTTATCAGCGCGCCAAACCGTTCTGGGCGCTTTAGACCACACATTTCCTCATAAAGCTCCTTTACGCGTTCATTCAGCCGGTCTATCTCCTCCCTTTGCATTTCGACCGTCCTCTCCAGGTCTGACTTCCTTTTGGCGATGTTAACCATCTTTTCTACTGCTTCCACTGGTGCACCCTCCATATATACCAGTTCAGAAAGTCTTGCGACTTTCACTAGAAGCAAACTTCGTTTGCTGAAATATAATGAACCCAGATCACATGCCTTGTAACGCTCTGATAGTAGGACCCACCGGCTGCGGAAAGACCCAATTCGTAGTAGAGCAGCTGCTAGGACCCTTTAGATACCGATTTGACTACATAGTGCTACTTTGCCCCACCTACGTGAATAACCGCACCTGGACGGGCGTGGGCGCGAAAGATGATGACTTCTTTGTGGATATCTTAGACCCTAACGAGTTATCTGGACATCTTAAGTTCTGGCACAAACAATTCCCTAAAGATACGCAAACCCTCCTCATACTGGATGACATTGCCTGCGGGGACGACGTAAAAAGGCGCACCTCCGAATTAGTGAAGCTCGCTTTCAGCGGCAGGCATGACAATATTAGCGTTTGGTTGCTCTCGCAGCAGCTTATCAGCGTCTCTAAGCCCTTTAGGGAAAACATAGGTTCACTTGTCGTCTTCTACACGCCCAGTAAGTCTGATCTGGAAACCATCTTAAGCGACTACGGCGGTGAAATATCCAAGGAACAGTTGCACGAATACATGCGGCATCTAAAGACGCATGAGCACTCCAAGATGATCTTCTCTTTGAGGTTTCCGTATTTAGTAAAGATCGCAGATCTTTAACTCCTAATGTATATGGAGATTGAGCAGTTGATAGAAGTCCCCACACAGTTAGATGAAAGTAACCTTAAGGAACAACTTAACATCCTGGTGTCTTCTGGGAAGTGCAAGGAAATGATAGGCAAGGAACTTACCCATGAGCAGGTTAATAAGTTGTCGGAAGAGGAAGTAAAGAAGTTCCATAAGAGGTATGAGGCTGCCCTTGCGAGTAAGACCACGGACGCCGTAGCAGACTCCGCTATCCGACTTGCGACTAAATTACTTGGACTTGCGCTGCCCATAGACGACGTGGAGCAACTACAGAAGGACATAAGAGATGACTATGTCATATCCCAAGAACTTAAGATAACCTGCGGGTGGTTGTCGTTGAAGTGTGATAAGTTAATGGCAGTCGCCTCTGCGGCACTTCACGTAGCTCAGCATGTCGACTTGAAGGAACTTACGACGTCTTGGAAGGACTTCAAGAAGGACAGAGAAGTCGAGAGGGTCTTCCAGGCGGCACTTGCTGAGGTACCTGATCAAGTCGCCTCAAGTACTTAGTCAAGTCGTCCTCAGGAATTACCCAGGTCACCTCAAGTACCTAGTCAAGTCATCCTTAAGTACTTAGTAAAGTCCTATTAAGTTACTTATCAAGTCCTTCAAGTCCTTAGATATAAATGAGTGAAGCTGAATCAAAGGCGGAGGAACCCGAGCAGAAGATTACCAAGGCTAAATCTCCAGGCAGAGTTGCTGCCGGAAAGAAGCTCGCGGAGATGAATAGAAAGAACAAAGCAAAGAAAGAGGAAAAGGTGGAAGAGAAAGAAGAGGAATCCTCCATCAATCCGGGATACGTCATTGGCGCGTTAGGAGTCATCATAGCAGCAGGTAGCCTTTACTTACAATGGAAGGCAGCAAAGCCAAAAGTAGAATTAGAGGCCGTGCATGTGACGAAAAGCAAAATACCCGTGATGGAATAGCAAGGTCATTCCCATGCGGAATAACCTTCTCACTCTGTAATATAATGTCAACCGCGTTATTGAAAACTGTTGAAGAAGCAGCTATTATTACTTCTATTGTTGCGGGTATTGGTTGGGTAGGTAAGAAAGTGCTCAAAGAAGACTTTACTGAAGACCCAAGCAAGAGCTTTGCAAATTTTGCTAAGATGACCGCTGCCGTTGGCGGGGCTATCATGGTAAAGGATTACCTACGAAAGGAAAAGTACCTCCCTACGGTGTGAGCTACGCTCACGCCCTTGATATATGGCTAGTTTAATCGCAGGCGGAGGTATTGCAGCTTTAGCATTCACTGGAGCTAATTATGGTGGTCAGTATTTGGATAGATTAGTCAGAGGCGACAAAAGCGGAGAATTAGCCGCCGAAAGGAAGAGACACGACTTAGCGCTGGAAAAGTATCAAAGGGACGTGGCAGCTTGGAATGAAAAAAGACAAGCTTACAGGGATTGGTTGGATAAAAACTACCAAGACAAAATGCAGGCAGACAAGAACTTCGAAAATACAGACTACGCCTTCAAACTTTATGCGCAAGCGCACCCCGCGGCATCGACGGGGTTAAAAAGGCCTCAGTGTAAGAATTACTATCAGCCTTCTAAGAAACAAAAAGACAATGAGTTGGTATTCGTAGGAGTTGCAGGCCTGGCCGGAGGCGTAGCTTTGGCGTATCTAGTCTAAGTCAGCAAGAGAAGGAAACTGTGTTTCCTGAAATATATGATCGTCTTTTTGGAAAGCGACAAGAATGACTTTACCACTTATTTGAATCCCCCCATCAAAGCCCATAAGGTTAGGCTGGTTAGTTGCTCTTTGTACAATTCTTGGTATAATTTAGTCAATGCCTTGGTCACCGTACTTAAGGCGCCTGGCAAATATCAAGGTGAAATGCTACCCGATGGACATTACACGCCAATCACCCTTGCCAAGGAGCTCGCCAAGCGCGGTTATACTCTCACCACAGGATTGCCGCACGAAATGACCCTCAAACATAATATGCCAAACTATTCGGTAACTTTTGGAAAGTTTGACCCATTGGGATCTTTATTATGTGCCTCGGGCAAGACAATTACCGACACGGCCATACCCGTGAAATGGAAAGTCGCATCCTCTTACGAAGTCTATTGCGATTTAGTCCATAGTTACAACAATGGAGAAAAGTCTTCTCTTGTGTCCAAGTTTCTGCCCCAAGGTAATCCATTTGACCCAGTAGAATACACTCCCATTTCTTTAAGCTATGGCTTGTCTAATTTGGTAGAAAGCATAAACATCACCATTAAGGTGGACGGAAAGACGGTGGATTTTAACGGGCGAAAGATCAATCTTGTTTTGGAATTCATATAATGGGCCGCGTAGAGGACAAACTTATGAGGATTTACTATGGGCCTGAGGGCTATTGGAGAGGAGCGTCAGCTATCAAGAAACTTGCAGCCGCGGCCAGGGTATCAGAAGAAACGGCTAAGAACTGGTTAAAAAAACAAACCCTCTGGCAGGTTTATCTTCCCGTGCCCAAGTACATTCCCAGGCCCAGCTTCACCGTAAATACCCCTAATGAAGTTCATCAGGCGGATTTGCTTTTCTTGCCGCACGATAAGGTGAGAAGAAAGACCTATAGATACGCTTTGACCGTAGTCGATATCGCAAGCAGATACAAGGACGCCGAACCCATAACCAGCAAGGATTCTGGGGAAGTCGCAGAAGCACTAGGTAGGATTTATAAGCGCGTCTTGAAATGGCCCAGGCTGCTGCAAGTGGATGCGGGGACAGAGTTCATGGGCGTGGTTACTAAGACCCTGAAAGACCACAGCACCAAGATTAGGAGAGCCGAAGCTGAGTACCACAGGGGTCAGAGCATCGTCGAAAGATTCAATAAGACCTTGGCCGAGCGTCTCTTTGGGTACCAGTATTGGAAAGAGCTGGAAGATCCCTCCAAACGCAACAGGGAATGGACTCAGAGACTCCCCCAGGTCGTCGCGGCTTTGAACAACGAGGCGGCCAGGACTACGGGAATGAAACCCAAGGATGCCATAAAAAAGAAACATGTTGAACACAAGTCCTACGTCAGAAGTTCGAGGGCGGTCGGACTGAAGGGAAAAAAAGCTCCCCCCAACATAGTGGTCAGATATCTCTATCAGCCGGGGGAACTCGAAGGTGGCAGTAAGAGAGCCACGGACCCTAACTGGTCCCTGGAAACGTATGAGATTTCGAAGTCCGTCACCAAGGAAGGGCAACCCGTGTTGTATTACCTAGATGGCCCAAGTCGTGGATTTGTCAAGGAAGAACTGCTCATAGTCTCCAAAGACTCAGAGTAGTGCTACTCCACGCGCCCGATTACACTCTAGGCATGTCAGTCTTACGTTACCTCTACAATGCCCGCGCTTATTATTTATACGATCCACGGAGAACTGCTGATCGTCATTCGGGTCAAACCTCCATAGTAGCGGTATGTTACACTTTGCGCAGCGGGCGCCTTTCTTATAGACGTCGTCCACGCATAAGTCAAAGACATGACCCTTCTCTTCGTCGTGTCTTTTGTAGCAAAGGAGCTTCTTGGCAATGTTCTCCTTTGCTATGTCTTCTGGGGTGCGGTCGTAACGCAGTTGCGGCCCCCAGGCTCTTTTTAACTGTTTGGCATATTCTACGCGGCTTACGGCGGTGTAGATAAGGTTGCTCCAACACAGCCGCTGGTCTATGATCCACAGCGTTTCTTTTATGGTAAGGCCCTGCGCACTATGGACTGTCATGCAATAACCCAAGCGCCAGTCTGGATGGGAGGTAATTCTTTCCACCTTTTCTATGGGTACCCAGGCTTTGTCATGCGTTACTGCGTTCTGCAGTTGGATGTCGGTACCAGGTACCCAGACGTCTCTTTTTTGCATGCGGGTGTCGTGGGGTTTGTAGCAAACAGGTACGGGATGCGTAGGGAAGCGCTCTCGGTGTATATTTAGCAAATCCTTTTGTATGCGAGACTGTGCTGCGCGTTTGCTGCTCAGCACCAGATCCTTTGGATGCCATGTGTAAAGGAAGTCCTCGTATTTCTTCGCTCGTACGCGTTTGCGCAGTGTTTTGCATTAGTCGGCGTCACTAAGGCCCCTTAATTCCGCTTTCAGGTATCTTACTTGATCCTTACTGCGGTAATCTGTGTTGATTTCTTCAGAGTAGTCTACGAACCCCTTTAGCCATTCGTGGGGCATTTCTCCGGATATTGGAGGAGGCTGGCAGGGATCTCCGGCGAATATTACTTGACATTTCCCGCGAAGGAACTCTACGAACTCCTGCAGGATTTTCAAAGGCACGGTGCAAATCTCATCCCAAAGTATCACCGGAGGTATGTCATGGATGGCCTCTGGTACCCATTTTTGTCCATTCCAACGGAAGAAGCTGTGGTAGGTCTGCGCGTCGTAACCCATTTCGCAGAGTTCTCTTTCCAAACGATGCGTTGGCGTTAGCACTTTTAAGGCCGGAAAGAGTTCTAACACGCGCGTAGTCTTACCACTGCCGCCGGTACCATAGAGGTAAGAGAAGCGTTGGTAGGAAATAGGGTCCGCAACTGAGGGCAGTGGCTCTTCCGTCGGCGTAATGGAACCGCGGGTGTGTTCTCCGTGATATTCTACACGTGCCCTCCAGGCTCTTATCTCCTCATCTTTAACGCGCCATTGTCCACTTTCTGCGAGTTCATCGGCAGTGTAGAATTCCTTCATCTTTTCCAATACGTGCGGTTTCACGTATAGGGAATCCGTGGCTACGCGGGGGATATCTTCTTTGTCAAACCGCAGGAGCATCGCTAATAGGTTAATGTGCGCATATGCGAGCATGCTGGCACGCAGATGGTAATACTGCGGTCGATGGTCCTGGTAGTAACACAAAGCATTCCACTTACGTTCTCTCTGCTCGGCTTCTATGAAATAATCCCATTTCTCCACGGACACCATCGTTCCTTGGTCGTGGGCGCGCTTGATGAGGAAGCTTAGTTCGCCTTCGTCCGTTATTAGGCGTCGCTGCATATGTTTTTCACCCTCCTTAGCGCCTTGCGTGAACTTTCCTATGACAATCCTCGCGGTGGGGTTGTGTTCTGGCAACCACTTCGTGTAGGCGCTATGGCAAAGTATGGCTTCATGCGCGGTATAGGTGAGTAGCTTACGTTCTTCGAGGAACTTTAACAACGGTACGGGTATCCATTCTTTCTCTTGTAGATGCTTTCCGTACCATGCGTAAATTATGGGATGTAAGTCTTTAGCCAACTTCCAAGATGTTAGCCTGACGAACCCCGTTGCTGGCGCATCGTAGGTGCCGTCTAAGGACACCCTAAAGAATTGCGAGTCTGGATGCCCGTATCTGTCATGATACTCCTTACAATCTCCCAGGCCTTTGAAGCTGGCAGGATAGGAGTGCTTCATATCCAAGGAGACGTACTCTTCTTCATCATATTCCATGTTCCAAAGACCTCCATGACCGTGTTCTACGCACGCTTTGGAGATATCTTTGAGCTCTTTTGGGGTAGGTTTCCATCCATTCCTCTTTTTGGCCGCTAAGAAGTGTAAGCTGCGGGAGCTAAGGACTTCATCTGAGAAGTCTTCCCCAAGGGTTTCGCAGGCGCTCTGGATGCGCAGATGTTCGATTTCGGGGCGGTAAAGAGTACCATCTTGAGTCATAAACTGGTTTCCTTCGGGATCCATCAGCCAAACGGAGTTCTCATGGATTAAGTCTACCAATGGGGAAGTTTCATAGACCTTAGTCTCTTTCTTCTTAGGGAACCGAAGTTCTCGCCAAGCGTGTCCGTTGTGTTGGTAGATGACTATAGGAGCGCCTCGGCCCCCATATTTATGAGTCCCTGGGTAAATGTACCCATCTGTTATGTCTTTCACATATATTCGCCTTTCTAAGAGGGTTTCTAGCTTCTTGATGTTGTCTATCGTTGCTCCGGCTTTATAGGTGGAGTTTTCCCATTTTCTTATGGCTTCTTTTCTCTTTGGGGTTAACTTACCACCACGGGAAGAATCCTCAAAGAACTCCCTCACCAACTTCCCAACGCAGTTACCGGGATGTCTCATCGGCCTGAGTCTCCTAACGTCTGGCTCTTCAATCTTATACGCGCCGTAGATAACTACAGTAACAGGATAAGCAACTTCATAGAATAACGCGTCTATACCCACCATCGCACCAGGTCTTGTATCCTTGTTTAATACAAACAAGTTTCGCTTACCTGACGCCCGGATAGGATTACGACCCCTTTCTATTATCCATTCACCGTCGTAATACTTTATGAACGTTAATTCAAGGCGGTAGTCACCTTCCGGCATCAAATCTATTATCCTTTCGGCTCTTTCCTCATTCATAGTTTCATCCGTATCTCCCTCTGCAAATGTCGTGAAGGCGAAGTCAGCATCCAAACGATCCAACACCTGAGTTCGTAACCTACGTACAGTTCTATTTCGAATGCTTGTGATGTTGTCCATCTATATCTAGAAAATATTTTAACCTTCGTTTGCGACCCTACAAGATATTTGATAGGATCTAAATATCTTCGCAAACACAGCAGCAGTAAGGCGCTCCTCGCCGCTGTCGCCGGATCGCGCAAGGGGGTCCCAAGCCCGGGAAAAACCCGCATAATTCCAGGTGCGTTGCCGACGCTCCGCGAGTCCGCCTTACTGCTGCTAGGATAAATATTATGGAATGCGGGGTTTGCGCCAAATGTCGTTATGGGTTTTACCCGTGCCTCAAAACTTGAGACGGGTAATCACTGATTTACGATTGCGCTGATACCCCCATTCCCTATACTACTGCACCTGTGTAATTTTTTTTCTTGTCATCATGCAGACTTCTCGCACACATTTACGGATCGCAGAATCGGATGGCAAATTTCTAGGCAGGGAAACGCCATCAAGTAGCAAACGATGCTTTATTTCAGATGTGTATATGCTGGGTTGGCATAATTTTTCTACTTCTACGTATTCTGCTACTTCAGGTATTACTATTTCTCTTGGTGGGCATCGTCGGGATTGGGGAAGCGATGTATTATGCTCGTCGTAATGTCGAACAACTTTGTTCACATATCCAATACTAATACGCATTTCGTCAGCGATTGCTCTTTGTGATACTCCTTGATGATTCAAGTCAAGAATTCGCTCACGATAAATTTGAGGAAGCTCTTTTCCATTGTTATAAATACCACCTTGATGGTTTATCATGAGTTTACATTTACCTGATGTCAAGAAAACAAGAAAATACTAAACTTGAAGTAATATTTCAAATCCGACAATGAGGACAGGACGGGATTTCAAGTCCGCGCAATTAGTTCCAGTCCGAGGCGAAGCCGAGGACTGGAACTAATTGCAAGGACTTTGAAATCCCGTCCTGTCCGATTTGGAGGATTTGAAATGACTTCTCATACTCATTAATTATTCGGGAGGGATGTTGTTTTTATCTTGTATTTATTTCATTGTATATGATCTTCGCTCCATTCACCTAGTTGTAATAATGACAATCTTTTGTTTTGTAATGGTTTTATTTTGCTTTCGTCCTTTGGGATTTCTTAAGATAAATGCTATCTGAATTACTTATGCAAATAGCAGTTATTTTTCTCTGAATGTATTCATTTCAACATGGCTTCTCGTCAAAGAGACAGCGATGAAGAAGCGGAGCTTCTACCTTTAAAACGCTTTCGAAAAGTGAAAAGTCAAGCCCAAGAAGAAGAACTTTTGCAAAAAGCTGTGCCAATTTCAACCCGTTACAAGAATAACTGGGCTGTGAATATTTTTGAAGAATGGAGGCAAAGTAGAGAAAACAAAGTGGCAAGTTTGGAGTCTACCTCCATGGATGTCTCGCTAGAGAGCATTCAAAATTTGGATATTGAGGCATGGGAAACTATGACAGTTCCATCCCTAAACTTCTGGCTTGGCAAATTTGTTGAAGAAGCAGCAAACAAGAAAGGTTCGCCATATCCTGCTCGTACGCTTTATCAGCTTATCGCTAGCCTTAAACGCCACCTAGAGTCGAAAAACCGAAACGACGTCAATATGCTTGACAAGTCTAACATGTGGTGAGTTAATTAGAAACTTTCTGTTTATTTGCTTTACTTTGCACATGAATAAAACCTTATATTATTCTAACTGAACGTTTTTCTTTTAGTTTTTCTGGACTGAGAAAAATTCTGGATGCAGAGATGAAAAGTGTCCACGCCGAAGGGGTTACTAATAGAAAGGAAGAAAAAGAGGTGATTACAGAAGAAGAGGAAGAGACGATGTGGAGGAAAGGAGTACTAGGCCAGTCAACAGCTAAGATTTTGCTTAATACAGTGTACTTTTATAATGGTAAACTATTTGGCATGCGTTCTCAAGAACATAGGCAATTAAGGATTAGCGATATCGAAATAGAAGGCGATAATACCATAATTTATCGTGAAAATTCTTCCAAAACATTTCATGGTGGCATAGCAGATTTGAAAAAGAAAGCGAGAGTGATTAAACATGTTTGCCACGAAAAGGGCAATGAGAGCCACGAGCGTTGCTTGGTTAAGATTTATAATCGGTATTTTGACCTCGTAAACAATCTTCGTGTTAAAGCAAAAGGTTTCTATTTTCAGCCATATAAGGACGGAAAATTTGCGTACAAAAACTGTGTTGTAGGAATTCATACTCTCAATGAAATTCTTCCTAGTTTGTGCTTGGCAATTGGCAGTAAAAGGAAAACTAGCCATAGTCTTCGCGTTACATGTGTTAGCAAACTGTTTAATGCAAGTGTTGACGAAAAGCTTATAAGAAGCAGAAGTGGTCACGTTAGTGATGCTCTTTTGGCATATGAAAAAAGTAGCAAGGAGCAGGAGCAAAAAGTTTCTAACATTTTGAACCCACCAGCTCAGCCAAAACAGGTTTCATCTGAGTCAAAGAATGAAATTAAGGGAAGTGAAATTAAGAATGATATAGAAATGCCTGTATTTGATATCAATGAATTAAAATCTATATTTAATGATATCACTGGTTATGAGCACGAAGCTCAGTTAAATGAAAATACATGTTCTAATTTTTGGAGCTTTTCTTCTGACGGGCCTATCAATATATCTGGCAACTGTAATGTTACAATCAACCAGTTCAAAATCTAGCTTGCGCTTGAATGAATGCTAAAACTTATATTTATACTTATAGAAAATGCTAAGTTTACGATAGCAAATTGTTTTGAAATTTCATTAATATCTAAGTAAGTTGTTAAATGAAGTGTTGAGTATATTTGCAACTATTATTGATTATAGTTTATTGGTAATAACTTCTGAAATAAATGCTTGATGAATTAAATTTTCTGTTTTCATCTTTCTATATATTGACTTGATTCAATGCTTGGACTGAATTAATTTTGATCCAGTTGTTGGTCGACTGAATTAATTTCTTTTGTTCCAATTCATCAGCCCCACCTCTTCCCTGCTGATATCAAAACCCTCCCCGGCTTTAAGACACTTGACCTAGTTTCAAGATACATCATGTGACCAGGTACGAGGTAATCGATTGGCTAGTTACCTCATGAATAATTAATGAGTATGAGAAATTTATATACTGCATATGGCATCTGCAAAATAAGACGATTATGTTATAGAAATATAGAAAAATGTGAATAAAGATAAGTTTATCATACCGTGAATGTTTGCCGCACCGTAAGCCATTGCTGACAAGATGTTTGAGATTTTCCCGCCGGAGTGAATATGCAAACCTAACAAATCTTATCGTGAAATCAAATCGATCGCAGAAAGAGTTAGAACTCGAAGAGAACAACATATAAATCACACGCCTGGTACGTGTATAACTTTTTTATTATAATAACACATTTTTCATTATAATAACACATTTTACTCTCAATGCCAGATATTTACCGTTCAAAAAAGTCCCAAAATAATATATCTGTTATTTTTAGACACTCGACGCTGATTGGATGCCGCCATAATTATGCAGAAAAAAGTCCGAAAAAAGACAAAGAAAAGACCTAAGTGTTCATGGTTCGAGTGTTGTGACTGTAAAAAGAAACTAAAAGATATTTGAAGGATGATAATATATGTAGCTAAATTTTGGATTTGTGCAAACATATCATGACTATTTTTCGACTGGGAATTATAAATTAAATTAAATAGTACGCAAGCTGTGATTGGTTTATAGCCATGTTTGCATGAGGGTATGTAAACACAGTTGTGACGTCACACATTTCGTGTTTTCCAGGTCAAGTTCAAAAATTTACAGTTTCTTTCGAGGAAAAAAATTCCCCCAAAAATGTATTTTGAAGACGAAGTTCCAAATTTTGACTTGTGTCAGGGCCACAGGCATAAACCTATGGTCTCATGCAGGTGTTTCTGATCGTAATATCGATCATGACAATCTCTTGTTGGTCACCGTAACGAGAATTCCCTCAGGAGCTACAACACACGTCCTTCGTCAGGACAGCCTCGGTTGTTCAGCGATGTGCTTTCTCATGATTTAAATGCACCGCCCGATAAGGAATACAAGTATTTCAAGGAGACAGTCAGCAGCTTCAAACTTTTTCCAGCGATAGCTCTTCAGCTTCATAAAATATCTTATTGAGGCAAGACGAAACAATCAACTTCACTGCCATGTTTTCTGGCTGTCAAATTGAGCAAAACCACGTTTCTTTCAACCGAGAATTCCAGTCAGTGACACTCACTTATCTACTTTTGATCACTTTCGTAAAGAAAATCAATTCTGAAATCTTTTATTAAGATTTCTATTCAATCTTTGGACATTTCTTTGTATTTGTTTTAAAGTTTTAGAATGATAAATGCCTAAAATATATAGCTAGCGATTCTTTCTCGCTTCACATTTGCCTCGGCGTTTATTACACGAAATGTGATTGGCTAACGATCGAAGTTCGTGATGTATGGAGAATTTGTATTTTGATATGAGAATCAAATTTAAATAAAGATTTATTTTCTTGCAAGTGGTAATGTTTTCCCTTAGTATTTATTTTATAAAAGCAATAGAAAACTTTTTTCTCTGTGTTTACATAGCTAGCCTGATAGCAACACTCGGGGGGTTGGGAGAATTCTCGACAGTTATGCAAACCCTCGACTACGTCTCGGGTTTGTATAACTGTCTCGAATTCTCCCAACCTCCCCTCGTGTTGCTATCAGGCTATGTAAACACGGAAAAAGTTTTCTATTGCTTAATTAGTTCTTTTTGAGTGTTTACCTTCAGTTTCTAGCACGTGGCTATCAATTAGGTGTCTATGTTTTTATTGGACAATAAGTTTTGCCATAAAATATATTTTAAAAATTCAAATGAAATCGATAAGCAGACCCTGATAATTGTCAGCGACGATTCGTTCTACGTACAGATGTTCCTGACGGGGTGGGGGGATGAGGTATCTTTATCCCATTTCCAAGCCCCCACTTTGACAAAATCCTATAGTCCAAGCCTATGTTTGGCTCAAATCTTAAATCCTATTCCAATTTTTTATCATTAATTTGTTTGTAAATTTATTCCCAGTGCGTGAAATCCCATTTTCTCCACCACCACCACCCCCCCCCCTCCCCAAAGGCAAATCCCAGCTGCCATTTTATTCCTTCATGAACGATAAGCCTCATATCATATGGCGTATCATACAAGGCCAATGAACTTGGTCAGTAACCACAAAAGTATTTCTTTCGCTTATTTTCAATTAAACTCTTCTATTACACAAATAATTAAAAGAAGAACTATATCTGAGTCTTATTTTCTAGTTCAGACTATTGATATTATCGCTATGAACAAGTCATAGTTTTGGGTCTACGTGCGCTTTTTTCGTGCGCTTAAAAATATTTTGCGCGCTGATTTCCGTGTCTTAATTTGAAGCAAAAAATCCATGTAAAATAAACAAGCTCTACACAGAAATTCGCTTAATCTTGAAATATGAAAAAATCGTGGATTCTACAAGATAAGAAAGTACCCGAAGCATACAATGTTACTGAATGAAAGTAAATAGTGCATAAACAAACATGTTTGTGATCGATTTGTACTTAAATGGTTTTGGATAGCTTGTAATTAACACCAGCTTCGTCTACGACTTTGAGATAAAACCATAAATCATGATTGCAAAAGATGAGATTTTTTTACTTTATTGGTAAATATTTCCTTGGAGAATATGACATAGTAGACATAGTTATAAAAGTATTAAAGAATTCCAGACTTTAAGGTTTTGAGTTGTGAATCCAGTTAAGTTTTGATTTATTTGCACAGCTGAATGCATGAAGACTGCACAAGACTACAAACTTACATCAGAGCTCATCGACTGCAATAGCGACAGTTTACGATAAGCACGTCATCAACTGGTTTGATGAAAATTACCCGAAACTTGAGAATAAGGGAAGAATAATTATATCAGACATGTAGTGATTGCGCATCATCATCATCATCTTAAACACCATCATCATCATTCATCATAATCATCATTACCAACACCATCACCACCAGCATCAACATCACCACCATCATTACCAACACCATCACCACCATCACCACCATCATCAGCATCAACATCACCACCAGCATCAGCATCAGCATCAGCACCAGCACCAGCACCAGCATCAGCATCAGCATCAGCATCAGCATCAGCATCAGCATCAGCATCAGCATCAGCATCAGCATCAGCATCAGCATCAGCATCAGCATCAGCATCAGCATCAGCATCAGCATCAGCATCAGCATCAGCATCAGCATCAGCATCAGCATCAGCATCAGCATCAGCATCAGCATCAGCATCAGCATCAGCATCAGCATCAGCATCAGCATCAGCATCAGCATCAGCATCAGCATCAGCATCAGCATCAGCATCAGCATCAGCATCAGCATCAGCATCAGCATCAGCATCAGCATCAGCATCAGCATCAGCATCAGCATCAGCATCAGCATCAGCATCAGCATCAGCATCAGCATCAGCATCAGCATCAGCAGCATCAGCATCAGCATCAGCATCAGCATCAGCATCAGCATCAGCATCAGCATCAGCATCAGCATCAGCATCAGCATCAGCATCAGCATCAGCATCAGCATCAGCATCAGCATCAGCATCAGCATCAGCATCAGCATCAGCATCAGCATCAGCATCAGCATCAGCATCAGCATCAGCATCAGCATCAGCATCAGCATCACCACCACCATCATCACCACCACCACCACCATCGTCATCATTACCATCAACCAACAAGCTAGTATATTGACAATGAAAATGTGGGAAAGAAAGAAAAGGAGATAAGAGGAAGAAAATAAAACAATCTTATAATTTCTACTTGTATAATGCTCTAATTATCATCTTAACTATCCTAGCTACGCATTACAATATACTTGGCTCAGCATAGTTCTCCTTGCCTTAGTATCCCTCCTCGATATACCCAACGTCCCTTCTTCTCTTTTCCACACTACACTTTGCTATCATCTCTTTGATGTCTTCTGTCAGCTCAAGTGGTGTCAACGTGGGCAGAAATCTCTTCACGGCAAAACCCTTCTCGTCGATCAAGAACTTTTCGAAGTTCCAAGAAATGTCGTCATTTCGCACGGGTTCCCAAGTGATACGTTTTAAATCTTTCATGATGACTCCGCCAGGAAGAGGACAATATTTCTGAAAGAATTATATGTCATTTTTCAGAATTTAAGTGCCGCCCACAGTTTTTTCGCCTAACGACAGCTACGGACACACAGTGCAACTTTGCGCGCAATATTGCAGGCAATGTTGCCGAAGAAGGATCGTTTTCTACTTTAATGCGCGTGCCACAAAATGCATCATGTGACATGGCTTGCATCATAGATTGCTTGCAACATTGCGTACAATGTGTATCCGTAGCTTGATAAGGAAAGCAGGTTGTGTGCAAAGGCTTGCGCAAGGCCCTTGCAAACTCATATCACGTATAATAAACGCAAGTTCCGTTTTACGTAGTGCGTTAAAAACTCACCACGCACGATAAACACAAGACGCAGAACAGAACAAAAAAGATTTGATTTAGATTAGATTGCTTACCTTTAAATGCGTGTAAATCGAGTTTTCCTTGGCTCCATTCACATCATGCTTCTCAAACAGTCGAAAGGCAGGTTCAAACCCATTCCCAGGTCGAACATACTTGATTCCGTTAATAATTTCTCGAGGATTCCGTCCTGGCTCATGGAAGTTGAACTGATTACAGGGGAACCCCAAAATGGCGAATCCACATCCATCGTCTTTAGGTTCGCTGTATTTTTCCATTAATGCATTCAGTTGTGGATAATCTCTCGGTGTAAAGCGTCAGTATGTCGCTACGTTTATCACCAAGAGAACCTTCCCTCTATATTCGTCCCATTCCACGGTTTTTTCTGAATAAATCTTTAAGTTGAAAGTTATAGAGTGGATTCTTACTTCTTTTACAAGTTGATTGCTTATTTGCAGTCGATAAGGACGCTTGAAAGACAAGGAAATACGAGAAGAATTGAGCAGCCTTCATCCTCAAGCTGGCGCCCTTTTCACAGGCTAGCCTGGAAGTTCTGAATAAATGCTCGCTCACCAAAAGATTATTAATCATGCATCAAGTTCACCATAAGTATCTCAACTTATGAGTTTAAAGTGTTCTTGAAGCGTGCAACTGTGAACGCTTTACCGATTGTTATGCTAATGATTGCGGAAAATATCACACAGTTCAATATCAAAAACAATGATTTTTTTTTTCGTTGAAAGCATATTTATTTTCGCTTAATCGTTGATAATCGATGGATTTGTATATTATCCTGCTTGAAAGTGGTTTTCAATTGGTTCTTATAGAGTTATATGAATGATAGATGCCATTTGCCCGGAGAAGTGAAAAATATGTTGAATGCTGTTTGGCAGCTTTATGTTAGCCAGGAGACAGCTTTCAAAGTTCGCAAAAAAAAAAAAAAAAAACACTTGAAGAACAATAAATTATGCGTTCGGTGTGTATATAATGGAGTAGAGAGAATAAGAGAAAAATATCAAATGCCCTTTGAAGAACAATGATTACTCTAGTACAAAGACGTCCATATCGGCAATTGTGAAAGGCTCTCTTAAGGTTGCCAAACAAAATGTAATATTAGAGAGTTTTGGATTTACGTTCATGGCAAACGTGAAACGTCAGTTGACCATTTAAAAATTAATGATGAAAAGGTAAATTATACACCGTGAAAAGATGAAAAAACTTACTGACGTTTCGGACGCTAGTCCTTCGTCTTTGACTCCGACGAAGGACTAGCGTCCGAAACGTCAGTAAGTTTTTTCATCTTTTCACGGTGTATAATTTACCTTTTCATCATTACTGTTTCATTAGAAACACCGACGCAGCTCACACTAGTCTTTAGCTAGTTATATCCATTTAAAAATTATTTTAAATAGCTTAAAAAGAATCGCAAAAAAGTCCAAGTAGTAGAAAAACAAAAAAATATTTGTCTTTGGTGAGAAGGTTTGTAAAAGGTAAAGTAAAATGAAGGGAAACTATGAAAACGTGGTCACGTTTGCCGTTTGCGGAGAGAAAAAAAAATCAATCTAAAACTCTCTATTGCTTCAAAAAAAAAACCCTGAGTAACAACAACAGTAACAACTGGAAGGAAAGAAAGAAAGAAAAAATCTTTTAAATGAGTGAATGAATGAATAAATTTATTTAATAACGAAACCTCCTCGATCACCATCTGTAAAGCTTTTCGTGAGAAACCTTAGATCAATAACGAATCACTAACTAAATTAAAAAACCCAAAAGTACAAGAAATTTTTCAGGATCAGTTTGTGGACAACAAAACCTCAGCAAAACGCTGTTAAACCAAAATCAGGGTTTGATTTAGTGTGGCCACAATTGTTTTTGATTGAATTTTTTCGTCGCTTTTTGGTTAAAACGGGAAACCACATATTTTTGATGAAAAGGAGAATTTTCAAAACTATGTGCGATGGTAAGGCATTAGAAAAAAGGCATCAAACGCGCGACAAAAAAGTACCCATTTCCTCCTCATTTTCCCGCAGTCGTTTCTATTCTCTACTTTCACATCCCCATAACTGTCCCAAATTGAAAGGTTTCTTAATTGAATTTATGTTATACCTGCTTTTATCTGTACAATACTGATTATCAGTTTATTCCAAGTTATTTTTGCGTGTACAGATCATCAAGAGTCTTGGTCTTATAGAAAATGTATTAACTTACGAAAAAAGGTTTAAAATTTATCTTAAACGTCTTCAAGCTTCTATATTTTTCTGTTTTTTACTTCTTCATTTTATTTTTGGATAAAAACAAAGTATTGTCAACATTGTCTGATCAGCCTTCAGCAAAATAAGTGGGTTTTTACCCTCTGGTTACCCCCCAAAGACGCAAAAGTATTATGGCGATGTGAAAGTAGAGAATCAAGAACTTTTTCAAAAAATCACGGCTCTGACTTCTCATCGCAGGCTCACTTGCTCACTGCTAGTAGTGGGTATAAAATCCTTAAAGAAGAACAGTGACAACAGCTTGCCTTACGACAAAGACACTCAGAAAAAATATTTCGCTTGTCATTGAGAAAAATGTATTGCTAAACTAAGCGAGGATTGGTAAGTGAGTCTGCGGTTAAAGAACACAGCGGTAATAGTACGTTCTTTGAGTGCACGTAAGATTGTCTATTCTTAACTGGAGCTAAGTTAAAGTCAAACTTAAGTTAAACTGGCAAATAATTTAAACATTACCTACTAATAAAAATTCTATGGAATGTCGAGTGGCTAGTTTACATTAAAATCTGTTGCAATATGAGATTATGATCCACGGATGACCAAAACCAACGCGAGCTCATTAAATGAGAATTCTACATTTTCTACCAATTTTAAATTGAGTTCTATACGCATGCTTCTCCAATGTTGACCAAAATACACGCGGGCTCATTAGATGAGCGTTCCTACCAATTTAATTTTTTTTAAAAAGTGTTTTGAGCATGCGTCTCTTTAATGTGGGTAACACTGCTGACACAAGTACTCATGGGTTGTCGTCGCAATTCCATTGGGGGTGTTGGTATGGATTTCTTGTTTGCGCTTGACCCTCCGGTTTTGGAACCATATTTTGACTTGCTTTTCAGTCAAGTTCAACATCGAAGCTATTTTTGTTCTCTCGCTCTTTTGGAGGTACTTTTTAGCCAGGAAGCATCGTTCTAGGCCTTGTCGTTGTAGTTGAGTGAACACTGGTCGAGGTCTTGGTGGCTTTCTCTGTGAGTGATAGGAATTTGACGATGGAGTCACTAGAAAAAAAATACATTTTCATTAACTGAATTGTTCTAACATAAATACGTAAAAAAAGAATATTAACTGTATATTACAAGTTGAAAGTTAAGAAAGCTGGAGTTCGACACAATGAGATGGATCAAGAGAATATGAACTAAGAGAAGGAATCCCCGTGCCCCATCATGTGCGCACTTTGATGCTAGCTATTTTTAGAATCTATTCTAAAAATATCATCCAATGATATCATTTATTTTATCGTTTGGTCTTCTGCACGCGCATAGTACGCGCGCGCTCTACGCTGTTTGCTAACGTTTTCTTGTGCTTTTCTTGTGTTCAAATGTTCAAATCTGCCCTCAAGATGACGATGCAGGTCGAAAGCTCTGGGAAATAAATGTAAAAATACTTCAGAAAGTTGAAAAAATTGCTACTTCAATTTCCTGTCGTATTTGCCAAGCTTTCGACGTGCACATTCATATTCAGGGCAGAGTCGAAATAACGGAAAAACCCCAAAAACGTAAGCAAACAGCGTAGAGCGCACGCAGTAAATGCGCGTGTAGAAAAACAAATGGTTTGAAAATAGCATCAAACTGTGCACATGATGGCTACAAGGCTATATAGGGGGAATTCCTTCTCCTAGTTCATTTTCTCTCGGACGGATCGATTAAATTTAAATTTTTGTTAAACGCCAAGTTTGAAAGTTATATATTTTTGTGGCTTCAAGTCCGTAATTCTTTACCGATAAACATCTAATTATTCATTAAAATTAAAACTATACTGTTAATTTTATTTATTTGTTTATTTCTCTTATCTGTATGTAATGTTGGGAAACAACGCGTTAGTTCGTAATAGTTTCCTTCCATAGGTTTTGTTAGTAAGTCGCAAAGATAGAAATTGTCAAAAATCGAAATTTTGGTATGAAACGATTCGTTGGAAGGGCATCTTTTGCCTCGAGCAAAGGATATGGAAAGGCGTAATCTTTACTTACTTGGCTGACTAGTCGTGGTACCACTAAGTATCGCTTCAATGCCAAACTTCAGCTTTGGAGTTACAGTTTCAGGGTTTGAAATTTCATCATCTTCTTCAAGATCAAGATTTTTGTCCTTAACGTCGTCGACTTCAGCTGTAACTCTACTCAACTCATTCTCCAGACTCAGCTCCTCGAGAAGTGGTTTAGGGATAATCCTGATAGGTGTCGTATGCCACTGCGTGCTCGTGCGTAGTGGACACAAAGGAATAGGCCTGATGGGATACATTGGAGTGACATGGCATTGCTCCTCTACGAACCAGTTTGGATTCATTCGCTTAAACGTATAAATTCTACTTATAGTGACTGGTTTTTGCAAGGTTGCTGTAGCTGTAATTGCTCGGACGGTCAAAGTCTAATTTAAGATGAGGTATATGTGACTAAAAAACTTATGTCTCATTGCTTGACCAGGTGATTGGCTAATTGGATATGGAAAGTCTAGCTCGGGAATGACTCGAATATCAAAATTGTTTATGATTAGTCCAATCTAAAAACTGATTGAAGTTTGTTAGCTTAATAAATAAACAATGGGGGTTTAACCCACGGGGGTGGGGGACGGGGGATGCACTTCCGACAGGGAAGGGCCTGCAAGGGGCGGAGAACATAACCAAAAGCTGCACGTGCAAGGGATTCTGGAATTTATAGTATGTGCGCGCAAATGACTAATATAACCCAAGTTGCTCTAATTCCCAGGCAGAGGGTGAAAAAATAATTCTTTTCTCTTGATGATCGATGTCGTTTATGATGCTTTGATCTTCAGGTTGCGATTGAGTAAACTGGAGCGCAAGTTGTTTGTGGTGAGATCCTCTTCTACCACTCGTCCATCAAAGATTTTTTGTCTCTGATCTTTAACTAATGATATATCATTCTTCGCATGCTTACTTATGATACTTTTTCTATTTTGACTCTTTAATGATTGAAGGTTCTCCTTGAACAAGCATTCTCCAAGCTACACAAGATAACACTGATTTCTACACTCGGAAATTCTCAAGTGCTTGGACTATTTTCCGTTGTGTTTACATTAGGCCAGAATATACCCTGATTTTCAATATAATACCAGCTATAAATAGTTGTGAATAGCCTCATTTTTGGCTTGGTTTACCTTAGGTCAGTTTAGCACAGCTCGCGTGTCTATAATTGTACACTGACACAAACATCGGCTTACTGAAAATCATTTTGTGTGGTAGTCCTTGAATGAAGATTATTTATTATTATCATAAACAATCGTTACGCTATTTTTAAAAATGTCGTTCTTGTTACACGAGGGTAGCACTTAATAGCCAGTGGCTAACAAACCTGTGGCACTCGTTCCATGATCGAATTGGAATTTTATCCTCGATTTTGTTTGTTTTATTTAAACATATTTTGTCGTTACATTAACCCCAAGAGCGTAACGCTCATCGAGGGGGTCTATGTTGATTTTTTATCAGAGGGATGAAAATCGGCCTGGAAAAAAACCCGAAGCACAAGAGAAAATAAACTAGAAATGTTACTCATATAAACACCGAGTTTGAGTTATGAACCCGGGTCGTGAGAGGCGAGCGCTTTCACCGGTACGCTACCCGCGCTATCCGTGGTTTTTAAATAATGTTGAACTATGGACTCTTGCCCGTTTAGGGTAAGGATGTGCATGCCGCTGAGCCCTCTGAACCCTGACCCTGTTCCAGAGTAAAATCGCTGAAATTCAGACCCTGTTCCAGAGCAAGATCGCTGAAAACCATAACATTTTCCGGTAGTGCGAAAATAGATACCCTGTTCCAGAGAGGAGAGAGCGTGATTTCATATACCCTGTCCCAGAGCGAGCGCGATTTTATATACCCTGTTCCAGAGTTGAATCGCTGAAAACCATACCCTGTTTGGCGGCACGTACCCGTATAGCAAATATTGGGGAGTACTACCTCCCCCCCCCCTCCCCTGGGAGAGTATACTAGAACCTTCAGAATCAACTCAAAATGGAGGCTAAAAATATCGTATAGAAATCATAAGCCCTCTTTTTTCCTCGAGGGAATTTTAGCTAATTTTATATTCAGTGTTGTGAGATAAACGGTCGTAGCATAATCGAGTGATGTTTTGACCTACAATCTTGAAGTGCGTGCTGCCCTATATCTTTCCTAATGGAGAATTAAGACACTCGCTCGAACTACAGCGCGCGAATCTGGTCTGTCAAACAAAAATATTATTATTTTGATTGTGGAGGAGAGTTCAACAGTTTTTCTAGATATTTTAATTAATTTTTTCTATTTCTGATAACCTCGAAGGTTTTCTTTGTAATTCAGAATAAAAAATAACAATATATAATAAATATAAACTTTATTTGAAGTTCACCTCTTGTCTCGTCAATCAAAGCCGACCGTAGGTAGACCGTATCTTAAATAAACTACCTCTAAAAAAGATCTGTTTTTATAGTATTTGTAGCGAAAGATAAAGGGTTAGAGAGAACTGAGTGCGCTAAAAATGGGTGATGGCTCGGAGATCGGTGTAGCGGCAATAATACTGAGCTTTAAGCTCAACTTCGCAATACTTTGATATTTGAAACATAGCCTATATAAAAACTTTTCCAGCTTTTCTTTTCTTGTGCAATCGACGTCTACTTTCTAAGTTATGCCAAAACTGTTGTTAAGAAAAATAAGTAAGTTTGATTGATGGATTAGCCATAATATCAGAACATGTACGTGCAGTGTTGTGACTCCACAGATCCCATAAACACGAAAAACTCTCTCTCTAAACTCAAGACAAGTATTTGTTCTGCATATTTGTTAACTGGGTTTTACGATTCTTAGAAGCTGAATTAGGGATTCTTCTTCAATAAGCATCGTCATTAGTGAAAGCTTTCATGAGTTCCTGATTTTTCCGCGATGGCTTCGTTGAACGCAAGTTTTGGGTACGAGTTTTAACTTTTAAAAAACAAAGAAAAGCATACAAATAAGCTTCTATAGTTTAAAATAGTGGCGTACGGCTTTTCTGATGACAGAGTCTTCCGTAGCTAGTGAGAAAATGACTTCGGGATACTCTTTTAGCAAGAAATGCGAGACTAAAAATTTTCATTTTAAAAAATTCGAAGAAGACTTCGCAATCTCATTACAAAAGCGTTTGTTTGTTTATTTTCTTGTTGGGGTGTTGGAATTCATGGTTAACGTTTATTTTCGATAAGACGATTAAACACTTTGACGAATCTTAACAAGAAGCAAACTATCAAATAAGGTTATCTCATCGCGAAACAAATTTATTATCTAATAGTACGAATTACCTGAATTCCTATAAAAGAATATTTTGGCAGTCCTAACTTTTCATTTTCTAAGCATATTTTCTAGTGATAGCACATGATAGTGTTTGCCTGTCACCGAAATACTGATATAGCAATGTTATTTCCTGAAGTTAACTGTTTAAAACACCGTCTAGTCTTTCCTTCCTCTATAACCCAAAATAAGAGAAAGTTTTCTTAAAATAAATAATCAATTTTAGTTTTCTTTAATATCTTAAAGTAGATAGAGCTTTGGAGACGTAAAATGATCTTGTGCACGATGGCTAGGTATTGGGGGAATAACAAATAAATAAATAATTGAAGATTGAAAATCTTGATCCTAAAAAACAAAAAACAAAACAAAAAAAACAACAAAAAAACAAAACAAAACAAAACAAAACAAAACAAAAACGCGCACATGAAAAAATAAATAAAACCAAGTTCCTGTGGTGCCATACTACAGACACTGCAATGGCTTTCGCGTTCAAGCATTTTTGTTGTTGTTGTTTTTTGGTTTTTTGTTTTGGTTGGTTAATTCTGAATCCAGAAAAGAAATGATTTGAAAATTAAGTCATCGTTCTATGATTCGTTCTCGTTCCTGCTTATATAGAAAACGCTCCAGCTGAGATTTGACCAAAACGTCGTCGAACGTGTGTCCTGCACAAGCAAGTCACCGGGGGCCCTTCGGTATTCTGTCTGGGAGAGCGCGTCCTTATAAGCTATAATTATAACTTAGTCATAACTGTTATATAACATTCGTATAAAAAGCACGAGTCAGGCTGATAAAGGCAAAAATTATTGTCAGTTATAAGAGTTATTATGACGAAGTAAGTCGTCGTTGATATGATAACTTAACCGCAGGATGGCTGACAATCAAATGCGATATTGGAACATTCCAGGTAATCGATTACCAAACTGATAACCAGAACGCGATCGTATTCTTGGTCAGGTTTCTTGGTGTTGCAGAATGTATTGTATTCTTGGTCAGGTTTCTTGGTGTTGCAGGATGTATTGTATTCTTGGTCAGGTTTCTTGGTGTTGCAGGATGTATTGTATTCTTGGTCAGGTTTCTTGGTGTTGCAGGATGTATTGTATTCTTGGTCAGGTTTCATGGTGTTGAAGGATGCATGAAATCTTCTATAAAGATCAATCCAAGACAACTCGAAAACCACTTCGTTTTATTGTACAAAGATAGCGTGTCCTTGATTTAACAAAATAATAAATTCCCAACCGACGATAACGATCGAGCATGGATTTTTCACCATTTAGCTAGCATTTTGTAAACTAAGAACAAACTTAGTTAATTCTGCTTGCAAAAAAGTAAGAAATAAGAGGGGAGGGGAGAAAATCTTAAAACGGGCTAAATCAAAAAAATAACCACACAGAGCGAAGGAAGTGCTATTTCTCAATGATCGGGTAAAATTTCGATGCTTTATTTCACGTTTCAATGATTTTATTGAATTTTTTAATGAATCCCCATACATTTCCTTACAACATGACACCACAGAAACAAAGCTTGGGCTACCTGTGCTACAACTGGATAGGAAGTGGAGACCACACGCAACTGTTGCGAAGGAAATGTCAGAAGTCCCACCAATATCGTAAAACATTTGACAATTAAAATCATCTTACAATAAAAACTTGGAAAATATGTTACAAAGAAATGGAAAAGAAATTATTTGTGTTCATTCAATACTTTTGAAACAACAATTTCTTTCACCCAAAATTTTACAAATAGTTTTTTTAAGGCCAAGTAAAAAAATTACGTTTACAGGCATCCCAGCCACTTTTTAGACAAATTTGATAGGAAATATAGGCTGTGCAAGTTCTAAATATAGGAAAATATAGGAGTTTTTCCCAAAAATATATGCACTTTATAGGAGCTAAAATAGCTTTTCAGTGACGTAACCAGGGATCTTGCAGGGAGGGTGCACAGGCAATGATTTATTTGCAGAACCAAATAAGCCATAAAAAGATAGAACCGAAAAAAAAAAAAAAAACAGTGTAAAATGTAAATGTATCACTCAGCAGTCGTCCTATTTATAGGAAATATGGGAGGTTTTCTTTAAATATAGGCTCTTTATAGGATCCTATACAAATTATAGGATATATAGGATATATAGGAGGTCTGGGATGCCTGTGTTTATCGTCCCCGGCTGCTTCATCTTTTTGGGCCGCCTGTTTTTTAATCATTATTTGTTATTCCACCTAGTTTTTTAAAATCGAAACAAGAAAAAGTAACAGGTGCTATTTTCGTTTCGAACCCAGTCTCCCTCAATTTGGTACGAAGAGAAATTTGCGTTACCTTTACTTAATAAAAAGTCAGTAAATAATGAAAAAACCCGCCCACACGCGCTCTTTTTTTAAGAAATCCGGACGATAAACATGTATTTTTTTGACTTGGCCTAAAAGAATTTTTCTATTTTGCATATGCATTTGCATGGTGTTATCAATACTTTTTTTCTGGTGTTCACCAAGATATGAAATGCTTTTGAATATGTTATAAGAATTTCCCATTTTTACACCTCACAGAAATTGTGAAGATTTTTCCTGGCGACAAAAATTTTGGTCTGATTTGAAAAAAAAAAATCAAAAGAAGTGTGGTTTCTTCTTCCAGTAATGTTCAACCACTATTGAATTTTTCTTCACCTTTTCCAAAAATGTTTTTTTTTGTCAACCAAAAATCGTCTCAATTGCAAGACCATCTTTATTTTTCTTCTTCTCCTTCTTCTTCTCCTTCTTCGATTCTAATGGTTGTCTGAATAATATCGTTTTTTCAGAGTTCTGTATTTTCTCAACATGTACAGAGCTTCAATTTCTTTTACGACATATTCACCCCGAGCAATCAGCATTTTGATTTTCTCTGGGTCTGACTCTTCACTGTTTTTAAAGAAGGCTTTCTTTAGTTTTTCCTTGAAGTATTTTTCTCCCATAGGGTAATCTCTTCCAAGGTATACCAACTAAAATAATAAAAACAATATAAAATTATCACCTTACTTAATTTTTAAGTACCGTAATTACTCGTTTAAGTGATGCTGCGCTTATTATTTTTTTGGGTTTCGTAAGCTGCGTTAATTTGGGGGCAGCATTTATTCAATCAAGGGCAGCACATCATGTGTAACCAATGATTTAATAGAAATTGAATACAAACGTCAAACAGTCTGAAAGTTATTCTGCAAGCCCATTGATCAATCAATCATGATCAGTTGATTGCATGGTTAATCAGATATTAACTTACTGACTACATTTACATTCGTTAATTCATTATTTCATTTATTTAATCCCATTTTCATAAAAATTTTCATTCACTAGTTGGAGCTGAATTAACATGTTCTTAAAAAATCTACATGTTTTATCCGTAATCTTACATTTAATATTATGTCTGAATGCGAAAGCCTCAAACATAAGTCTATCATTTAATCTTAATTCATTATTTATTTATTCATTCACTCGCTCATTCATTTCTCCATAAAGTAAAAGCCTTTAAAAAGGTCAAAAACAAAGCATGAAACCTTTTCCCTGTGACTTACTTGTCGGTACAGATGTTTAACTGCATAGCGTAAGTTATTTGACATCTTGTCCTTTGGGTATGAGCTTAATTCAACTCCAATAATGTAGAGTTGAAATGGTCAAAAGAAATTCAGAGATGTAAATTTACTGAAATGAGAAAATAATACATAGATTTAAGACATTTTGTCATTATATATTATACAAACATATCACTATTCAAAGTCCATTTGGATTGGTTATTAATAAGGAGTATGTCCCATCCCAATGCATTTGGCTTTAGTCACCATCAGGAAAGTGAAGTGACCCATCCACCCTTAATGAAGACGGGTTTGAATTTACATTGCGTGCTCTGGTTTGGGCTTAACCCTGGCCAGAGCGATTCCCCATACCTTATTTACAAATTAGAACTTGGAAGTTGATTTTTGTCAAGGGAGAAAAACCCTTGAAGCATGACCAACAATCAACTCTACTCGCATACAACACAGAGGGCTCTAGACCAGGTCACATTGGTGAGAGGCTAGCAAACTTACTGCTACATCACCTGTGCTTCCTTTGTCCTTATGTAATGACAGCTTGGTCACATGGGAGAACCTATATAGCATTCAGTTGATGCAATGTATTAAGAAAATCTATTGTAATTAATTGTCGTTCTATCTATCGTGTTAGGTGTGATTCACATTGCATTTTTATGAAGACATTACATCAACTGCTTGCTACGTAGCCTCTCCCTTGGTCACATGATCTTACATCCCTTAAATCCAACAGTTGTGTCAATAAGCCTGAAGCGAGATGACGTTTTACCCCTCACTCTATACCATAATAGTTTTTAAAATTCTTTCATATTAAAATTTTTGATTCCTTAGAGAATACAGGAACAATAGTCATAATTAAAGAACAAAAGCAATGTGAAAAGGATTATGGTCTAGAGACGGGGGTAAAACATCATCTTGCTTCAGGCTTATTAGGTCACAGAAGCCATGTTGGTGTACCAAAACAATGCATTTTCTATCCTTGGGGAATTAAACTCTACTCTTATGCTAAAACTGTGCAGGAAGTTACTATTGTTTGGTATAACAATATGGCTGCCTTGTCACGTGTCTGAGTGAAAACGCTCTCTTTAGAAATGAAAAGAGCTCCTTAAAAGCAAGCGCTTAAACATAGCCTAAATGTATCCCAGAAATTTAGGTATTTTCTAACCAACACTCGCTCCCTACATGAATTCAAAATGTATAGATCATAACCTAAGTGCTTTTCTAATGAAAAACTCTTTAACACGGACGTCTAAGATATGATCTCATAGGCTAAGAGACTTGAATAAAGAAAAGATACGAAATTGTTGGCGTGTTTGATTCACGAAAGATTCCATACATCATTTCTCTTAACTACAAATTATGTTTAACTACCTACATACAGAGATAGAACATGCATATGAACAGAAGGGATTCAGAATATCTATTATTACAGGATAAAGCTGATAATCTATCAGTAATGTTTACGTACATAAAAAAAAAAAGATAGA
Organism: Actinia equina; assembly: GCA_011057435.1. NCBI lineage: Eukaryota > Metazoa > Cnidaria > Anthozoa > Actiniaria > Actiniidae > Actinia > Actinia equina. Next base: position 180,217 of record WHPX01000473.1, on the reverse strand, counting down.
AAGACATGCAAAGCTCGTTTTGATCATTTTTCTCTCAAATTGCATAACACGTTTAAAAACTCGCTTCAATAAAACTAACAATTCTTAAGATCCAACACTGACTTACCAGTTAGGTTCTCCTACAGTGTTTATAGTCAAACAAATGTGTTTTATGTCGTGAAATGGTTGTTATCTCTCACATCTAGATATGATTTTCTGCATGTATATCTTTGCTATTTGTTCGAATGAGCACGTACCTAGACAAGAGCACCGGAAAAGGCCAGGACACGTAAACAATAACCCACAGGTAACCCAATTCTTGCTTTTGCTAATGATTGAATTTTTGGCCTGCCAGGGTACAGCTGTAGGGTAATACAGGTTAGTAAGTCGTATTTCCATCGTTTTCTTTTGTGTCTATTTGACTACTAAATATAACAAATATATACTTTTTGTCAGTTTTTTCCCCCACTCATATGCTACATTTAGATAATTTGTGCTTTGTCCTTACTTTAAGAAAATTTTAAAATGTATACCATTTGATGACAAAATTTGATATTTGAATGTCTCATGCTGTAATCAGGCTTAACGACACCTTAATAATTATATTGACTGCAATATATTTATTTTACAGGATATAAATTTTATAAGTGTATACCTATATACCAATGGTCTGACTATCAGAAATCCTCCACTCTGGTTGGCCGAGCTACTAGTGATGTATTGGTGCTAGACCACTAGTAGCGAAAAGCAGAGGGCAAAAATAAATTATTTCAACCTAATTTTAACACTGTTTGTATTCATCCCAGGGGGTACTCTTGCCCATTTAGAGTAGGGATGTGCAGCTGAACCCTCTGAACCCTGACCCTGTTCCAGAGTAAAATCGTTGAAAATCATAACCTGTTCCGGTATTGTGAAAATGGATACCCTGTTCCAGAGAGGAGAGAGCGTGATTTCATATACCCTGTTCCAGAGCAATCACGATTTTATATACCCTGTTCCAGAGTAGGATTGCTGAAAACCATACCCTGTTTGGCGGCACGTACCCGTATAGCGAATATAGGGGAGTACCCCCTGGGGTATTCATTAGACCTATTAGTAAGAGATTAGACCTTTCACACTGATGGTCTAAGTCAATGGCTTATTCGGCATGAGCTATAGACTCAGACCATTCAGACTGTGGGTGCATGAGTCAATGTGCTGTTCTTTTCAGTTTTAACAATATTTGAAACATTACAAAATTTACAAAAAATTTTATATACATCATTACTGCTAGAAGGGGGAACAAAATTATGAAAAGGAGCAAACAATGACTATAGTAATATACAAGTAGTGCAATATTAGTGAATGAAATTAGATTCTTCCTGTTCTTCTATTTATACAGCCATCTCCATCTTTATCTTTGGGTGTGGCTTGTAATCCATTATTCGAAGTCTTCAAATTTAAAATCATTAATATCCTTCACTTCACGCTTTATCTTGAAAGTTGGGAATGGGCGAGGCTCACGCTTTAGCTGTGAAGGGGAAAAAAATGTTACATTGTTAAGCTTTCTGTCCACTGCCTTGAAGTCTTAAAAACTGACATCATTTTACTACCCACTACAAGAATGCTTTTTAAAATATTTTTCTTATTCAAGGTATGACAATAGACCTTATTGGCCATGCCGCAATGGTTTTCCATTTAAGACAACATGTCATTCCCTAGGTCATCATTTCTTTGTCTATTGCTTGCCAAGAGAAGACATGAATATGGATTTACAACTCAATCAATGAAAATTATTCTCTAGGGAATGGCACGTGGCCTGTAATGGGAAAACATAGCAACACAACAAAGGTCTGTTGGTGATAATTAACTGAACAACAGAGAAAATGCAAGGGATTCTAGTAGTGGTAATAAATGACCCTATAATGCAAAATGCTTTAAAGTAAAACCACCTCAAGTGTGAACACGTAGAGGTCATTAATGACTTTATTTTTGGATTCTTTATTTCATTATTCGATTTGAAGATTCATTAATGAAAACAAATCTTCAATATTTAAAAAAAAAAAAAAAAATTGAAAATTCGATTAACTTGGCTTGTAGGCTCTTGTTTATAGCGCAAACAGAAGGTAATTCATTAATATTACATATTCCTTGCACAAAAAGTTGTTTTTGCATTTCAGTTGCATATATGCTTGGCTTTTGTATATGCCAGGCTTTGAAGATTTGTTTTCAATAACAAATGTTCGAATCGAATAATGAATTCAAGAATCCAAAAATAAAGTCATTAATGACCTCTACGTGTTCACGCTTGAGGTGGTTTGACTGTAAAGTAACAATACTCTACTAACCTGCTCTTCCAGAGCATCAAAGTGGTTTAGATAAACATGAGCATCTCCAAGAGTATGAACAAAGTCACCAGGCTAAAATTTAAAAGGTTTAAAAATGTTTTAGGATAATGTGTAGTTCCAGAAATCATCCATACCCAACCCACCGAGGAATTTGGAATTTCCAGAGAGTAGGGGATCAGAAAAAGAACAAAAATTACAGTCAAGTTTATATGGAAGAAAATTGGAATTTCTGGGGGGTAGGAGGGTGTCTGAAAAAAATTCCTCCGTGAGGGGGTATGGATATTTTTTGGAACTACACAATTCTAGTAAGAGAAGAGCCAGAAAATTTGAACAAATGTTTTTTATGAAATTTTTGTTTCCATTCAGCCTAAAATTTAAAGGTTTTTTTTCTTTAAGTGGTAGCAACACCTCTGTATGAAGTTAGAAATTCAAAAGTTTGAAAATTGAAAATCCTGAGATGAGGTTGCGGGTTGCTTTGAATCATCTTTTGCTAAAACTAGTCAAATGAACAAATTTAATAAATATTATTAAGCACAAATGCAGTTGCAGGTACCTTCAATTCACAAACATGAGCTATCATATATGTCAACAGCGAATAACTTGCAATATTGAATGGAACACCAAGACCCTATAAAGAAAGATGAGTGGACTGATGACTCTACTATTTACTTACTTAATCATGCATATAGATGCATTGCACCATAACATGACGGCAGGAATGACACAATCACTTTACACGTGAAAGAATTTAATTCCCAAAAGCAAAGGGATTTTATTGTTCTGTCATCTAACCACAGGCAGTCCAAGCCGTATTATGGGCACCGGCACATTGTGGTGCAAAACCTCTTTATCACATTATTCTTCAGCAACAAAATAACCTTCTTGTTTTTTGTGAAATTTTTTTATAAATACACGAATGGTTTAATTTTTACCATATCTCCGGATCTCTGATATAACTGACAGGACAGCTCTCCATTAGCAACATAAAACTGCACAAAGGAATGACATGGTGGTAAAGCCATAAGAGGTAAATCTAAAAAAAAAGAGAAACGAAATAAAAACTAAGAACTGATGGACAGCATCATAGCATCATCCTGTACAGGAATTGTCAGGAGAATTTTATTCAAATTACGATATGCCAATTCATTTGATTGGTAGTCATATCCTACAATAGTATATATTATACTATAATAAATATTTTTGTGAAAACAATAATGAAGCATCGTTTTACATTGTAAATGACAAAAAGAAAAAAAAGAAAGAAAAAAGAGACAAACCAAGGGAAAATTTCACTTTGTGGCTGAGTGGTAAAGGCTTAGGGTTGAGATAGACATTTTAATATTCATTTGGCACCCAGGATGCCAGGTTATTTCTCCTGAAAATTTTTCATGATTTTTTTATAGGTGAGAAGAATCAAAATCCACTAAAAGTTTTTAAAGTCCCACATGGGTGTTTGGAAACCTATGAAGTACTTGGTTAAACCCACGATGACGATAGTACCAAAAATTTAATTCCAATGCAAATGAATTTTCTTAACTTACCGACAGGGTTCCAAGCTGATATAATAATGCGCCTGTCGTCAGGATTAGTCTTGATCTTGTGAATAACTTGTGCTAATTGGTCCACACCTTGGCCTGTATAGTCAGTATGCATGTCGACATATTTAGCTCCAAAATGACGCCACTGGAACCCATATACAGGACCTAAATCGCCTTCTTCTCGTTCTGTCAATCCTGTTTTCAGAACCAGAGAAATTTAGAGGTCAATAAACAGGATGAATTGCAGTCTAGCTATGGTACAAACAACACAGTAGACAACATGAAGAAAAAAAAGATGTTTGTGCTCAAGTTAGACCACAATGCACCGTGTTCACTATCTCACAACACCATATAAGCCATGGTGAACAAAAAGATGTAAGTACCCAACCAAGACCACAATGCACCATGTTCACTATCTCATGATCACAACACCATGTAAGGCATGGTGAACAAAAGATATTTGTGCTCAAGTTAGACCACAATGCACCATATTCGCTATCTTACAACATCATATAAGACATGAGGAACAGAAGAGGTTTGTACCCATGATGAACAAGCTAGAGCACAATGCATCATGGTCACCATCTCAGAAACAGTATAATTTTGGTGTAATATTTTAAGGCCACAAATCCTTCTATTGAGTATTATTGTTCTATCTACTGACCTTGTTTGTCTAAGAATGCCCTGGAGCCATTAGCATCCCATATGTGGACATTCTTCTCACTGAGTTTATTACCATTAGTGCATCCCTGCACAAACCATAACAGTTCTTCTGCAACAGCACGCCAGAAGACCCACTTTGTGGTTAGCAAAGGAAAGATTCCATCTCTCAGGCTGAATCGCATTTGAGCTCCAAAAATTGATTTTGTTCCAGTTCCTATCAATAGTGATATAAATCAATAAAGATTAATATAACATCCTCTTTATGTGCATATATTATCTATTTATAATTAAGGCCAAACTGACACTGACACTTAATTATGATATTAAAGATAAAAGAGTTATAGACCCCTCGTAGCATGTCGGAATGCAGCTTGATTTAGAGGGCAAAACAATAAGTTTCAAATTCAGTTCTTATGAGATTGAAATTCTTTTGTTTTGTCCAGCTCCAAATACCAGGGGTCTATAGCGCAGAGCACTGATTCTAAAATTAGCTTAAAGATTCAGACAAACATTGAATTTTGTTTAGCCGCTACAAGGATTATACGAACCGATTTTATTATTTTTACTTAAAGTTACAATAATAACCCATTTAAACTAAGATCAACTGCGATTGGCTGTGAAAATTATCTGCTGAAAGTAAACTTGTAAGTTTGTTTGTCCGAATTTCGCCTTCGTCTTCATTTTTATGACGTCGCGGTTGCGCTGCGCTATTGGTACATGGACATGACCCAAACTCTGGTGGTCCCTTCATGTTAAACCTTTAACCTCACCTGTTCTATCACTTTTAACAATGCCGTTGTCCATAATGTGACGGATCATTTCCAGATACTGAAGTTCATCATGCTTCTTGGTTGCTTTCACTTTTTTGGCTTCTTGCAAGTCCTTGACAGTGGATTTTGTCTTGTTGTTTTCTACAGGCATCACCTCAGCAGTTAACATCTTTCTCTGTAAAAAAAAATAAATAAATAAATAAATAAAAATCAGAAAAATAAAGTCAAACATGTTGAAGAATGAAGAATCAAATTCTTGATTAATTGGATGTTGCCAGTCCTCATGTCTGGCCATTGAGCATCCATTAGGCACGTAAGCTTCGTAGGCAGAGAGATGCGATGAAAAATACACTGAGAATTCATATGAAGAATTAATCACTAAGTAGGCTACACACATTCCTTAGGTGTATTCTATAGTTATTCCACTCCCCCCTTAGCTTCATGCTGTAAAAAACCTAAACATCTAAGTAGTCACATAATAAGTTCATTTATATAAGGCATTTGATATTTTTCTCTTATTCTCTATACTTCATTATATATACACCGAACGCATAATTTATTACTACTATAATAAGTTCAATACTTGCCAATGATCTGAAAAAAGGCTTTGCCCTCCTCCCTCCCCTCCCCCCTTCCGAAAACAAAATCCTAGCTATAACCCTGATAATTAGGGTTAATTTAGGATGTAGGTTATTTAGGATGAAGGCTAATTTATGATGTAGGTTGGCAAAACTTTGAGAAAAAATGGTTTGAGGATTTTCTTTTATCGTATTTTAAGTGTAGCTTTTAGAAAAAGTCGAAGCCATTTATGATTCGTAGAAGAACAAAGTTCACTGAAGTACGTAAGCTTATACAAAACCCTATACCCTCATATAAAGAAGCACTGTGCATATCCAAAATACTTAAACAAGTAAAGACCCAGCCATATAGCTTCTTCGACGAGTGAATAAGACCAGTTTCGATCCATTTATCAAATCATGTTGTACATAAGTTATTTGATTTTAGGCGCGAAAATATCGCCAAAAGAATGCTCCAGAATGGCAAAAATATTCGCTAAAAACGCTTCAATACCTAAAAATATTCCTCTACATTAGAAAAATATGATGTTAACACTTACTCTTGAGGTTTTTGAGGTAAAAAAAGACCAAAAAAATGAATTTTTAAGGAGAAACAAAAAGAGCAAACCCTCTTCTTCTTCGATATTAATTTTGGCGGGAAAGAACTTGCTATTCCCAGTTTCACACGGCCAGGTTTTTTCTCTCGCGGGATTCCTGTTTAAACTTTGTCCGCGCGGAGTTTGGTCACATGATTCCAAGATGGCGGATCAAGGAGGCAAGATTCCTGTTGGTAAAGGAATCCCCAGCCAAAAAGAGCTTCTAAAACCACTTATATTTCCTAATAATCAGAGAACGTTTAGGTTATTTAACGCAGCATTAGCTACAGGTGGGTCACAATGAGAAATCTGCTGATTTCCTATAATTTTGATCGATTTATGAAAACTCTGCACCAACTATACCCAAATATAAGGTTTTAGTATTATAGTGGTTTCGTAAAAGTTATAAACTTGATTCTATATTTTTCGCTAGGGATCACAGTGTATTTCGTTTTCTTCCATAAATTCCCACAACAGGATCATTGCTTTGTACCTGTAAGTTTTGATAATATTGCTATTTATATCTTTGATTGACATGATTAAGCCAGCCGACTGTCATCTGGCTGTGGCTGGCTGGTAGACTGTGTGCAGCCAGACTTTTCTCTCCTATAGACTATAAGAGGAAAAAGTCCAGCTGCATGCACACAGGCTTGTTGGCTGGCTGACTTACTGACTAACTGTCCGACTAGCTGGTTGTCTGTCAGTCTGATTGTCTGTATGTCTGTCTGTCTGTCTGACTGGCTGGCTTTCTGTCTGTCTGACTGACTGACTGACTGACTGGATGTCTGTCTGATTGTTTGTTTGTTTGTATGTATGTCTGACTGAATGACTGTCTGGTTGTCTGTCTGACTGGTTCGAAGACCGACTGACTGACTGACTGGAAGTCTGTCTGATTGTTTGTTTGTATGTATGTCTGACTGACTGACTGTCTGGTTGTCTGTCTGACTGGCTGGTCCACAGACTGACTGACTGACTGACTGTCTCATTGTTTGTATGTATGTCTGACTTACTGATTGTCTGGTTGTCTGTCTGACTGGCTGGTCCACAGACTGACTGACTGTCTAAATAAATGAATAAATGAGTGGTTGGTTGGATGGATGGATGGATTACCAACTGGCTGACTAACTGATTGATCAATAATTGGTTAAATAATAATAGTTTTCATCTTTTCTAACTTTTCTTAGATAAGAAATCTTGTCGAATCACAAAAAGCTAGATTTTTGAGGATCAAACCAGAGGACGAAGAATATATCAAAAGAAGAACAGAAGAATTAAGTAAAGCCAGACAATCAGAAACAAATTCATAACTGAAATGAATTCTAATATTTCCAAAAAGAAGTTTTAATCAAGTTAAATTTGGGCCTTTCTCACACAGCAGACATCTTAACAGAATATTATTATAAGTATGCACAGAATCAAATTATGGTGTCTAATTTGAATAACTATTGTTCTGAACTTACTAGCATCTCATACATGTGAAAACCCTTTTGTGTTTCCATGTAAAGACAAGGCTAGTCAGTCTCGTCCAGATAGTTATTCGATGTGGTAGCAATATTTTGATTTGATGAATAAACCTAGTTATGTCCAGTACAGGTCTATACTTTATGTTATAAGGGCAGAGCCAGGATTTTCTGAAAGGCAAGATTACACAATTTTGATAAAAACCTAAAAGATCCAAAGATTAGAAAAGAGTGAAGGCAACATTATTTTAAAGATGTCCTCTCCAAAGAGGGAGCTGATGCCATTTTAACTAATTCTCCCCTAAACCAAACCCAACCAAAAAATGTGTAAACACATGGGTTATTACAGGGTTTAAAATAATGGTGGGCAATGATCACTGTCCAAGCTACTTTTAGCAAGGATTGGTTATTTCTGGCTCATTGTACTGTTCAAAATGGCCAGCAAGGCAAAGATTTGACAGGACAAGTTGCAATTCTGGTTGGACATTGTCTGATGATCAGCTGTTATTTTGAACCCTGTATTCATACAGATGGTTAATGAATATAATGATTTGATACAAGAATATCTGTTCCATTTATATCAAAGGTTTTCTTTTCATATAAATAATAATCTCTTTGTCTGAAAAGTTCATGAATTATCTTTTAATGTGCTTGTAAATAATATGAAGAAAAAAAGTTTTCCTTTAATGAACAAGCATATTGTGCCGTTGCTTCTTATGGAAATTGCAATGTGCTTCTCACTGTGAAACTAGGGCTGTATCTTTTTATTTTCTGCTTTTTCTCGTGCAATGTTCAGGGTGCTTCTGAAATTCCTAGAAAACTCCTGAATTTTTGAAAAAATTTCCTTTGGTCCTGGAAAGCTACTTGAAATTTTTATTTTTGACACCAACTCCTGGAAAACTTGACCAAAAAAAAAAAAGAAGAAGAAAAGGAAAAAAGAAAGAACAACCGAAAGAAAAAACTTTCTGTTTCGGGAAACCTGCGTTATTTAGGGGTTAGAAGACTGATGCGAGTGATTAATGACAACTCTAGCAAGCTCGCCGTTGATTGGCTTAAAATGACAAGCGCGGGAAAAATTGTCCTGGTTTTACTTTATATCGGTCAAAATTCTCCCAACATATACAACCCGTATTTCTCAAATATTTAATATTTAAAAGAGCAAAAAATGCTAGCAATCTTTAATTGATATATTGCTTTCATTATTTGTCGTATTTGTTTGTATTCATTTGCTACAGTTTCTGCGAAAAATTTAAAAACTAATTTCTCTCAAGTCTGGTAACCGGAAGTAGCTTTGACAAGTTTGACAGCGATAACACAAACAAATACATGTGAGTTGCCCACTTCTTTCAAGCATCTTTGAAGACAAGGAGGAGTTATTATAGAGATGGAGCAGAAAAAATCAGCTAGTTTACAAGAAAGAATTAAAGGGAATAAGCTCTATATCGATGCTGGAGCCCAAGGACTTTCTACCGTGTTGAAAAGAGGTCGTCTAGAAAGCGCGATGGCGGCTTACATCAGAGCTGAAAATTTGGCATCCAACGTGGACGAGTTGTCCTCGGCGTCCAAAAACCATGGCAAAGCAGCTTGGCATCTTAGTAAAACTCTCCGAGAAGAAAAAGAGCATCCTATTCAAGTGATCTATTACCTTAAAGAAGCGATTAAGTCCTTCAGTGTGGCGTACAATAAAGGTTTAGCGAAAGAAGTTGACTGGAGGGAAGATGTGCTTAGAACTTTGAACACATGTTTGGGAGACTTGATTCAATTTTATGAGCAAATTCCAGACACTGACGAAAGATTTAAGATACTAACCTCGTTCACTGATATTGTTACTGTCAACTCAGCCGCCGTAGAGCTACAGTTGAATCTAGCAACCTTTCTTTTCCATGACGGAGCGCAGAAGATACAAGAGAACGACTACAGAGGAGCTTTGAGTCGTTTGAGGGACTGCTATCGACCGATTGAAGAAGCAAGAAGACTCAACCGAGACACCGATGAATTTTGTCGCGATCAAGACATCAGAATTCTTGAAAAGGACGTTTATTTTAACACTTGTTCAGCTGAGTCTATCCAAGCTCGCGAATATGGTCATCAGCTTTTGGATATCGCAACGCTAGACGAGGAATCCCTCAACATGAATCTAGTGTGGGACGCCATTGACTGGTACAAAAGAGCTGCTATTCTCACCAGAGAGCTAGACTTAGAACAAGAAGCCATCGCTCTAAGCCATTTAGGATTCGTCTACAACAAAGTCCTGAAGCTCAAGTACAAATCCAAGGAATATTATAAGAAGTGCTTTGAGCTTGCAGAGTCTATGAAGCCACGCACTTTCTTCACTCAAGATTGGTACCAGCAATGTGTGTCAACTTTGCAAGAGTTCCAGTTGGAAGAAAGACTAAGAGATGAGAAGGAAAAGCAGAAAGAAAGAGAAAAGAAGCTTGAAGAAATAAGAGAAGAGCTTGAAGACCTCAAAAAGAACAACACTGGAAAATCTGAAATCTTAATTCATGTTTATAACACTTATCCTCCCAAGAATCCAAAATGGGTAAAGCCAAGTGAGGAAGATATGGCAAAGTGGGCCAAGATGGAAATGAAAGAATTAAAGAAAGTCCTTTTAAAAGGAATCAATGCTTACCACCCTGACAAGATTGACACTGAGGAACATGGTGAGAAATGGAAGACCCTGTGCGAAGAAATTACCAAACTCCTCACAGCACATTACGAATTCACTAAAGTTGGATAAGGTATTGCTGAGATAGGAAGTAGATGAAAGTTAGCAAGTTAAGGTAGGAAATTCTTATATTTTGCATTAAAATTCAATGAACCACATTGATTTCCATTCCATTCTACTACGGGGTCAGACCATGGCTGAAGCATTTTTGAGTGCTGTCATGCTTGGTGTTGTAGGCCCTGCTAGAATGGCAGTGATTTGAAAATCTGCTCGGGTCGTTTTCAAAAGTCACGATACTTGCTCCCTTAATAAATCTTAATATTGACATCAATATCAATGAGACTCTAAGAAAGACACTTATTCCTAAAGGAATGCCATGCATTTGATTGAGAAAACTTGACATTTGAGCAGAAGGGGAATATTGCTTGCTTCCTTGCAAACCTTAGTGGAAGTTTCATTCATTTTGTTGAATGAATATATACTTTTGTCAATTTTGGGTGTTATATTTTCTCTACTCAGACCCATTTATCACTCATTGACCTATTATAAACATATATTGCTATAGAGAAAAATCATCAACAATAACAACAACAAAAATTCAAATGTTGAAGTCATTGCAAAAAATAGTTGGTCATCATGATTTTTCAACGCTCCAGAGATTGTATATATTAACAAAATAATATTTTACTGAAAATACCAGGGGGGTAACCAGGGGGGTGCATGTGCACCCTCACCCCCCGTGCAAAAGCTGAAGGTCCACTGACTCAGTCATATTATTGGATTTTTTTTTTTTTTTGGTTCTGCAAATCATTGCATTGGAATACTTCTTTTAAGATGGCTTCTAGTTTCGACATAGTTCCATTTCCATTCCATGTGCACCCTCCCTGCAAGATTCCTGGTTACGCCCCTGAATACTGTTATTTAAACTCATATATAAACATTCATACATATATACAAAATTGTTCCAGTTTTTATTGATTGTTAAATTTATTCACTATATCATTCGTTATGTATAATAACAGTTTATGAGGTATTCTAAAATTAGTTCATAAAAATAAGAGGAAGTGTTGTTTTAAAGTCAGTTTATACAGAAATCTGTCAAATTGAAGAAAAAGTGGTATAGTTTTTAATTAAAAAAGAAGTCACAGTTGTTAATTTAAAAAAAATTAATATAAAATAAAAACAAAACAAGAGCAAAAGTGTAGTAGGATTTTAGAAAGGAAAATATTTTGATGTATTTTGATATATTTTCAATTTAATTATACAGCTTCTCATTAATCCCATATAGGTAACTGTCCAATTATTTTCTTAAGTCCTATTACATATACTAATTTGTGTGGTGCAAATTAGTGACCATTAATATTAATTGGTGGTGGTGGTGGTGGTGGTGATTGATGTGGGATGCACTTGGTAAACCATACAAAAAATATGACTCTTAGTTAGATTTAAAGACATTTCCTCCCTTGTTCTCCATTTTGTTTATTGCGACTCGAAAGTGCAGTGTGACTCGGATTCTTTGTATTGTGCTCACCTCTTCCCCTCCTCTTGAGCCGTTTTTTTTTTTTTTTTTTTTTTTCTTCCAATGAAATCCTCCACCCCCTCCCTGGTAAAGGACAAATGGTCCCTAATTTCTGGTGTTTTTGACGTGCAACACCTCCATCAATGTGTTGTGGAACACAGGAATATTGCTATTGGCCAACACATGGTATAGACAATAGAACATCAATGCAAAACCAAATTTTTTTTAAAAAAACCACTGAAACCTAATTTCAATACTTGGTGATTAGATTTGTGTCAAACTTTTCACTTGATCGTTTTTGTTTTGTCACTATCAAGCGAATTCAGCAAAGGTCAAGGACTCTGTTTTCTTTTACAACCTATACTTTCCAGTTCATTCGCTTACATCTATTTTTTATTTTATTCGTTTTGACTTGGTAGTGACGTTCAAGTCTATTTATTACATTTTCTTAAATTTTTTCATGATGGACTTAATATTTATAGTTTATCGGCGTTAAATTTTAGGGTTTAAACGTATTAATTTTTCTTTTAATTATTCATGTGAAAAAAATATGGTAATGTTTTTCTCTTTAATAGTTCCTTCCCAGCTTTCTCTCTTTCGTTTTTGTTTTTTGTATTTTTTCATTTGTTTGTCTTTCTCTTCAGGGATTTATCTTATTTCATCGACAAAATACTGCTTGCACCGTGCGGTCTGACTATTATTGATACGGCTGACAAATTTTAATGGCATTTCTTGAGTGCCTGACTTGCCAAGCATTAAACATCGCCAACTATTCCTGTCATGCGTCCGCTTGCAAATGCAGCGGTGTCACTTGTAAGTGTTAAGCGAGTTTAGTCACAGGGAGCCCGGCTTAGTGATGCTAAATCCGTAAAACGATCATGTTTCATATGTTGATGGCATTACATAATAATCGTAACTCAATACACCCCTATTACAAACGGTCACTACTAATAGAACTTGTAATGCAATAGTGTTAGACGCCCGAGTGCGTTACACTTAGCCGTTACGTATTTGAATTTGAATTTATTACGGTATTAAGTTACGCGTTACAAACACTGGTGTTCTATTACGTAGTGACCGTTTGTATATGGGTGTATTGAGTTACGATAGCATCACTAAGCCGGGCTCCCTGTGGTTAAGTCAGATTTTACAAAGAAATGATTATCAATTTGGTTTTAGGAAAAAACGAAATACAACTTTGGCAGTTCTTGATTTTGTTCAGAGAATAATAGATTCCTTTGATAATGGATGTATTTCTTTGGGTGTCTTTCTTGATCTTTCAAAGGCCTTTGATACTGTCAGTCACGATATTTTGCTGGATAAGCTTTCCTATTACAGTCTTAGTAGTGATACTTTAAGCTGGTTTGAAAGCTATCTCAGAGATCGTAAACAATATGTGTGTGTCGATGGAACTAATTCAAACCTTAAAACAATATCTTATGGGGTTCCTCAAGGTTCTATTCTCGGTCCAATCCTTTTTTTGATATACATGAATGATGCTCAATTTGTCACAAAAACAATTCACTTATTGCTCTACGCTGATGATATGAATCTTCTATGCAACAATAAATGCCTTAGAAAAGCTACTAATATCCTAAACAAGGAGCTACTGTCATTAAATGATTGGTTTAAGGGCAATAAACTCACAGTCAATCTGTCAAAAACAAAATATATCTTATTTGGAACGCAGCAACGGCTTAGAAATATCGTGGCTGGTGGTGTTCAAGGTCAGTTGTCCCTTAAAAAAGGTCAAATATTGATAAAACGTCACATACTAAATTCTTAGGTGTACTTTGGATGAGAACCTTACATGGAGTCCTCAAATTTCTTTTGTGTCAAGAAAAATTGCAAAATCAATTGGAATTCTCTATAAATGCAGACACTATCTTTCTCTTGAAGCTCTAATAAATCTTTATTATAGTTTCATATATCCGTATCTTTCTTATGGCACCTTGATTTGGGGTAGTAACTACAAATCAAGGATTAAACCCATTCACATTCTACAAAAACGAGCTCTCCGTGTAATTACGTTTTCAAACTTCAGAACACCCAGCAGACCACTTTTTAAAAAACTTGACATCCTAAATATTTTTGAAATAACTAAATTTCAGCTCTGGGAACTAGCTTACAAACATTCAAACTCCAATCTACCAGATATTTTTGGTAACCTTTTTCAAGGTACAGATTTGATTCACAATTACAATACGCGGTCTAAATCAAATAAGAATTTATATGTCCCTCCAGTAAACCTGAATTATGGGAAGTTTGGTGTTAAGTATGCAGCTGTCACAAGCTGGAATGAATTACCACATAATATAAAAACCAGTTCAACACATAAAGTCTTTAAAAATAAGCTTAAAAAACATCTGTTGCTTTAGAATTTTGATTCTATTTAGGTTTTGCTTCAATTTAACTTTATTTCCTACTTTAATTTAGTTCAAACTTCACTTTATTGTATATAACTTTTTATGTGCATTGAATCTATTTTAGTTTTGCCTCTTTCTCCCTTCTTTGAAAGTATTATATAGTTTCAAGGTGCAGAAATATTCTCTTAACCCTTTTGGGTTGTTTTTCTTCTGCTCCTCCCAGTTAATTTTTTTAAATAGTGATGTAAAGTATAAAATTCTCATTCTGGGAAATAATTAAAAAATAAAAACCTTGAAACCTTGAATGTATAGAGAGTCAATATAGTTTTCGATTTATAAATTTCTGTGTAAACAGTTTTCCACTTGCCGGGGGTAGAAAAACATTGTATAACATTAAAGCATATGATTTTTACCAAACATACTTTTATTTGTTTAGAAAAACCTTTTCGTCTCGATAGTTAGATTTTAACAGCCTCCTTGCCATATGTGCTTTGTTAAATTGCAAGAAAAACACAAAAGGTCAAATATTATGAACAGGACTTCTCAAAATCAAAACTAGTTACCTCATTTGCCGGGGTGGATCCATAAAATACACACATTCTAAACTACTGATGTCGAATCTGTGGTCGATTGAACGAATTTATACTTTTCGTTTTTTACTCTCAAAAAGCTCCGATTTGAGACGAGTTTGTGAGATCCTTTCTTCAAGAATAGGCACTTTGTGAAGTAAAAACCTTGGTCATTATTCGCAAAACACGGTGTCACAGGGATTTGTGTTCCCCCGAGTTATGTGTTCCCCCGAACACTGGGCACTAGTGTTTTGTGTTCCCCCCTCCCCTCCCTATGAAACATCTTTTGACACGATTCTCTCCCCCAGGTCAAGGACATATATAACTCTGAAAACGAAAAATAAATGGATTATCTCTACCGTACATCATATCGTACATCGTATAACCGCGTGATGCTCTACTGCCGTTGGTATTTTGAGAGATAAAATTTTATTTACCAAATTTAATAAATCAAGCGAGTTCTTTTCTTGGTCTCGTGGCAAAATTCATATGCATAATTTCTTTGCAGTATTATCTAGCCCTACATCGTCGAAAACAGATGAATGACACTCCTCAAAGACGCTTTGCTTCTCTTCACGTCCTCTGATTACCACTTTCTTTTCCCCTCCTTCTACGTACCATAGTACACGATGCTGGTGATTTTCCGTTCGAGCGAGAACTTCTTGTACATTCTCCGTAAAACATATTTTTCTTTATTCACAAAATCAGGAGGATATTCCTTTCGGGATAAATAGTTAAAAACATCATACTGTGAAGCTTCCATGATTTTTTGAATTTAGATTTAAAGAATTTCGTTGAATTTAGATTTAAAGAAAATTCTAAGATTTAGCCGGTTTGTAAACCGAAAACCAATCATTTATAGAGCATCCTTGACCTGGGGGAGAGAATCGTGTCAAAAGATGTTTCATAGGGAGGGGAGGGGGGAACACAAAACACTAGTGCCCAGTGTTTGGGGGAACACATAACTCGGGGGAACACAAATCCCTGTGACAACGGCATGTTTGGTACCAAAATAAAACGATCGTAAGCCATTCGGATCGGCCGAAACCAAAACACTAGATAGAACAACCAAGAACAATACCTTTCCTTACACAAACAAAATTTTAATGTGCTCCCTTGACTTGGCGAGCGGCGCATGGCCGAAATAGTTAGCGATGAGCCATACAAACGAAAGCAAGCAGTAGCAGAAGAATCCAAAGGCGGAAGTAGCGACTGGTTGTGTTGTGTTGACTGGAAGTTCCAAACTTCGTCCTTGACAAAATGCAAGCAAGTGAATCAGCTAGCGTTGCCGAAAGAAAAAAAGGTAACAGAATATTCGAAAATGCCAAGAAGTGGGGGTCTTTCCTTTGCCATGAGAAAAATATTATTAGAGAATGCTATGGCATGCTACGTTCGCGCAGAAGATTTAGCCTCGAACAACTTGGATGAGTATTCTTCCGCCTCAAAAAATCATGGCAAAGCAGCTTGGAAACTTTTCGGCCTTCTTAAAGAAAAACAAGAAGAACAAGACAACACTGTTTTATATTTAAAGGAGGCTGCAAAGTTCTTCTGTGTCTCATATGAGAATGGATCTTGTAAACACGACGAATGGCGAAACGATTTGTTGATATCTTTGAACAATTGCGTTAAAGAGTTGCACGATATCTGCCAGAATGTTAATGAAGTCGACGAAAAGTGCAGAATCTTATCCTCTTTTATTAAAGTCATCACGGTGAAGGATTTCCACGTAGAACTACAGATAAACCATACAGAGATTTTATTCCACGATGCCCTCAAATTCCTGCAAAATAAAGATTATAAAGGAGCTCTGAAGCGCTTGAAAGAATGTTATCGACCGATTGAGGAAGCGAAAATGGTCAACCAGTCAGAATCCTGCGCCGCTGAAATCAGGATGCTAGAACAAGATGTGTACTTCCACACTTGCTCAGCTGAGTCTATCCAAGCTTGTGAATGTGGCAATGAAGTCTTGAACATTGCAACCCTGAACGAGGAATCCCTCAACATGAATCTAGTGTGGGACGCCGTTGACTGGTACAAAAGAGCTGCTATTCTCACAAGAGAGCTAGACTTAGAACAAGAAGCTATCGCTCTAAGCCATTTAGGATTCGTCTACAACAAAGTCCTGAAGGACAAGGACAAATCCAAGGAATATTATAAGAAGTGCTTTGAGCTTGCAGAGTCTATGAAGCCACGCACTTTCTTCACTCAAGATTGGTACCAGCAGTGTGTGTCAACTTTGCAAGAGTTCCAGAAGGAAGAATGGTTAAAGGATGAAAGGATAGATCAGGAAGCCAGGGAAGTTAGGATCGTAAAGATAAAGAAAGAGCTCGAAGACCTCAAAGAGAACAACACTGGAGAATGTGAAATCTTAATTCATGTTTATAACACTTATCCTCCAAAGAATTCAAAATGGGTAAAGCCAAGTGAGAAAGATATGGCAAAGTGGGCCAAGATGAAAAAGAAAGATTTTAAGAAAGTCCTTTTAAAAGGAATATATGATTATCATCCTGACAAGATTGACGCTGAGGAACATGGTGAGAAATGGAAGACCCTGTGTAAAGAAATTACCAAACTCCTCACAGCACATTATGATTATTTGAAAATGTCAAATGAAGAAGAACAAGAACAAGAAGAACAAGAAGAAGGAGAACAAGAACAAGAAGAAAGGAGATGTTACGTAATGTAATATGATAACCCACATCAGCACCCTTTGGTGCCGGTCTTATTTTAGAACTAGACGCATATCGGCGTGAACTCTAGTCTCCCCCACAGCCGCTTTCAGTGTCGTCACGCAACGCTTTCTCCCCTGACTACTCGATGAGCGCATGTGGCTACTACAGAATTGCGAAACTGGGGTTTAGTTCATTTATTTTTACTGGAATGCTTTAACAAACATGTTTTTACGGGTTTGCTAAGGAAGCAAGTATAATCTATATATTTTCGTCCGCGCCCTGGAGAGCCTCGTTAACAGGCTATCCGAGGTATGGACTGCAATTCCGCTTCATTGATCTTCTTTTGTCTTTTATTTAGTTTCTCACTAAATTACTTATGTTGTGTTTTTCTATGACGTTTTTGCAAGTAGGTATATATAGGTGTTCTCAAGTTTCGTTGAAAATGTCCCAATAATATTTTCTGTTTGTTGTGGTCGTGTTGTGTATGTGTGGTTTTTTTTTTTTTTTTTTTTTTTTTGAACGGGCAGAGTGTAATAGTGCCAGCTTTATATTGAGAAACCTGTAGAATGTAGAACAAAGCAGACCAATTAACGTATATATACACAATTTATTAAAATAAGAAGTAGTTCAAGGCATTTTACAACTTCTTTCTTTGTTAATGAGGGGTTATCAGGTTGCGTGACGTTTTAAAATTTAATCCAACATAATGAAAAATAATATTCCAAAAAAACATGCCAAAATTAGTAAAAGAGGCTCAATTATCCTCCAAAGAGGCTCAATTATCCTCCGAAGAGGCTTTTGCTTTCCCAATAAAGTAATTTAAAGCAACTAAGGTGATTTAAGAGAGCGAAGTTAGTTTCTTGTAAATAAATGAATAAAATGATTTATCTAATTAAAGAAAAACAAAGGATTGTCTTATTTATACCACTTACGGTATCTAACAGGTGCCAGTATAAAATCAGAAATGCCAATGCAGACTGTGATTGATTAATATAAAGACCTGTCTCAGTAGCCTTGGTTCCCTAGTTTGCATTGGCATTTCTGATCTTATACTGGCACCTGTTAGATACCATAAATGGTATGAATAAGGGTGTTAAAACATCCTAGCATGCTCGCACTAAACATATGAACATAAATTAGTACAAAATATTGCTAAGTTATGCTATTTTGTTTTTGTTTTGTCTGCGTAGATATTAGTGCTGTTAGCAACAATTAATAATTCTCTCATGAGTTTAGTGCAAGTACTCAAGCAGCTAACATTTCTCACTATGATAACCAGTGTTTATTATAGCAAAAACAATATAGTGGCTTAACCTGTAGAAGCAGTCATATGATAGTTGTGAAATTGGTCTATCATTTCTGTTTCTAACTCTTAATAGACTCTTTGCCCTGATTCCCAAAACAATAAGCTGTATTTTCTCATGTGAAAAAAAAACTCATTATTTTGTCCTCCAGTTTAATTCCTCTTGGGAATCAGTGCAAATGGTCTATACCAACATAACAACACTGGAGTAAGCAGACTTTGTAACCCACAACTTTAATATCTAACACTACTAGTTTCATTGCATTGTTTTATATTGATTTGTGTTCAGGTCAAATGACATCATTATACAGAAACAAAATCTGATTTCTTTCATAAAAACTAGTTTAAATGTATATGTATTAAGCCTTAATTGCCTACAAAATATTCTAAAAACAGTACCATATAAGCTTAAGCTTATATACCTAATGCAAATCTAATGTTTTACATACCAAAGATGAATATAAGAATATATATATGAATATGTAAGAAATCTGTGAATCAATTTTCCGTAAAATAGTGCTCAATACATCGATAGAATATATATATATATATATATGAATATAATTAAAATATAAGCTTAGACAATAGAAATCTTAAAAAAGGTTTCAGAAACTGTTTTTGCTGTTTCCTTGATGATCCTTACACGAAAACGTGGTTGTTGACACATAAGCTCAATCTTTTTATATCAGCTTAATTTTCCTTCTCAGGAACCCATCCTATTTGATGCTTTTACGTGAGACCTTAACCAGCAAAATACTCCCAATCCATATCAGCTTCCATAAGCAAGCTTTTTTGTTTCGGCCCTCAGGCCGAAACAGTCACTACATTCGGTTTGCCGGCCCATAATAGTCTTTGTGCGTGTCATTTAGCTGTCAGAGTTTTGCACCTAATCCAATCATATGCCGTTTCCATCATAAGCAATGGGAAAATGTAAAACATTTCACCATGCGGAGTATTTCGGAGAGTTGTGGTGAATCTTCTCTGAGGTAGTTGTGTATTTTGTGGAAAAAAATATATTATTGATTAACCCTACGACAATGCGTATTTTATTCCTAAGTCAGTATCTAGGTCCAAGTCGCCAAGTAGGTAAGTTATTGAAAAGTGATGGCGCACTGGTCAAAGACAAGCCTTGTATCTTTTCGTTCGAATTGAGACTTTCGCATTTTCTTCAAGCTACGATATAAGAGCTAAATACATTTATCATAAATGTCAAAGAGCAGAATGAAGGTTTAAAAAGTATCCTACATTCAACATAGCGCGTACAGTAATGCTCGTGTGCCAAAATATTTTGCACTTTGTACTCTGCTCTCTGCGATACTCGATCATTGTTTATATCTATTGTCGGATCTCTCATTTGTTCGGCGAGACGTTATATTTATGTGCGTTGCCCTGATTTTCCCCAAAACACTACGATGTTTCAAAGCAAGAACCACTAAAATCTTCAAAAAACTTAATTACGATGTGTTTCGTCCAAGAGAATTTTATAACAAATGTTTCCATCGAAATTTGCGTAAGACTTTGCAACGTGATTGAAAGTGTACCGCGAGATCGCTCTTGTCTGCCATTTTCAAAATACAGGAGACCCAATCATTACCACAGCAAGAACAAAATTCTTTATACAGCAATGCCACACAATAAATAGATAACGGGCCGAAACATCATCGCTTTCGAAGCGATATAGGCTTGTTCTGAATTCAAACACTTCTTCTGACAATCGTCGAGACTCAAAAGCATTTGTTACTACTTCTTTGGTTGATAAAAAAAACTTGGAAGGTGTCTTTGACACAGCGTACGTCTTTCTCGTCCTCTTGCTGACTTTTTCAACATCCACAAGAAATCCGCCATTTTGTTCGTTACCAGTCCTTTCAAGCTTTCAAGTACACTTCCCGTAAAAGTCTCAAGAGGTCCCGAATCCCGCGAGTATGACTATGGCGGAAAGAGTGTTAAAAGAGGCTTCAAAGGACCTTTTGATTTCTTGCCTCGTACGAAACCGTAGGAAGAATCTTCCTATCGGCAATGCAGCTAGTGATCCACTCCATCGAAACTGATACAGTTTGATCTGGAAGTCCGGGCAATTTCATGCTCTGCAAGCCCTCTTTAAAGGTCACGTCACCCCATTTGTCGGCTACGACTACTCCTCCAAACTTGAGAAATTTTTCTTGTTGTAACTTACTGCCTTTACCGACGAAGAACATCCTATCTTTTATATTATCCAAACCCACCCCTCCCTCTCTGCCAACATTTGGAAGACCTACAACAGAGAGAATCTGGGGCGAGAAGTTGTAATTACAACCACAGCTAGTTCCTTGCGTGCCAAAATATTTCCAAATGGCGAATGTTATACTGTTTTGTGAATGGCGCTTTTCGGATGGTTTGTTTTCTTTGAATTTCACAGCGCATTACAATAGTCAGTGTAATAACACCACTAAAATGGAGGAGATGACTAGCTATAAACTAGGGTGAGCTGCATGAGAATGTGAAAGTGATCGGAATGAAGGGACTTTAATTCCTATGGCTGCATGGCGTTAGCTCGCAAGTGAGTAGATAATGTTATAGAATGTTCTCGATCTGCCTGTAAAGTACGACTTATTTATCAAACATAGTAAAAGCTTTCATTAATAAAGTCAAATGTGTCTAGGTATACAAGTGTATGTGTATTTCTAGGCCTTAAAGTTCCAGCATTATTCATATACATATGCTTACTTTTTTAATTTTCTGAGCCAAATTTAAAGATGAGTTGCAAAAAATATAAAGTTAAACTTTCTAAGAACCTCAGTAATCTCAGTCAAAAAAGTATTGGTTGGAAAATCAAATATTCTTATTTACCAAAAACCACATATTTTAGCAAGATTGACTTCAAAATACATTAAGACTTATAGAATTTTAAAACATTATCCATTTTAATATTATCTAACATCAAATGACCCAACAGAGATAAATAAAACTTAGTATGGCAGCTTATATCAGCGAGGTATTCTGGCTGCTCATTTATAGCATATGTCTTAATATTATTTACATATTATATCTGTTTATTTTCATATTATGAGTATATATCAGTTTGTTATTATATATATGATTATAGAGTACAAACACTAAAAGTGTGCAACACTTGATGATGATTATGATGATGATGAGCAAGGGCGGATCCAGGGGAGGGTCGGGGGGGTCGCGACCCCCCTGTCATTCCTGAGGCTTCTTGTGGTAAAAATGCGACTGGGATTCCTTTGCCCACAAAATTTACCCCTGAGACCCCCCCTTCAAAAAAACCCTGGATTCGCCCTTGATGAGTTAGCTTTATTACCATAATTTTTCAAAGTTATTTACAATATAATACTGAAACAGGTATTGGTAATAGCTACTCAGTAGTAAATAGTGCTAATTAAACAATAGGAAATAATAGGATTAGCATAATTTATTATTTAGTGGTATTTATGTTACACACTTGTGTTTGTACTCTAAGTGACATTTCTTAAATATTTACATAATATTATATGTCAAGTTTATGCCAGTTTTTTATTATTCATATGACTATGAGTGCTCCACTATAATAGCTAGGACATTTGCATTGTGGTGTCATGAACCTCTGCTACCAGAATTCCTTTGTTTTGTTCATTTCATCAATTTTCTTACTTTTCTCACGAGGGAATTTGCAAAGCATTCTGGTAATGGTGGTCAAATAATGCATGAATGCATGAATGATAGAAGTAATGAAAACAAAAATGAAAAAAATAAGTCTGAAAAGATCAAACTTAAGGCATTTTAAGGCGACTTTAGGCATTTTAAGGCGATTTAAGGCGACTTATGGACCCGGGGTAGGCCTTTTGAACAATCAACCATGAACAGTCAAGTCTCCCACCACGAGGTTCCAAGGCCGTCATCGTCATCCCCCTCAGCAATAATCGGAGTACAGCGAGATTTTGTTGTTCAAGCGTTGATTGGTTCCGATGTTTGTTCATTGTTTCGAATCAAATTGTTTATTATTGATGATGATTGCTGATTGGTTCCGAAGTTAATCACAATGCCTCGAAATCCTTTCAACTAATTCCGAACGTTTGGTAGAATTAACTCCTTGCTTGTTATTGTAAATCAAAGAGCACAAACTCATTGCAACACATTATTGTCCAGAATTTTGTCAAAATACCAGCTCATTACCTTCAGTCTCTTCCAAGAAAACAATGATAAATACCGAGTAGCTCTATATCTTAATTTCATTATCCCTTGATAAACCCTCCTAAAACAATTAAGCAAAAGCTTCTTTTCATGTTCTGCGACTTTATTGAAGCTTATTCTCTTTATATTAAGTTTATGGTCAGACTTTTTAAGTTTTCTAACCTTCACATAAGAATGCAGCTTGGAGGATAATGATGATGCAGTGATGAGGCATCGGAATCACAGATGAAGACCATGGAATACAGGCATCGGAATCACAGATGAAGACCATGGAATACAGGCATCAGTAGCGTAGCACGGGGGGGCACGGGGGGGCACGTGCCCCCCCAAAATTTTTGAAAAAAAAAATTTGAAAAAAGAATAACAACAAAAAAAACATATTAAACCGAAACGAAAGAGGAAAATAAATTATTACTACCTACAAAAGTGCGAATTTATACGAAGTTATCCGGACGGGCTACCTGTGCACTGCGAGCCCGGTCAGAGCCTGGAATCTGCACGTCTAATTTGAAACTTTTTCTTATTTTGGATCAGTGCACCCCCAGCTCCTAGGTCCTCGCTACGCCCCTGACAGGCATCGGAATCACAGATGAAGACCATGGAATACAGGGATCCTAAAACGTCTGAAGACGTCCATAAGGAGAAGAAGGGATCTGGCAAATATCAACGACAAGCTTGGAAGCGTGACAATAACACTGGAACCCAAAGTAAACCGACAAATAAGTGTTTTTATTGTGGAGGAAAACACAAGCAAGACCGGAATAATTGTCCTGCATGGGGTAAAACGTGTCAGTTGTGTGGAAAGAGGAACCATTTTGCCCTGCAATGTCAGGCAAATAAAGCAAGCGCAACGCACGCTGTCAAAGAAGTATAGACTATGTGGCACTAAAACCGGAAACAATTAGCACCGTAGATCAAAAGCAATTAAAACCAAATATACGCAGAGGAGTTTGACTTTTGGTCGCGGGTAAATGACGCGGGTGCGGGTGTGGGTGCTGGTAACACTGTAACCTGTGATAAAGCATTGCAAGACACAAAGGAATTTTATACATAAGTAAATTCAAAATCTCAGGTTGTTCCTGGGTTATATTGGGGGATAGCATTCAGGGCTTTCGCCTCATCCACATGAACTAGTGGTCCTCCCTGGAAACGTTAGAAAATGTTACGGGTGCGGCGTGGAATTTGCGCAGTGCCATCGTTCATCGCCAAAAAACATCGTCATAAAGCATGTTGACCGCCGACTGATGCGGCGGGATGAACGTACTGGTAATTTTGTTTATACTGCCGATTTTATTAACATGCATTACCATTTAGATTCAGCGCACATCAAACGAAAAAACCCCTTCTTTAATGGGCAAGTGAATGTATCAATAGAAATTCGTCATTCCCTCGATGCGGCAAAATATGCTTTCGTTGAAGCTAGTGATCTAAAAGTCAGTGTGATTACCTAGATTAATTTTCATTCGCACTGAAAGGAAATGAAACATTTGCTAGTAGCTGATAAATCTTTTGAAAAAAGTTGCTACGTCTAAAAAAATAACACATCTTCCTGCAGTTATATTAAGTTACATTAAGTTCCTGAGGCTATGTTCAGACGTTTTTCCTCTTTCGGAATCTTATTTAATTTGTCAGTTTCCTTCAAATGGATGGGTTTATAACTGACTGAACCGATACTGTCACCTTGTGGTGAACAAAACATGATGACATCTTATACAAAAGCTTGAAAGCGTCGTTTGCTGCGTTGCTGACGTCTGAACTCAGCTTCATTGTTTTGTACTGCTGCTCAAGGTCCAGAAGTTCGATGTCAAAATTGTGTACAAGCCTGGCCCCCAAATGTACCTTGCAGACCCCGGGGGGGGGGGGGGGGGGTACTCCCCCATATTTGCTATACGGGTATGTGCCACCCTTTAGGGTATGGTTTTTCGGCTTTTGGGTCTGGGGTAGGGTATCATTTTTTGACATTTTGTCTGGGATAGGGTATCATTTTTGTCTGGGATAGGGTTACGATTGGGTCGTTTTAGTCTGGGATAGCGCCGTTAACGATTTGGTCGTTTTTCTCTGGCGAATAGGCTACGCTTTCTGACGGCACAAAAACAATAAAAACGTTATTAAATATTGTTTGCAATCTATTGACTAACCGGGTTTAGTCTGGGATAGGGTGTACAATTCTTAGTTTTAGTCTGGGGTAAAGTATGTAAAATCAAAATTTTAGGTCTGGGATAGGGTCAGGGTTTTGAGGTCCTGGCGGCACACCCCTACCCAAGTTGGGGTGGTAGTACCCTCCCCCCCCGGGTTGCAGACACTCTTAGTCGAGCGTACATTCCAGACAGCAGCAACAGTCAAGGAGAATTTGAAACCGTCAACGCTGTGAAATTCCTGCCAATATCTGAACAGAAACGGCAAAGGATATCACGGGCAACAGACGAGGATGACGTGCCACAAGCGCTGAAACAGACCATCCTCAATGGCTGGCCAGAGGAAAATGGCAACCTACCATCAATCCTCACACCTTATTTTTGCTTCCGAGACGAGCTAACAGCCCAAGATGATCTGATATTTAAAGTGCCTACCACCCTTATGATGAATATTCTCAGTATTGATTCTACATGGGGTAAGATGTTGAATAACCCGAAAAAATTACATAGTTTGAGTGCGGCTTCTTGAAGTTATGAAGGTTTTTCCATGCCATATGCTAATGCTGTGACGTATGAGGAGTAATCATTTAATATACAAAACACTACTGGTACAGATAAATTAAATTTGAAATACGTCATTGTTTTCCCCATTGCTCTTATAGAAATGATTGCAAGTTAGTTTTCCCATAGAAGCCGGTGTTTCGAATTACGAGGAACAACAAATAACCATAAATGCCTCCTCATACATCAGTGGATGATGCGACGTGTCGCCGGTCACATCATGCATCTAATCAACGTACTTCCCATGTGCGATTTCGGTCTTAGCTTCTATGTTCTATGTTTCTGAACGCGACAACGATTCTTCAATTGAGTGTATTCAAGAGCAAGCAGAATTAAGACAATTCAAATCAATTTTTACAACTCATCGTCCCATTTTTTGACCTATTGAGCATGCGCTTAGAGCAGTAGCGCGGATCTCCTGATGAATGTATAGGCAACAATTTAGATTTGATTGCCAAATACATTTATTTTTAGGAATAAAATAATGTACCATATGTTCCTACCTTTTGCCAATAAGAAAATTTTGGTAGAAATACTAGTCAGTTGATGGCGTCATTTGACTTCTATTACCAGAATCCCTTGCACACTTTCTTTTGTTCAGTTCATTAGCAACAATTGTCTTACTATACTTATTGCTAGACAAATGACGACATCATCCAAACGTCTAATTGGCTACGCTGAATACCAAAGATTACGCTAACATATTCAATTTCGGTTGTTGAAGTATTGTTTGCTTTGCAAACAGCTGAACAAAGGGTCACTTATTATTTCTGAAGACCCTCACTTTAACAAGAGTTCGAGCGCCCAAGATTATCGGGACTAACTAAGGTAACCAAAATATGAATCAATGTTTCAAAACACAAAAATACTGATCTAAAAATCCCGGCCCACATAAACTATGAATTTAAAAATAAGGTAGTACTAACATTTGTAAGGGTTCAATATAGATAGCATCGCCATTCATATACCATCAAGTGAGCGCTGGTATCAATTAGAAATCAGTGCTTTGGCCGAAATAAGCAATACAAAAATAAGCTCAGCCTCTTACGGCCCAAGGAAACTAGAAAAATAACCTCTGTTCGCAGGGTACAGAAAAGAAGGAGTTTTTGCTTCTTATTTGTTAAACGAGGAATTCGCGGGGGGAAATCAAACAAAATTTTCGAAAGCGTGATAATGTAACTTTAAAATCGTCTATTGTTGTAGCTGTTGGAGTTGGGCATTCCTTATCTAAGAAATAAGAGGCACAAAATCCTTCATTTTTGTATCCTGCGACTAGCAGAGGCTATTTTTTTCTTCATTTCCGCAAGGCCAGCTGAGCGAGAGGACGCAAAGCCATGCAGGAAGGAGGCCAAAAATATACCCGTGTCAGCCGTTTTCACTTTTGTCGAGGCCAATAAAAATTAGTGACAAATATATACCTAACTATAAAACTAAGAAAATCATTCGCGAAATTTCTTTCGTGATAAGGTTTTTATTCTTGTAAAATGACAACTTTGACAAGGAAAAAAAAAATGGACATATAGCAGGGTCAAAATGTTTGAAGGACGTCATCAGCTTGACAGTCTATAATTTTTTAATCCCGCTTAGTATTTTGCTTCTTAACTTTGTTTGAACAATCCAACAAGTTTCTTCAACAGCTCTTTGTTTTCATAAAAATAGATTGTCTTAATTAAGTTTAGGACAAATAGTAGGGTCATGATGAATGGATGACGTCATGACGTCGTTCGAACAATCGTCCATAATTCATAAAACCAACTTAGTAATACGATAATAAGTTCCTTTATTTGAACACTTGAAATTGTATTTTGTGCTATTTTCTCACAGCTATTTCTTTTAGTAGTAAAACTTAAAGTTTAGGACATATAGACTTTTCTTATAAATGGCCGCCAAACGCGGTTTGGAGTAGGGACAATTGAATGGAAGCGAGGTCAGAAAGGCCTCATTCTTAGTACAATATTAGGGACTTTAAGATTTGCAAAATCTACGAGGCGACGTCAACCGGAAGTGTAAATAATTGTTCTTTGGGGTTCTGTTCATTGGAGATTTCATTCAAAACATTGTCAGTAAAGTCAACTCATCCATATGGAATACAGTCTATGAAGGCGCGAAACCCTAAAGTGAAGTTGTTTACACTTCCGGTAGACGTCGCCGTCGCAGATTTTGCAAATCTTAAAGTCCCTATTGTCAAAGTCATGACGTCGTCCGAATAATCGTCCATAATTCATTAATCCCACTTAGTAATACATTTTAAGCCCCGTTTACACTGGCGATTTTTGCGGGGACTTTTGCGGCGATGTTTGTGGCAATTTTCGGAAATATGAAATCTTTTGTCTCAACCTTCAAAAGAGACATTCGTCTAGGAAAATCTTGGTATCCTAAGTAAATTCTTTACCATTATTTATTATGGACAAAATCGCAAAAAATCGCAGCAAAAATCGTCGCAAAAATCGCTGGTGTAAACGGGGCTTTATGACTTTATTTGAACATTCCGGAAATTGTTTTTTTGTGCTTATTTCTCACAGCTATTTGTTTATATACTAAAAAAAGACTTTCTTGATTAACTTTGGTGACTAGTTGCTCGCGTAAGGGACTTTTTTGCGGTAGATCAAAGACAGACAAAAATTAAATTGTGTACCAAATTTAGAGCTGCGTTTGAATTATAATCAGCCATAATTTAAGCCGGGATTGTGTTGTCGGGATTTAAGGCCTGGTTCGCATTCGGACATTTTTAAAACTGGAATATTTTATTGCGTTTAACAAAATCATTGTCCACAAGTAGCGGTTTAGTCACTTTTTTTCGACTGTCTACACATATCCATTTTCAATAAGTCGCGTTTTCGAGTGGCTTATTAACCGGATGGGTGTTAATTGAAAGCCAATCCCCAAAATTCCGTTTTGAAATTGTCCGGATACATGTGGAAGGGGCCTTATAGAAGAAAAATATTTAACGTTCGGATGACAAGATGCTCTTTCTCAGAGGCCGCCTGACAACGCAATCATTCTGTAATTAAATTTTTGATTACTTGTAGTCTATTGAGGCTTTCTTACGCGAAAGGTGTAATTATGCTATATCCATCTTTTTATTCAATTATTGTGATGGTCAAACTGCCGCATGGGAAACTCGAGGATAGCCTCCTCTTAATCCTACTTGCACTCTTAAGTATTGGGTAATTAAGTATTATTCCCTGTGTTCATACGTTCAACTATGAAGCACATATCGAGCATGCTCAGTGTTAGAAATCATCCCATATCGAAAATTGAGACTCCAGCTCCTGATATAAATGGCAGAAGAACTTCGTATCCTGTTCGTATGAAGTCGCGTAACGTTCGTGAGCAGATGACGTAAGACGATTGACTAAACGTTTAATTATCGATCAGCTACAATCCTGGACAAAAGTCATTGGGACACTTGAAAAGTCAGCTCTAAATTTTCAAATATTATCTTAATATCCATAATGTTTCAAAGTTTACACGCCATTTTACCAATGAAGCTCCCTCCCACAACTCAATGTTGGTCAAACCACACATCATCCCAAACGCCCCCGTTTGCCCCAACATTGGTTTGGGGAGGGGAAAAGAACAATTTCATGTAATTTTATGTTGCTGTCCCAATACTTTTGTCCAAGATTGTAGCATCTTGGTGGGCAAATGAGCGAAAGACACATTTGCATATTCAGACCCCGCACAATAACTCGTTTCTACGCTTCGCTTGTCCACGAGATAAAGAGTGGTCGAGTACTAAGTATCAATAGCTGTTATTATCAAACTCATTAATAATGCATGAGGAAAACACAATAGAAATCACGACCGTGAAGAGTGTTGTAAATCAGATACAGAATCGTGTTTATTTGCATAAACTTTAACTTGGATATTCTTGGGCAGATTCACTTTAATTTTGAAAATTTTAGTGAAACACAAAGGAACTAACCTAGACGTTTGATAAGTAATATATACAGTATGAGTGGCCGTGTTGTATCCGATATACAAACTCTCGGCTGCGCCTCGTGGTTTTATATCGGATACAACACGGCCACTCATACTGTATATATTACTTACAGTCGAGAACGCAATGAGATATTCTATTGTTAGTGATCAAACAAGTGAGGCTATCGGTCTATCGGGTCGATACAATGCTTGTTGTTTCATTTGTATCTCATTTGCATGCATCCATGATATCTTTTATTAATCTTTTTTGCTTTGCAGATTATAATAAAGTCATAAGATCATGGAAAACGGCCCTCGTCGGTCCGTATTTTCGTTCGAGCCCTTTCGCATTAAATCTGTCGAAAAAATCAAAACCACCACAAGAGAAGAACGACTAAAGTATTTGAAGGAAGCTCATTATAATCCATTTATGGTCCAATCTGAGCATGTTCTTATCGACCTACTTACTGACTCAGGAACCGGTGCCATGAGTACGGAGCAGTGGTCAGCCATGATGCTAGGCGACGAGATGTATGCGGGCTCGAGCAGCTACAGTAAATTTGAGGCCGTTGTCAAGGAGATATACGGTTACCGTCACGTGCTTCCGACCCACCAAGGCCGGGCAGCTGAGCGGATTCTGTTTCACTGTACGTTGTTACCAGGGGACATTGTGCTTAATAACTCGCATTTTGATACAACACGAGCGAACGTTGAAGCTAAAGAAGCTACTGCTCTTAATCTACCTTCTCCAGAGGCATTGGATCCAAATTCAGATTATCCATTCAAGGGGGATATGGACTTGAAGAGACTGGAAGAGTTGTTGTCTGGTGATGAGAGAGAACGGGTGCGATTGGTTTTTCTTACCATTACTAACAACGCTTTAGGTAAGTGGGTAGCGCTAAGGACATGTGATCATAGTGATGGCCGCCATATTGAGCGAAAATGAAAACGTATTTATTTATGGGAAAAACTAATAAAATTGCTTAGGGGGAGCCAGAGAGGATAAAGTGTGTAAAGCAAATAGCTAAGAAATAAAGGAAGTGAGGGAGTAAAGGAGGGGGAAGCAAGGAAGCAAAATAACAAGGAAGCAAGGTAGGAAGCAAGGAAGCAAGGTAGGAAGCAAGGAAGCAAGGTAGGAAGCAAGGAAGCAAGGTAGGAAGCAAGGAAGCAAGGTAGGAAAGCAAGGAAGCAAGATAGCAAGGAAGAAAGATAGCAAGGAAGCAAGATAGCAAGATAGCAAGGGAGAAAGATAGCAAGGAAGAAAGATAGCAAGGAAGCAAAGTAGGAAGCAAGAAAGCAAGCAAGGTAGGAAGCAAGGAAGCAAGCAAGCAAGCAAGCAAGATAGTAAGCAAGCAAGGTAGGAAGCAAGGAAGCAAGAAAGCAAGGTAGGAAGCAAGGAAGCAAGGAAGCAAGGAAGGAAGATAGCAAGGTAGGAAGCAAGGAAGCAAGATAGCAAGGAAGGAAAATAGCAAGGAAGGAAATTAGCAAGGAAGCAAGGAAACATAGATAAACGTCTTTTTTATGGTTTTGTTAAGCTACTTTTCTTAATAAAAGCTATTCTCATTCATCATGATCTATAGGTGGCTTTCCTGTCAGTATGGCCAACATCAAAGCGGTTTCCAAACTCTGTCATGCGTACAACATACCTCTTTTCTTCGACGCCTGTCGCTTTGCCGAGAACGCCTGGTTCATTAAGACGAAAGAAAAAGGTTACGAGGCAAAAACACCCAAACAAATATCACAAGAGATTTTTAGCTTGGGAGATGGTTGTACAATGTCTGCCAAGAAAAACGGCTTGAGCAACATTGGTGGATTTCTTGCGTTAAATGATGACAATGTTGCTGACAGGTGAGATAAAATTCGGCCCAAACGACGGCCGTAAGTGATTTTCATTTAAGGTGACTGCCTACTTTTGGAAATTGATTTAAGCTTTTCTTAAAACTTCGATTTTCCGAATTGAAATTTAATGCTGATTCCAAATCTGGAAAGTAAAATAGGGTGTCCCGAGCTCGTTTTCGAGATAATCAGCATTTAATGGGAGCCTACGCACGAGCTTTTGGAGTAAAAATTGCGCCACCGGAAGTGATTAGAAAAAAAATTAAGATTCATAAGATAACAGTTATTTGCAGATTATATGATGGCACGAACGAAGGCTAGTTAATCCTTCTACAATAATACATGGATATTTTCGACAAAAAGACAGAGAGATACATTGATTTGTCATATTTTGTAGTTTCGGTGCTCTTAAAAAATCTCATAAAGTCGAACAAAAATCCCTACAAAAATCTATTTTTTCACGTGTTCCTGATTTAAGCTTTTCCTAAAATGTTGATATAACCTTGATTTTTAGGAGTTTTTTCGAATGAGCTATCAAAAAATATAGAGTCCCGTGCAAAATTTGAGGGTTTTGCCCTGTTGAAGCTCAAAACGTGTATGGTTCTTCAATAAAATCTTGTAGATTTTTCAGCGGTTTTTGAGCGCGCGCACATTGTGGGCTCAAATCGAACGTTCAAAAGTAGGCAGCCACCTTAAATTACTTGTTTTGGGCAGATTCCTCGTATGATTGTGAAATATCGACCGGCGTGACATCCCATGAACATGAAGGCACCGTGGCCGAACATTTTGATTGGATAAGCAGTGATCTCGCGCCCTGTGATTGGTTGACGTGACGTTTACGTAATCTTCCCTTTATTTTTTGGCGTCCTGTGATTGGTAGGAATAATGACGTTAATTCCATACCGTGACCATACGCTGACGTGAAGTTTACGTAATAAACAAACTCTCTACTTCATTTTATCAGGTGCCGCACGGAACTAGTCATATCCGAGGGATTTGTAACCTATGGAGGATTGGCTGGTCGTGACTTGGAAGCTATTGCTGTCGGGTTTCAAGAAATTCTGGAAGACTCTTACTTGGAATATCAAATCAACTTTGTTAAGAATTTTGCAGAAATGCTCAAAGACCATGGGGTTTCGGTCCTCACTCCGCCAAGTGGACACGCGGTAAGCTGGTGCTCGTTTCAGTTTTCCTCGATATACACGTATGTACCTATTTCAAAAAAACGTTGTCGGTTGGATATCTGTAATTAGAAATCTGAAACCGATTGGAATTGTGGGGGAATGAGTGTTTTCTCGTTCAAAATTCAATATACACTTACCCAGATAGTTTGCCAGCGCAGGTCATCGCTCAAAGTTAGTATATCAAGATTTGACCTTTTTGCGAACTATTTATTAAAACCACAAACAATTTACAGCTTACAACCCAGAATTCCTTTCGGTCTCGGATTTCAGATCTCTGACCGACAACGTTTTTTGAAATAGGCGTAAAACATGACCAGTTATCTAGGTTTTTGACGGCGGAGGGAGGAAAAACAGAGAGACTCGGTTCAGCGCTCGGACGTAATGTTTTCCCTTTTCAGACCACGTGTCATTCCCTAGATTATCATTTCTTTGTTTAACGGTTGCACATGAGAAGACACATGAATACGGATACAACTCAAACAAAGAATCTTATTCTCAAGGATTGAAATGTGGTCTGAAAATATACGCCCAATCCGAGGAAATCTATTCAATCTATTTACGCTGTTTTTACGCAGGTCTACATCGACGCAGCTGCTATGCTACCTAACATACCCAAGGATCAGTTCCCTGCTTGGTCTTTGGGCTGCGCCCTGTATCTAGAAGGTGGTGTTAGGGGAGTAGAAATAGGTGGAGTCATGTTTGGCGGAGCACCAAATAACAATCAAGATGGTCATTGTGTAGGTGGTTCGGAACCTGAACTTCTGAGGCTGGCCATTCCAAGACGAGTGTATACCGAATCTCACATGAGGTAATCAGTAATCAACTATCTTGCTTAGTACATTCTTGTCCATCCATGCATCCATCCATGCATCCTGCATCCATGCATGCATCCATCCATACATCCATCCATCCATGTATCCATGCATCCATGCATCCATCCTTCCCCCTCCCTCCCTCCCTCCCTCCCTCCCTCCCTCCCTCCCTCCCTCCCTCCCTCCATCCATCCATCAATCCATCTTTTTTTCTTACTTAAATACCAGAAGAGTAATATAATGATTTTCTTTGTATTTACTAGCACATATATTAACTCTATATTTAGCTCTACATATATTTAGCTCTTTTATTCGATTCTGGATATCGATAACTCACAAAGGAACGAAAACTACGACTTATGGAATCAATTTGATATTTACTGTAATATACTTGCACAAAAAACAAGCATGGGTTCCCTGTGCCTTCCCTCGCTCTCTCTATATAGCCATCAATCATGTGGTATCAAACGTAGTGTTTGAATCTCCTATTTAAAAAGCAACTTTTTTATTTTAGATATGTCGCGGAGGTGCTCGGTTACATTGCGAAGCGACGACATGAAATTCCCGGATACAAAATCACGTGGGAGGCGAAAGCATTACGTCACTTCACAGCACGACTCGCTCCAGTCTCAACCGAATTTTCCCAAAACAAGATACTGAAAAATGAGAAGGTCAAAGCTGACAATGAAGAATCACCAAATTCTCACATCCCCAAAAGAAAAACTTCTATTCTGATCTTGGATTAATGATGGTAGTTGAACTGAGTGGAGTGCAATTTGGACCAAAATTGCACGACACGAAGTTCAATTACCACTTCATCATATCCTTTTTGTAATCATACACAAGAAAAAGACACAATAAAGAGTGCAGAATAATCGATTTAATGTAGAAGAAGAAGTAAATCAAACAGGTTTTTCCTGGTATTAAATATACGATTTATCAGCAAATCATTAAATATCCATAAATAATGCTTATCATTCTCTTCTCTGATTGGCCGAATATAAGAATTCTGTTCTGTGATTGGTTCTCTCAAAAAGATGCGATTGACAGCTCAAAAGGATGCGATTAAGAGCTCCTAAGGATGCGATTTGGGAATTAATCATATCCTTTTTGTAATCACTGCCAAATCCTACAATCTGATTGGTTCAAAGGAGTGCGATTAATTCCCATATCGCATCCTTAGAGCTCTCAATCGCATCCTGAAAAAAAAAATTTTTAACAATAAAATAAAACAAAATAAAATATGAAAACTTTTTTTAGATGTTTTTTCTTGTTCGTATTTAGTTCTTCTACTACATTAAACTGATTATTCTGCACTCTTTATTGTGTCTTTTTCTTGTGTATGATTACAAAAAGGATAATGATTAAGTGGTAATTGAAATTTGTGTCGTGCAATTTTGGTCTGAAATCAAACTTGCAATTACAAATCACACTCCCGCTACGCGGTCGTGCGATTTTGTAATCGCGCGTTTGATTTCAGACCAAATTGCACTCCACTCAGTTCAATTACCATCATTAATGACACTCCTATGAACCAATCAGATTGCAGGATTTGGTAGTGATTACGAAAAGGATATGATTAGTGTTTTAATTTCTCGATAATTTTTCAGTGTATTTTATAGGTGAATAGGGCTTTTCAATAGATTGACAAGTGATCGTTACTGGATGGCAAAAAAGTTTGGACTTCCTTTATTTAAAGATTTTTTGCTGGATTACTAATGTCATATCAAAAACCTTTTCAAAAATTCTTTTTTCCTCTTATAAGATACTTTCGATTTCAAGATACGAAGCAGTTTAAAGTTTGTTTGCCATCCAGCAGAGCCTTCCCCAAGAGAACTTGAGCTGAAATGATTCGTTATCAAAGTATAATATGTCAGCACGTGACTGTTGCAAACGGCCTATTGCAATCTCGTACCCAGAGCCCTTATTTCTTACTGCGCATGCTCGACGAAATAAGAAATAAGGGCTCTGGGTACGAGATTGGGCCTATTGACGAAGGACAGGGCGTCTCACTGGAAAAATGACCAAACTACGAAATTTGTAAAGTTCATGCGATCTACTACGGGTTCAACTGCTCACAAAAAACACGAAAGTGAAGCTAAAACATTGTCAATAATTCAACCTGCATGGAAAGAGACTTCTTTACCTTGGGCGTAATGTGCCATTCTTATCTCTAAGATTCTTTGTTTGAGTCGTACTGATCCATATTCATATGTCTTCTCATGCGCAACCGTTAAACAAAGAAATGATACTCTAAGAAATGACACGCTGTCTAAAGTGGTTTATTGGAACTTGGGATACAAAATACTGCCACAAAGAAAAAGCAAAAAAAAAAAAAAATTTTTTTAAATCGTTTTCGACCCGAAAGTTGTTTATTAGTGGTCTGTTTGGTTGGGAAGAAGAGAGCGGAGAGGGACTAGAAAGGCCTCTCTCATGCAAAACCGCAGACCACTAAGCAACGCAGGCTAAGCTGTTAAAGGCTGTGATCACGTGATAGTAACACAGTTCTGCACATTCGTATGTTTTGATATTCGGTCACGTTTCTTGAAATTGAATATATATCGACATTTGTATTTGTATGTTGTGTTTCTGGTTGAGTAAATGACGTCATCGGCACTTTAAGGAATCTTCGATCTCGTTCCTAGTACATTTATTTCATGCGCGGTAAGAAATAACGGCTCTGCGCGAAGGAGATTGGAGAGTGAAAAATTCACCAATAATTTAGATATTCATTTTATCTTGGATTTCGTTCAAATAGCGCTTTGAAGGGAAAATCTTGCAACTGTATCGCATCTCTGGAATTGTACTAGGTTCAAAATCAAATTTATTTCGAATATTCAAAAACAGACGTCATGTAGTTCGATCATCGCGAAATTCTATGAAGGCCTTTCTTGACAGTAATTTCCTTCATAACAAGTTCATTTATTTTTAATTAAAAGTGAATGACTCTCTTTGAATTACTTCATTCAAACATGCCGTCTCTGTAGGAACTCGATGATCTTGAATCAAATCGAACTTCTAATTATATCAATCGTATTTACCACTCCATGGTGGACCGAAAACCTAATAGATCTTGCAACCAACTTGATAAAGCTACCGATAGATTGAATTAGAATTAAGAAGTCGATTTTTGAGGAGGGAGAAAAATCCGGAGAAACCGGATAAAAGTCCTCGAAGCATACAGGAGAGAACCCGGGTCGCCCTGGTGACAGGCGAGCAACGTCTTTCATTTAGTTTTCATTTAGATTTGGAAAGAGGAAAAGAAAAATGAGAGCCAAGGTGAAAGAATCTCTTGTGGTCCTTGTCCACGATAATTGCAACGCTCACTTAAAAGGCAAAGTTGTTTGACGCCCTTGTTAATATAATTTTCAAGCTGGGCTGTGATTATCATGTTTTCATTGTTCTAGAATAGGATAGAAATGTAAACAGGATCGCACATTGCGTGAAATGATAAAAACAGGAGTACATAAAATCATCTGTGTTTGTCGTATTTTCTGTTTTGTAGCTAGGCACATTGTTCTTCTAAAGTGATTTTAATCAGTATAACACAGAAATGTAAACACTTCATCAGTAGTCACTGCAGGATAATTCTGACCGTCAGAGGTGGTAGAAATAGAACAAGTAAATTTAAAAAATCACCTGCCTCCTACGATTAATTTTTATATGCCCTGTTATGGAATTCTAACTTTAACGTCTTAAAATTAAATTAACTATTTTCTGGATATTCTTGTTTTTTCATTCAAGTTCAACTTGGAAAGAGAAAAAGAATAAGAGTACTCAGTTTAGGAGTAAATGCTTTAATTAAAATAAGGGAATGCCAAATAACCATAACGAAAGTAATTGGCAATTTATGATAACCAAATAAGGTAGAAATGTTCATGCTGAAATTTCCAAAACAATTTTACGTTGCTAGAATGATAGGTGAATAAAGTTTGCGAATATAGTACTGAAAATAAACGCATTAAACGTTAGTGTTTTTTATATATTGAATTTGCATACCAACGTGAAAAACTCTGGTAAATTCCTCATTTTAGATATTAAAATATCGTTGTTTTTTTTAGTATCACTTTTTGAAAACAAGTTTTGAAAAACATGTTTATTTATCGCCTCGACATATGTTGGGTTTCATGACCTTGGCAACCAATCAGATTGGATAAGATTTGACAGTGATTGACAAGCTCTGCTGACGTAGTTACTTGAAAATTCCTTAAGAGAAACCAAAAAAGTTATTGAAAGTTTAGTACAGTAAAATCTTTTAGCGGGTAACAACTGTCCTGATAAAGCAGCCTCAGTTCATACTTTGAGCTTGAAATACAGAAGCACCATACGATGGAATTTAAAATCTCCGTCAACAATGTAAGTAATATAACAAATTTTCTTCCACAATATGTATATTATTTATTACGAGGGATATACAAATAAAAATATTACTTTTTATAGAAATATTTTATTCTTCTTATAATCTGTATACTTTTTGCTTTTGTTTTCTAGAATTATTTAAAAAAACCATACTAGCTAAGGTTATATTCAAAGTTTTTCATTTGTTCTAAGTAAAACTTAGATACTCAATTTTTGTTTCAACGTTCATAGAAAAGTTTTTGAAAAACTTTAGTTAAGTTTGTCTTAATTATGCTGTAATTGTGATACTGAACTTCTATCGAGTATAGTTTATTCCTTTTTCTTTTCAATATCAATTTCAAAATACTACAATTTTTCGTTAACAGTACAGAGATGTTTGTATCCGCGGTAAGGTTGTCTCGCTGACTAACCTTATCTAGATTTCACGAACGTTTTAACGTTTTTTTTTAACGCGTTAAGAAGCTTCATTGAAATTCTTGAGAAAGAAAAGTTTCCTGAAGTGGCTGTTCACACGTATTCCGACGAATCTTGACTTGATTTAGAAACTTTTTTATCCTAATTTCTCGGTTTTCTTTTGTTTTCCTTTGACAGTTTTTCAATTCTCTCATTCCTTTCCTTTTTTCTATTCTTTTCCTTACCTAACCTAACCTTACCTTTTTGTCTTTCGCGGTTATTGCTTTTCTTTATTACTTTCTTCTCTTCTTTTTTCTATTTAACCTGAACCTATCCTTTTGTTTCCTTTCCTTTCTTTCGTCTCTCAGCTGAAATATGGGGGAAAATTGCAATAAAATTTCCCTTGAAAAACGTTTTGAACATCTGAAAGTCATTCAAGCTTTTCATTTGAACAACAATCGAGAAATGACATACTAATAATTATAAACTCTTTAAAGTTTTCCTGCAAACTCGGTAGTCAGGAGCTCCACCCTGAAATTTGTTTTTTTCGCTGCCGTCAATCAAAAATAATCAGTCGGTACCTTTTATGTTCTGACTGGCGGCAGTAGAAAATAATTTTACGTCAAGCCGTTGAAATGTTTGAGTTCGCAGAACAACGAAAACCCGGCAGTAATGAAACAAGATAAGGCTTTAGCTTTTCACTGAAATGGAGAAAAAAAAGTACAATATCATAGCGTAGACAAAACTTTTGGTTCTTATGTTATGGGATGGACCGCTCTCGGTACGAGCTACGGGGTCTTTATTCTACTATCTCTTCTTCTGTTCTGACTTAAACTAATTACATGAGCTCTATTTATACTAACTTCATGACAGGTGTCATTCTACAATCAATATGATATTATCGCTGAGTCTTGATTGGCTGAAGGAAATAGTAAATTCCTAAGTGTGATATCTTATTTAAGAGTAATACGAGTGAAAATCATAGAACTAAACATAGCTTAAACTAAAGATAATATGTGAATATATGGTAAATGTATAGAAAGGTTTACGAGGAATAATTATATCATAAGATTTAAAAAAATAGTGGTAAAATAACTAAGCAAAAGGGTAAAGCGTGTTTAGGGTGTAACCAGAGGTGTACATGCTAATGGGAGGAGCTAAGAAGTTTACTTGCAAATTCAAAGCATACCATCATCTAAACTTGTGCGTGATGGTAGCCTTACTGAAATCTTATATCGGTATTTTTAATAACTAATTGATCATTCTTTATCTTGTTTTCATACGATAAGAAATAGTACTTAGAAAACTGATGTCTAGCTTAGTCTGTAAAAACATTAATTTTCTCTCTCATAACACTTATCGTTGTAAAGCAAAGAATTATTGATGACTGTAATGAACAAAAAATTATTTCTTTGTGTCGAAACTTTATCCAGGAGTGTACTGAAAACTTAACAAAATAGTTAACAATATTCTCCGATATTCACTTCGCCTTAGGGGAATAATTGTTTTATTATTTTTAACACAAGTGAATATAATAAATATTGAAGAGAAATTTTTCCTTTCTTGATTATCTTTAAAATTTCATTTATCTCTAGAAGCGGCACCGACATCGACAAACAGTCGTGAGCGTGCGCGCTTTCCTCACCTGTAGGTGTGAATATATCAGCATTTATAGTACGCTCAACAAAATTACTTGACTCTGATTGGTCGAGAGGAGTACAATTATAGCGTTAATTGTACTCCGTA
Organism: Actinia equina; assembly: GCA_011057435.1. Lineage (NCBI taxonomy): Eukaryota > Metazoa > Cnidaria > Anthozoa > Actiniaria > Actiniidae > Actinia > Actinia equina. The sequence continues at coordinate 140,110 of WHPX01000473.1, read as the reverse complement.
GGAGTACCGAATTAAGTCGCTATGGCAACACGGCCAAAACAATGTCAAAACAATTATTTTCTATCATTTTGTACTTAAAATTAAAACATATAAATAAAATTTTGAAGCCGTAAGAACTAATCTTTTTTATGCATTTCAGTCGCGCGATGGACTGAAAATCGGCCGCCAAATAGACACAGATAAACGGCGTCACCCAAAGGCTCGTGCAATTGTAAGAACTTTCAAAACATTACTCGTGTCTATTAATTCCCAAATTGTACTCGAGATCGTGCGATTTCCTATACAAATTGTGACCAATGTGCGCGCCGGATTTATTTATATTCACTTGTGTAAAAATATACTAAAATTAGATATTGAAGAAAATATGAAACATTACAGGTGGTCAGATCATTCGCTGATGTGTTAAAACCGATTAAAAAGAAATTTTTATAAAGTAAAATATTTCTGAGGGGGAAAAAAGGGAAAAGGATAGTGAACAGAACCGAAAGGTTGGAACGGAACGGAAGGGATGGAACGATGGAACGGACGGAACGGATAGAACGGACGGAACGCAACCAAACGAAAAGGAACAGATAGAACGAAACGGACGGGACGAATCGGAACGGAACGGATCGGAACAGACGACAGGGGACAAAACAAGAAGCTAAAAGAAGAAAGAATTAGAGGAGAGGAGAGGAGAACGTAGCAGTAAAAAGTAATTTTTTTGAAGAAAGGGTAAAAAAAATCTACAATAAACATTACAATAAACCAGTTGAGCACGTCTCATAGTATAAAACCTTAAGCAAAATATAAACATACAAACAAACTCTGATCCGAGTCTATATTTGTCTAAAAGTATATTCTCAATCACTAGGCTATTAGATTCTTCCTCCTTATCACTATCATTGTGATGGAAGTAAAGATCAGTCTTCAGCAGCACTGTCTGCCGAAAATCTCTTCACAGACTGGTCACGCGCTGGTTGTTTCACAGTACAAAACATTCACCACTCAAGACTATCCTACTTGTATGATGGAATGCAAGAAAGAACAACATTGTATGAGCCTCAACTTTCATTTGGTCACGAAATCATGTGAACTGAACACACAAACAAATGAATCAATACCGGATTATTATTATAAAAAGAGACCGCACAGCATCTACACGACCAATACTGCGTTTAGAACACCAGGTAGGTCGAGAAAATAAAAAAAACCATCGAGAATGTCATAGCCTGCGTTCAGCCGGTTTAATTCTTATTTCCAGAGAATTAAACCGGTTAAACGAAGGTTAGAGTGTCACGTCACGTCACATCACGCACACATCGCGTCACGTTATATCAGATTGCTTCACATCACATTACGTCACGTTACCTAGGTTATTTTATTTCACATAGCATTATATGTAACAACACATGTTATCACATGACGAAACGTCATATAAAACCTGGCATCACAACACATCATATCACGTCACGCTATGTAACGCAAGAAATTATGCCTCACATGATATCACTTCTTGCCTGGTCACATGCGAATGTCTCAAAAAAATTACACATATGACGTCACGTCACGTAACGTCACGTAACGTGGCATCACGTTAGGTCACATCAAATGGCATGAAGGCAGGCACCACAAGACAGATAACAGTCTCATATCAGGCAACGTTACGCCTGGTCATGTATGTCAGATCAAAATGTTTAAAATTTCAAACCATATTAAACACATCACTTCATATGATGTCACATCAGATCGTAAATCCCCCCAAAAAATATCGAGCAAGCACTTAAACCTCCAAAAAAATATCGTGCAACCTCTTCTACTAGAAGAAAAATATCTAACTGTACGCAAATAACGTGCAAGGTTTGTGCCAAAAAAATAGATATTATGCAACCAAAATTCCTGCAACCCCCCCCCCCTCCCCCCATCAATTATCTGATGGTCCATCCCTAACCTCACATCACGGCACCAAACGTTACCTAACATCGCATCAACACACTAAAAAACTGTAAGATGTTACTACATCATGTCACGACACACCACAGCAACTTAACATCAACTATACTCACCACAACAAGAAAATGCAAGTCAGTTATTGCATTTTACATACATTGTCATTTAATTCAAAAAAACTCAACCATTTTCCTGTAACTCCTTTACTAGAACCGGCCTTTGGTTTAGCGCAAAACAATCCTGCCAAATCCTGTTTGGAGATATTGAATAAAGGTAGTTCCATTGGCACAGGCGTGTACTGGATAGACCCGGCTAACACAGGAACCCCAATGCAAGCTTACTGTGACATGACAACTGATAGAGGTAGGTCAATATCCTTTTTTTAAGGGGGTCCATCAGGTACTGAATGAATGAAACATGAGGTCAAAGGGGGTCCAGATACTGAATGAATGGAACATGAGGTCAAAGGGGGTCCAGATACTGAATGAATGGAACATGAGGTCAAAGGGGGTCCAGATACTGAATGAATGGAACATGAGGTCAAAGGGGGTCCAGATGCTGAATGAATGGAACATGAGGTCAAAAGGGGTCCAGATGCTGAATGAATGGAACATGAGGTCAAAGGGGGTCCAGATGCTGAATGAATGGAACATGATGTCTAAGGGGGTCCAGATACTGAATGAATGAAACATGAGGTCAAAGGGGGTCCAGATACTGGATGAATGAGACATGAGGTCAAAGGGGGTCCAGATACTGAATGAGACATGAGGTCAAAGGGGTTCCAGATACTGAATGAATGGAATATGAGGTCAAAGGGGATCCAGATACTGAATGAATGGAACATGAGGTCTAAGGGGGTCCAGATACTGAATGAATGGAACATGAGATCAAAGGGGGTCCAGATACTGAATGAATGGAACATGAGGTCTAAGGGGGTCCAGATACTGAATGAATGGAACATGAGATCAAAGGGGATCCAGATACTGAATGAATGGAACATGAGGTCTAAGGGGGTCCAGATACTGAATGAATGGAACATGAGGTCAAAGGGGGTCCAGATACTGGATGAATGAGACATGAGGTCAAAGGGGGTCCAGATACTGAATGAGACATGAGGTCTAAGGGGGTCCAGATACTGAATGAATGGAACATGAGGTCAAAGGGGGTCCAGATACTGAATGAGACATGAGGTCAAAGGGGGTCCAGATACTGAATGAGACATGAGGTCTAAGGGGGTCCAGATACTGAATGAATGGAACATGAGGTCAAAGGGGATCCAGATACTGAATGAGTAAAGAAGCCAAGATAGGAAATTGCATGGTTTTTGATAAAAAATTAATACGCAGCCCGTAAACGGTCCTCCACTGGTTATGAATGTGAAGCGCATTGAGATATTTGAAATGCACTATATAAGCACCCATTATTATTAAAAGAATATCATCACCTTGTTAACACAGGAGGCTGGACAATCGTAAAGAGGAATACCTTACAAACGACAAGCGCAATTATCGAAAAAAACGATTATGCGGACATGAATGTCATTGCCACTTACGACCTGAACAGCGAATGGGTTGCACCTAAAGTGCAAGCAATGCTGGATATCAAGAACAAGATGGGATTCCAACAGATTCATTTCTATTGTCACAAGAAATCCGTGGGTAGAGTAGTGAGTATCATGACCAAGAACGACACCGCTGGACAAGCTGTAGTGAGTTACTTTACCGGCCCGGCATCACCGTCATCTTTCCCCAGAGCTTGTGGTTCATTTGATAGACTGCCTGAGGATACATCTATTCTGAGCCAGAATTGTAATAAATGGGGAACCGCGAGAGCTCCTCCTGATACTCAACCTGTTAGCTGGGTCGACCAATGGGGTTTCCAAAATCACGAAGGACCAAAGCGCCCTGGTTTGATGCCTTTTGCAATGGATTTACCTCCAAGATACTTTTATGGCACCAGTAGATATGACGATGGTATTGGATACAGAAACCTCTGTGACGATAATTATTTAACACCAGCACCATACAGTATAGGAGATATCTGGCAGATCTCCGTGCGCTGATTTCATTCATTGCTGATATCGGTAAGGATAAATACCTAAAAATAAATACTTCTTGATTATCAATTAACGTTCAAATTATTTGCTGTTTGTTCACGAAGTCATCTGGAGACTTTTTGATTTTGATTTGGAGAATATGAAAGCCAAAATAATCTTTATAAGGGCCAAGTATTATTACGAATAACCATCCGCGGTCATTTGCCTCTACTAAAAGCAAATCTCCTCGCGCTGTAATTTTTGGACATTTTTCTCTCGGTTGTGTGTGAAATCTCATATGGGTGTCTTTATTTATTTTGGTAACGTTAGGTAAACACAACCTGCTATGCATGTTCAGTAAAGAGAATTTCAAAAAACTCTATTTTAAATGTGAACTGATTGACAATAATTTTGATATTTTTTCGTAATTTTTCTGTTTCAGACGAAACTGACCACTTGGAATTCATATGGAAACAGAGCGTGATGCAAAAAACGTCATTTGTCGGGTGATCAGAATCTTATCAAGAAATGCGAAGTATCAACTTGATCTTATCCCCTCCTTGAAGTGGCCCACATAGGGACATGCAGCATGTTAGACGAGTTGCAGCATGTTATACGAGGTGCTTATTTCTTATTTGCAGCAACCCGTCTAACATGCAACAACTCGTTTCTTATTTGCAGCAATTCGTCTAACATGCAGCAACTCGTTTCTTATTTGCAGCAACTCGTCTAATTTGCTGTATAGTATCACTTGTGGTCCTCCGTACCTCTTCCTTCTTCATATTCCTCTAGAAACCCTTGAACAATTAATCAGGGACATTACCCGAGAAATGGTAAAGGGAGGAGGGTTCATTAATTTTCGGTAGATTTGTTTAATTTACAGACGTAGAAAGTTATTGATCTTTTTTACCCTGTGCCAGAACAAAACGATTCACGTTACATTTTGCTGGCCTATTTCATTGTCTGTTTTTGGCATGCATTTTACGAAATGACAGGCTAGGTATGACCACACTCTAATACAAGAAAGCTAAAGCCTTTGTTTTATAGATATATAGGAGCTGTCCTTTAGGGGAAAGATGTTGATACTTCGCAGTGATCGATTAGATGGCAACTTATTAATTTAGAGGAGCAGAGAGGAGTGAGGTTGTTGCAGATTGGCTGGCATGCTCTACATGTTCAAACAAACAACACGTTTTTCTGATCTATCACCAATTCTGCTGTCAAGTCTTTGTTCCCACACTGCTTGCATAAATTTACGTGCCTACTTCACCCCACCTGAAGATTAGCAATTCTCTACTGGTACCGGAGTCGACCGACCAAACGACAAATTTGCACCAATCTCCTTCCTTTGTTTAGCTTAACTGCTCCCTAATCTTATATTATTACTTTTTTTACTTCGTATAGAAGTAAAGATAAAATATGAGCAAAAAGATCATCATAAGGCATTAAATTAAAATTGGCAAGCCTCAGGCTCACGTTTATGAAGGTCGGATGCAAATTCGTATTTTATCTTATCAAATGTACTGGATGCGTAATTTTGTTTTCTTTAAAGCTTTGAACGAGAAAATTTAAGTTAAAAAAGTATAGGGGATATGTAGGAGTTTTCTCCTGTTACGACTATGATTTCTCGTTTATTTTTCATGGATTTTGTATTTGTTTTCAAAGAAGCCATCGTGGTTGATTTTAACGAAAGATTTCATGCCATTGGACCCTTTTGTTATATCAATCAACATGGCTGCCGTGTCTTAATTTCATATTTTTTTAGAGGAAAGATTGACTAGCAGTAATATTAATTTTGAAATCAATTTCAAACTACTATCATAGATATATGGTATTAGAGAAAGAGAAGATAAACTAAGAGAAGGAATTTCTTGAAAAAAAACAAACATGAAAGCTTGAGCGAATAACTTTGAACAGAAAAACAAACCGCGATCAAATGAATTATTCTACAAATAGCATCAGAAAGTGCTCATCATGGGTACGGGGATTCCTTATCTTGGTTCATTTTCTCTTGATTGGATAGACTGCCTACCACTGTTATATACGTGACAAAGTTATTAATAACTAACAAAACCGTACAAATTAGTGCAGTGTTTTATAGGTGTACGGTGTACTAAGGTCTACTGAACTTACTAATTTCTTCAAATTTATGCAATTTCTTACGAAGTTTTTATGGCATGCACTCTAATATAAAAGTACAATGATCCATTGTACTAAAATGTAAGATCATCCTCACAATCTGAGGTGGTGACTCAGGTGAGCATTCAAACAAAGACCACATCCAAAGGGCGAGGAGATCGATTGTAAATCCCTTTCGGGACCTTTTCAAAAAGGGCCATGTTCTTAGAGGTAAGATGTCAAGCAGAAAGTAGAGGCCTTTCTAGAAATGATTCTTGAAAAGAGTAAGGAGAATTCTGAACCTCTCCAAAAATAAACATCGTCAAAAGGTCTTTCGCTGAGGAATGATAGTGGTACTCGTAGTACCCGAATGTCCAATCCACGGAGAGGAAAAAACGTCCTTATTTTTATAAGGGTAGCACTTAATGGCCACTTACAAACCTATGGCCATCGTTCCATAATCGAATTGGAATTTAAATGTTGATTTTTGCGACCAGGAAGCTTCATTCGCATCTTGCATTGGTTACAGCAACAGCCATATTGATAATCATTCTTATGTCAAAGTTTCACTAATCTTCGATCACGGGGGGAAAGAGGCCACATTGGGCCATACTCTATCACCATTTTTGTCTTGCACGATACGAAAAGTTAATATATAACGTTACTCACTTCGGCCCTATGTTTTTTTTGGGGGGGTGGGGTGGGGTTATGTTGCAATATCCACGATCGATTACTTGGATATTGAAGCACACCTAAAATACGATCACTATAGAGTTCTTCGATCGGCATAACATTATAAACTAAGGATAAAAAGTAAATGATTTTGCTATTGGATAGACATAAATCACTTCTGATATTATTACGCTTAAGATTTTCAATCACACTTTTTCAAGCTAGCCAAATTGCTAAAATTTATGAATCCTTATTAAATCTTAAATATTTTCTGCTACAATCTGCTACAGTCATTTCAAATAAACTATGTTTAAGTATAAGGGTAAGGTTACGTTTTTTAACGCTGAGGAATTTATTCTCGACTTTCACATCCCCATAATGCCTTGCGTTTTTGGGGGTAATCAATCGAAAAACTGTCCCAAATTGAAATGTTTCTTAATTGAATTTATACTATACCTGCTTTTATCTGTACAATACTGATTATCAGTTTATTCCAAGTTATTTTTGCGTGTACAGATCATGAAGAGTTTTGGTCTTACAGAAAATGTATTGACCTACTCAAGCATGTTAAGGCCTGGGATTTTGTTCAAAAGGGCAAAAATTACTTTTCACTGTAGAATCCTCATTTTTAGATGTAATTGAATGAAATTTCAACGGATATCCGTATTTAGGGTGCTTAACGTTTTGGATGAATAAATTTGCATAAAAGGTGGTCACGTGACCTTAAAAGAGGGAAATGCTAAATTAAAAACTAGGTGATGGATTTAGATTTTTTGTGAGATTTCTTTAGCTTGTTTGAAAGTAGCAACAATGATACAGATATTCACGTTTGGAATGGTCGACCAAAATGTTAACGAAAGGAGAAAGATGGGCATAAAGGATATTTTGACAGGTCACGTGACCTATTTTGTAAAATATCTTCTTAACACAAAACTTTAGCCAACCATTCTCAACGTCAATTGAACGACTTCAGGAAAAGAAATAAATTGAGGTTGAAAACGTTCAGCAAAGACTTAAATTGAGCACCTACTATTAAAATGAATTTTTATGTAAATTGTATGTAAATTTCGTGGTCACGTGACCTAAAATTTTCCCATTTATTGGAATCAATTTGTAAAGAACCACGATCTAAGGAAGTTTGAGAAAGCTGGTTATACTTTAAGCAAAAACACCAGAGAAGTAATTTTTTAATGGTTTGATAGAGAATTGGTTCATAACCCAGGCCTTAACATGCTTGAGTACGAAAATTTTTTAAAATTTACCTTAAACGCCTTCAAGCTTCTATCTTTTTCTGTTTTTTACTTCTTCATTTTATCTTTGGATACCAAACAAGGTATTTTCAACATTGTCTGATCAGCCTTCAGCAAAATAAGTGGGTTTTTACCCTCTGGTTAACCCCAAAGACGCAAAGGATTATGGGGATGTAAAAGTCGAGAATAAAACTTTAAAAAATTTTTAAAAGCCACTAATTTCATCTAAAATTGAAGATTTGATGTCCTTTATATTCTCAGAGCAGTTCAATACTCCAGTCTCTAGTTCTCTGTTGCTCAGGGTTGGCCTCGGTTTCCTGCAGAATATTCACATGTTCCAGTGAAGGTCCGTGGAATTTCAAAGTATTCGTATTGTTGAAGTTGTGCATTCTTTACTTTACTGTTTGTATTTGTGAATACATTTAGACCCTGATACGAGGCTAAGTCTGAGTAAATGAGTCTGTAATCAAGGAACACAGCGATAATTTGGGACTCGAAAAGGACTATTCGGAGGACAAGGGCAATAGAATTTAACTCTCATGAGAATTAAAACCAATTGATTTATCCTTCAAATTGATTTAAGGGGTCTATATATAGAGAGAGATTTTTGAATATGTAAGAAAATATGTTACAAACCACAAAAGCAGATCAATAAACACTTCACTGAGGGAATTAAACATTGTAGTAAACACTATTTGATTACTAGAACGCTATCACAGTCCACGAGATAGTTCCAATGGCAGATTCCCAGAACGAAGGTTATTAGTCTCGTGGTTAAGGGTCACATGTTATGTGAAACGTCACCTTTTTTGGCAAAGGACACATGGCCTGTTGTTGGTCACGTGATCTGCAGAGGATCACGAGGCTATTGAGGGTCACATGACTTGGTGATGGTCACATAACTCTCTTTAGGTCACATGATCTTTTGAGAGTCATGTCATATGTTGAACGACACATGATATTCTGAGGGTCACATGACTACCTCAAGGTCATATGTGTTAGGCGTCATGTCATGTCGAACATCACCTGATAAATTTGCATCACATTATAACCAAATAAGGTAGAAATTTCTAGGCTGGAATTTGCAAAACATCTTTACGTTGCTAGAATGGCAGGTGAATAAAAAGTTGGCGAACATTTAATATAATACTGAAAATAAACGTATTAAAACGTTAGTGCTTCTTAATGAATCTGCATACCAACGCAAAATACCGTAGTAATTCATCATTCTTCGGATAAAAACATCGCTGTTTTTGAAGTATGACTTCCAAAACAATCTTTTAAAAACATGTTTATATATCACCACGACACATGTTTGGGTTTCAAGTTCTTAGTAGCCAATCAGACTTTAGCTCGTAAACAGTGATTGACAAGCTATGATGACGTAGTTTATTTGCCAGAAATTTATTTCAAAATCAACAACCAAAGTTATTGAAAGTTTAGTTAGTTCATTTAGTGGGTAAACAACGGTCGTAATGAAGTTTTAGAGCCTCAGTTTGTACTTTGAGCTTGAAATACGGAAGCACATAAAAATGGAATTTAAAATCTCAGTCAGCAACGTAAGTATTACAACAATTTTCCTTCGACTACAAATATACGTATACTTTTTGTTTTCTAGAATTAGACTAGTTAAAGTTATATTCATTGGTTTTTATATGTTCTAAGTAAAACGTAGCTTCTTAGTTTAGTACAACGTTCATAAATTTTTTTTTGAAAAACTTTGTTTTTTTCCGTCAACTCAATTAGTTTCACCATTATTTTCGTTTCCTCTTTTTTTATTTCATTTACTTCTTATACATATGCTCCTCTCTTCCCTCCACACCTTCTTAATTCATACTCATTCGTACGTGTTCCATAAAAATTTTATTTGCACACTAAAATGCCTTTACTTTCCCTTTCCCCTGCTTGAGTCCAAATAACTGTGTTTTAAATAGTTTTCTCGGATTTTCCCCTGATTTTAAACGGCCATGCATTTTAGACATACATGTTTACATAAATTATTTGGTAACGCAGGTTAAATTTGGCAATTTTCCAGCTGCCGATGTGGACCTGCCCGAACAGAACTAAACTAACCTAAATTAACCAAACCTAATTATTATATACTCTAAAAGGATTTCAGAAGTCACTGCAGGATAATTCTGATCGTCAGAGGTGATAGAAATAGAACTGACAAGTACATGAAAAATCACCTGCCTTCTACGATTAATCTTTACCCGTTCTGTTTTGGGATTTAACTTACATTTTTTGAAATAAAATAAAATATTTTCCGAGAGCAGTTTTACCGTTTGAGTTTAACTTGGAAAGAGGAAAGAATAAAGACTGACTCAGTTTAGGAGTAAATACCTAAATAAAAGATGAGGGAATGCCAAATATCCATGATGGAATGCCAATTTATTTTGACCAAACAAGGTTGGGATTTCTAAAACATTTTTACGTTGCTAGAATGACAGATTCAATTAAAAGTTTGCGAATAGCACACTGAAACGTATTAAACGATATATAGTGTTTAGAGCACGAATACGCACATTTGGGACACCAAAGTACTTTTACTGAAAGATCTAATTCTGTCCTTTTTGATGTACGTACTGTAGCTTTGGCATTTTGTTTCCTCATCTACACTTTCGTAGAATCCATTTTGTACATGAATTTGTCGTTTTTTAGATTTACATGGGAACTTTTTTATCTTTATTTCCATCTTATTTCAGTTTTGTATATATTTTATTATAATCATCCTTTATGCTTCACGCCATTTCTACTGCAAAAATGGTTATATTAAAAAATATTATTATTATTATTATTATTAATATCATTATTAATATTATTATTTTATTAATTCTGCATTCCAACGTGAAATATCGTAGTAATTCCGTCATTCTTCGGGGAAAATGTCTAATTTTTTAAAAGTATGACTTTCAAAACAATCTTTGAAAAAAAATTCATTTAAGAGAAACCACAAAAATCTCAGTCAAAAGTCAAACATACGTATACTCTAAGCTAGTTAAGGTTATATTCGAATAAGGTTTTTGTTTCTTGAAGTTTTTAAAATAAATTTGGAACGTCGAGTATACTAGTCTTCAATTTTATTTTAAAAAGGTTATATTCATAGATTTTTATTTGTTCAAAGTAAAACTTCAATACTTTTTCAAAAGTGTTTTGAAAAACTTTTCGGGTTTAATCCGTCAACTTAGTTATCGCTGTAAAGCAGGTGATACAGAACTTCTATTGAGTAGTTTATTTTCGATATTATTGCTTTTTATTATATAATTACCAATGAAATATCTATTTTTCTCTATTTCGAAAAATTGATATCTTCACAAGTGAAAATAACATGTTATTTTCACGTGTGAAAATAACACCATTGCGATGGCTATTCAAAAATACACGAAAAGAATTGCCTGAAAAAGCCAAAACATACTTTCATTGATAATCATATAATAAACAGAATATTACATGGGCGCTTGGAGATACGAAATTCATCTTCTCGTGTTGAAAATCTCTCACTCGTTCGCTGCGCTCACTTGTGAGAGATCTTTTCAACACTCGAAGATAAATTTCGTATCTCCGCGCGCCCATGTAATATCCTCTATATATCATTTTTGAACTCAAAATACTATAATTCTTTGTTAACAGTTCAGGCTGTTTGTATCCACAATCGAGTTGTCTCGTTGACCAACAACCATATCTCACTAGATTTAACGAAAGAAAAACAATCATAACTTGCGTTAGAAAGCTTTTGAAATTCTTGAGTGGTTCTAAGCGGTAACAGTTGTGATTCAGCACATTTTGTCCCATAATTTGTCGGTTTTCTTTTGTTTTCCTTTTTCAATCCCTTTATTCTTTTCCTTTTTCCTATCCTATCCTTTCCTTTCGCTTCCTTTTGAACCTTTCCTTCCCCCCCTTAATTTTTCTATCATATCTTTGTTTTAGGGAGGGTGACACGTGACAGTAGCCAACACAGCGCTGATGGCTTGTGGCCCTCTATGTTTAACGTCTCTAAGTAAGACGGGACCGCCATTTTACGTGGTCATCCGAGCCACGGCGAAGGTCTAACCATTTGCCGAGATTTTAAGAACAAAGGCAGCACCTTACCTAACCTTACCTTACTTAAATCAGTCTATATTTGTCTAAAAGTATATTCTCAATCACTAGGCTATTGGATTCTTCCTCCTTATCACTATCATTGTGATGGAAGTAAAGATCAGTCTTCAGCAACACTGTCTGCCGAAAATCTCTTCACAGACTGGTCACGCTCTGGTTGTTTCACAGTACAAAACATTCACCACTCAAGACTACCCTACTTGTATGATGGAATGCAAGAAAGAACAACGTTGTATGAGCCTCAACTTTCATTTGGTCACGAAATCATGTGAACTGAACACACAAACAAATGAATCAATACCGGATTATTATTATAAAAAGAGACCGCACAGCATCTACACGACCAATACTGCGTTTAGAACACCAGGTAGGTCGAGAAACTTAAAACGAAAAACCATCGAGAACGTCACGTCACGTCACATCACGCACACATCGCGTCACGGTATATCAGATTACTTCACATCACATACGTCACGTTAGCTAGAGTCATTTCATATCACGTGGCATCATGTGACAAAACATGGTATGACGTTACATCATAAAGCCTGACATCACACGACATGTCACGCCAAGTTAGGTAACACAAGACTGTCTCACATACCGTATCACGTCTTGTCTGGTCACATGCGAATGTCTCGAATCAAATTACACATAAAACAATACATTGTCACTCAGTTAAAAAAATCTCATCAATTTTCCTGTAACTCCTTTGCTAGAACCGGCCTTTGGTTTAGCGCAAAACAATCCTGCCAAATCCTGTTTGGAGATATTGAATAAAGGTAGTTCCATTGGCACAGGCGTGTACTGGATAGACCCGGCTAACACAGGAACCCCAATGCAAGCTTACTGTGACATGACAACTGATAGAGGTATGTCAATATCCTTTTTTAAGGGGGTCCATCAGGTACTGAATGAATGAAACATGAGGTCAAAGGGGGTCGATACTGAATGAATAAGGAAGCCAAGATAGGAAATTGCATGATTTTTGATAAAAAGTATATCACTACCTTGTTAACACAGGAGGATGGACAATCGTAAAGAGGAATATCTTACAAACGACAAGCCCAATTATCGAAAAAAATACTTATGCGGACATGAATGTCATTGCCACTTACGACCTGAACAGCGAATGGGTTGCACCTAAAGTACAAGCAATGCTGGATATCAAGAACAAGATGGGATTCCAACAGATTCATTTCTATTGTCACAAGAAATCCGTGGGTAGAGTAGTGAGTATCATGACCAAGAACGACACCGCTGGACAAGCTGTAGTGAGTTACTTTACCGGCCCTCCATCACCGTCATCTTTCCCCAGAGCTTGTGGTTCATTTGATAGACTGCCTGAGGACACATCCATTCTGAGCCAGAATTGTAATAAATGGGGAACAGCGAGATCTCCTCCTGGTACTCAACCTGTTAGCTGGGTCAACCAATGGGGTTTCCAAAATCACGAAGGACCAAAACGCCTTGGTTTGATGCCTTTTGCAATGGATTTACCTCCAGCATACTTTTATGGCACCAGTAGATATAACGATGATGGTATTGGATACAGAAACCTTTGTGACGATAATTATTTAACACCAGCACCATACAGTATAGGAGATATCTGGCAGATCTCCGTGCGCTGATTTCATTCATTGCTGATATCGGTAAGATAAATATCTAAGAATAAATACTTCTTGATTATCAATTAACGTTCAAATTATTTGCTGTTTGTTTACGAAAACGTCTGGAGACTTTTTGATTTTGATTTGGAGAATATGAAAGCCAAAATAATCTTTATAAGGGCCAAGTATTATTACGAATAACCATCCGCGGTCATTTGCCTCTACTAAAAGCAAATCTCCTCGCGCTGTAATTTTTGGACATTTTTCTCTCGGTTGTGTGTGAAATCTCATATGGGTGTCTTTATTTATTTTGGTAACGTTAGGTAAACACAACCTGCTATGCATGTTCAGTAAAGAGAATTTCAAAAAACTCTATTTTAAATGTGAACTGATTGACAATAATTTTGATATTTTTTCGTAATTTTTCTGTTTCAGACGAAACTGACCACTTGGAATTCATATGGAAACAGAGCGTGATGCAAAAAACGTCATTTGTCGGGTGATCAGAATCTTATCAAGAAATGCGAAGTATCAACTTGATCTTATCCCCTCCTTGAAGTGGCCCACATAGGGACATGCAGCATGTTAGACGAGTTGCAGCATGTTATACGAGGTGCTTATTTCTTATTTGCAGCAACCCGTCTAACATGCAACAACTCGTTTCTTATTTGCAGCAATTCGTCTAACATGCAGCAACTCGTTTCTTATTTGCAGCAACTCGTCTAACATGCAGCAACTCGTTTCTTATTTGCAGCAACTCGTCTAATTTGCTGTATAGTATCCCCTGTGGTCCGCCGTACCTCTTCCTCCTTCATATTTCTTTGGAAACCCTAGAACAATTAATCAGGGACATTACCCGAGAAATGGTAAAGGGAGGAGGGTTCATTAATTCTCGGTAGATTTGTTTAATTTGACAGACGTAGAAAGTTATTGATCTTTTTTACCCTGTGCCAGAACAAAACGATTCACGTTACATTTTGCTGGCCTATTTCATTGTCTGTTTTTGGCATGCATTTTACGAAATCACAAGCTAAATATGACCACAATCTAAATTTAGAAAGCTAAAGCCTTTGTTTTATAGATATATAGGAGCTGTCCTTTAGGGGAAAGATGTTGATACTTCGCAGTGATCGATTAGATGGCAACTTATTAATTTAGAGGAGCAGAGAGGAGTGAGGTTGTTGCAGATTGGCGAGCATGCTTACACGTTCAAACAAACGTTTTTCTGATCTATCACCAATTCAGCTGTCAAGTCTTTGTTCCCACACTGCTTGCATAAATTTACGTGCCTACTTCACCCCACCTGAAGATTAGCAATTCTCTACTGGTATCCTATTAAACCGACCCAACGACAAATTTGCACCAATCTCCTTCCTTTGTTTAGTTTAACTGCTCCCTAATTTTATATTATTGCTTTTTTTACTTCGTATAGAAGTAAAGATAAAATATGAGCAAAAAGATCATCATAAGGCATTTTATAATACACTCAACAAAATTACTCGTTTCTGATTGGACAAGAGGAATACAATTAAATCTCAAATTGTACTCTGTATAGAGTCCCTATTAAGTTGCTACTGAATTTTGTTGAGTGTTATAATAAACAAAAAATCGCACAATCTTCTCGGAATTTATAGATACTCGTGATGTTTTGAAATTTCTCAAATTGGACTCGCCTATAAGCTCTTCAATTTTAAAAACTTTCAAAACATCACTCGTGCGATTTCCTATAGAAATTAAAATTGGCAAGCCTCAGGCTCACGTTTATGTTAATGGGGTCGGACGCAAATTCGTATTTTATCTTCAGTATCAAATGTACTGGATGCAATATAATTTTGTTTTCTTAAACTTCGAACTAGAAAATTTAGGATATGGAGGAGTTTTCTCATATCAACTAATCAGAGTCGTTTTCACGGGCTTCCTGTGCTAAACAGCCTATCAAACAACGGTCACCTTGTGTCTCTTCTCCAGTCTTTTCTTGGACTAAAAACAAAATGGTCGACCTGTAAATATGTTTTCACTCGAATTTCTCTAAGTTGGATTTTGTATTTGTTTTGATAGAAACCATTTTGGTTGAATTTTCCTTAGATTTATCATTAGTCTGTTTTTTTATATCAACCAACATGGCTGCCGTGTCTTACTATATTGTATATAAGAGTAAGAGAAGATTTTTTCTTGATTATAGTTAATTGGATAACATGAAAGTCAATTGCCGACTAAACTAAGATCATCCTCACAATCTGAGGTGGTAACTTAGGTGGACATTCAAACAAACACCACATCCAAAGGACGAGGAGTCTCGTCAATAAGAAAATCAGTCCAACGAAAATCCTTGGGGCCTTTTCAATGACCATCATCGGAAGAGTAAGGAGCATTTAAAAATCCTGGGGAAACTTTTCGAAAATGACCATATCATCCAAAAGTTAAGGAGCAAAGCGGTAACGTTTGGAGTAGGGAGGGGAAAAAGCATTTTTCGCTGAGGAAGGATGTGGTATTCGAAAGCCAAATGTCTAATCCACGGATGGAAAAAAATCTGTCCTCGTTTTTTTACGAGATTAGCACTTAATGTTCACTAACTAGCCACGGAAAGAAAAAAAACGTAGTTTTACGGGGGTACACTCAATGGTCACTAACAAACCTGTGTTCCATAATCGAATTGGAATTTAGGAGTTGATTTTTGCAGAAGCTAGCCTTCTTGGCATCTTTATCTTCAGTGCACTGGTAACATCAATAGCCATATTGATAATCATTCTTATCTCAAAGTTTCACTAATCTTCGATCACGGGGGGAAAGAGGCCACATTGGGCCATACTCTATCACCATTCTTGTCTAGCCTTCGAAGAAAATTCCGGATGTGACGCAGGCTATTCTTGTCTTGCAAGATACGAAAATTTAAACACGAACGTTACCTACTTCGGCCCTATATTTTTTTCTTGGTCTTGTTGCTCGATTCGCGATCACTCGGGCATCAAAATATCCTACGGCATTTGAAAGCACACCTAAAACTCGATTAGTACACAGAGTTCTTCGATCGGCATAGCATTATAAACTAAGGATAAAAAGTAAAAGATTTTGCTATTGCATAGTGCATAAATCACTTATTTTCAATCACACTCTTCAAGCTAGCGAAATTGCTAATATTCATGAATCCTCGAATCTTAAATATTTCTGCTATAATCAGATACAGTCATTTCAAATGAACTGTGTTCAAGTATAAGGGTAAGTTTACGTTTTTTAACGCTGGGGAATTTATAAAACTTCTTTTTAAAAGCCACTAATTTCAGCATCTAGAATTTAAGATTTCATGTCCTTTATATTCCCAGAGCAGTTAAATACTTCAGTTTCTAGTTCTCAGTTGCTCAGGGTTGGCCTCGGTTTCCTGCAGAATATTCACGTTCCAGTAAAGGTCCATGAAACTTCTACCCTGCGAGCAGAGTCTCTACGGGCGAGAGGAGTGAAAAGGAGACTCTGCTCGCAGGGTATGGAACTTCAAAATGTTTATTGTTGAAGTTGTGCATTCTTTACTTTACCGTTGGTATTTGTGAATATATTTAGACACCTATTCAAGGCTAACTCTGTGCAAATGAGTCTGTAATCAAAGAACACAGCAGTAATTTGGAACTCAAGAAGGTCTATTCGGAGGACAAGGGCAACAGAAATTAACTCTCATGAGAATTAAAATCCATTGATTTATCCTTCAAATAGATTTAAGGGGTCTATATATATATATAGATTTTTGGATATACTTATTTCAATAAAGTTAGTCACCAAAAAACCTAGAAAGCTGAGATCACAGAGGATCATGGGAAACTTTTAATATCAAAAAAGAAAAGCCTTTGATACAATTTGCAGCTTGAGGATGCTCAGAAGAGGTGAGACTGTAACTGGTAAAAGATCTAAAATCCATCAACAGTTATTAAAGCGGTTAAAACATGTAAATGTAACTACCCATAATCTTGTTGGTCTCAGCTTTGTAGCTTTTCAGGCGACTAACTTTATTGAAATAAGTGTATGTAAGAAAATATGTTACAAACCACAAAAGCAGATCAATAAACACTTCCGGGAATTAAACATTGTAGTAAACACTATTTGGTTACTAAAACGCTATCACAGTCCACGAGATAGTTCGCGGATTACCATAACAAAGGTTACTAGTCTCGTGGTTAAGTGTCACGTGTTATGTGAAACGTCACCTGATTTGTTGAAGGACAAATGGCTTGCTGGAGGTCATGTGATCTGCTTAGGGTCACATGATCTGTTAAGCATAATGTCATGTGGAACGTTTTGGAGGTCACATGATACATTGAGTCACATGACTTGTTGAAGGTAACATGACTTGTGTGACATGATCTGTTGAAGGTAACATGACTTGTGTGACATGATCTGTTGAAGGTCACATGACTTGTGTCACATGACCTGTTGAAGGTAACATGACTTGTGTGACATGACTTGTTGAAGGTCACATGACTTGTGTGACATGATCTGTTGAAGGTAACATGACTTGTGTGACATGATCTGTTGAAGGTCACATGACTTGTGTCACATGACCTGTTGAAGGTAACATGACTTGTGTCACATGATCTGTTGAAGGTCACATGACTTGTGACACATGACCTGTTGAAGGTCACATGACTTGTGTCACATGATCTGTTGAAGGTCACATGACTTGTGTCACATGATCTGTTGATGGTCACATGACTTGTGTGAAATGATCTGTTGAAGGTCACATGACTTGTGTCACACAATCTGTTGAAGGCCACATGACTTTTTGTAGGTCACATGATTTTCTGGAGAAGACTAATAGTAGCTAAAAGTCACATGACTTGTGACGTCATTCACCAGATGAATCATCATTACTACAACTACTGCTAGCCTCGCTACACGAAGAACTGGATAAATCAAACTTTCTTCTTGTCCCCATCCCAAAGCCAGCACTTGCAAGATCTTTGCTGGGATCAATGCATTTATAGTCCCCAGTCGATGACTCTGGTACATTTCTGTGGGTGTATCGGAATGGCAACAATGGCATTCGGCGTGCAACCGAGTTACAGCTAAACAAGCTGTTCTTCTCTGGTTGATATCCAGTCTGACTTGAATTTTTTCTATTAACATCAGTAGAAATTTGATTGAAGTCTTTGTCTTTTCCAGGAAGATTAAATCTGGGACCATTGCCTGCTAATATCCTAATTGTTTTAGTGCCATTTATAGTAGCACTATCATTAGTTCTGTCATTCTTTCTAAAATTTCTTTCTGGAAATAAAGTTCTTTTTGTCATGGAGTCAGAAACCGAATTTTGAGCAAAAGTATTACTTGTGTCCTCATTTTTACTAATGTCCTTATCTTCAGGTTTTCCAGTAAGAGAATGGAATTTCCTGGCATTATCTAAAGTTCCATTCGTTTTAATAGGAGTAGGTTGTTCAAGACTTGGTGTACTTGAAACAGGGTTATCGCATTCCAAGTCATGTTCTTCTTTGCCCTCCCATATTCTGTTTTCCTTTTCAACGATATTATTCATAACATCTGTCCAATCTAGGAGTTTAATGAGTCGCTTGATGCCGGTAATAACATCTCCTTTCAAGACAACATCATTACGTCGTCCTCCCCATGGACTTGCAAAAGGTCCAACTACCTCTCTGTTTATTAAGAGTCTTGGAGTAGAGCGACTTACCTCGCTCACTATTCCTGCAAAGGGTTGAACCTGAGGAAAGGTTGAAAAAAAATATTGGTCACCATTTGATTTGATATTGATTTACAATACAATTTGATAAAGTACAAACACTAAAAGTGTGCAACACTTTGCACTATTTAGTAGTAAATAGTGCTAATTAAACAATAGAAAACAAAAGGATTAGCATTAATTAGCAGTATTTAGTGGTATTTATGTTACACACTTATAGTGTTTGTACTCTATGTCAAAGGTTGATTGACTTTAAGATGTGCAAATGAATATATACTACAAACAAATGTCAATAGTCCCTTTCACAGTTCCCTGTGCCATCTTGAAAGGTAGCCATGCCTTTGTATTGAAGTGAGATGAACGGTGAGCTGACAGTGATAGATACCTTTTTTAACACCTTGGACAATTATTCGCATGTCTCTATCATTGCCAGCTCACCGTTCATCTCGCTTCGATGCAAAGGCACAGCTACCTTTCAAGCTGGCGCAGGGAACTGTGAAGGGGACTATTCACCTTTAGGTAATATGAAATAAATACAAGAAATTTCTTGAATGTTGCAATGCTAAAAATTCGAGTTGAGTTCAAGCTAAAGAAGTGATGGAGGTATTTCATCCTTAGTTCTACCTATTTAATTGTAGAATGTTGGTTTACATATTGGTAGGGGGTTGGTAAGATGTTGGTAGGACGCTTGTAGGTTGTCAGTAGGTTGTTGGTGGAAGGTCAGGTAGATATCGATAGGCTATCGGTATGGTGTCGATAGGTTGATGGTATTTTAACAGTAGGATGTCGGTAAAAAAGTAACCGCAGGTTGACGGTACCATATTGGTAGTGTAATGATGTAGTGCCGGACAATACCCTACTGACAACGATTTGGGGGTCGTATTGTTTATCATAATTACCATTTTTCCTTTCTTACCTCCAGTGACGTACCCATTACTATCAGCAAGTCACATTTAGGGAAATCCTTTTCATAAGAATAAAACTTCTTTGGAAGATCTTCACCAAAAAACACTATGTCAGGCTTGATAATACCCTTTAAAACAAAAACACATTTCATTTTTATTTATATTGAATCTCACTTTTTATTATTGGGTCAAAACCCAAAAGTTCGAAAACTGTTTTCCCCCTCACTAAGAATTTTGTTTCAGAGTTTATTGTGTGAGTTAGATTTGCCCTGATTTAGATCAGCCTAGATGTTGTTTCAGGGTTCAACATGTGAGTAATCTATGCCCTGACTTAGCATAAGGGTTGTTTCAGGGTTTGATAAAAATAGAAGATTCAAGGGCTTTTTGATTCATAAATTCATATAAAATTAAATTCTTACCTTACACTTAGGAGCAATACACCTTGGTATGTCACCTTTTAGAATTACTTTCTACATTAAAAATAATACAAGATAAATCTTAACAATCATACGAAGTCGTGTATTAATAAGTACAAATGCCCTCCTTTGGGCTTTCACAACTGGCTACTTATATATTGATGGTCACTTGAAATAGGTTCCACTTAACTTGTAAGAAAGTCACAATCATTTAAATAGTATCAATATCAAACCTTAATTGTATCACCATCATATTTCTTGCAGCATTTAATACATGACGCAGAGGAGAATGTCCCATGGGCTTCAACCAACTTGTCTTTGGGTAGCCCAGCCACTAAAAAATCAAATTTAATTTTTTATTGATAAAATAGGCTTAAAATAGTGGCTGGTCTGTCACTGGTCATAATCATCAGCCAAATTAGTTTAGCTCAGTCATACCTCATTTCTGCCTCAACATTACAATGATTGGCAAGCCAAAGATTTGACTGGACAAGTTGTCCAATGAGGATCAGTCGCTGGTCACGGTAAGAGGCCAGATTAGTTTTAGCTTGGCCATACCTTATTTCTGGCTCAACATCACTGGTCAAAATGACTGGACAAGAACTTTTGGATTCTGCAGGCGTTATTTGAGCCATGCTTTAATATCTATTTATTTATTTACATAACTTTATCCATGACAATTATCTAAGTTCCTAAGCTATCATGGAAGGGGTAAGCACAACAGAGCTTGGCTCCAAACTAAGTGCACCCTAACAAAAATTTAAATTATAATAACAACAACAAAATACGAATAATGATAAACTCTAAGTGAAAAAATCGAGTGAAGATTTACCAATTATTATACTTAGATGATAGTAGCTAATTCAAAGGCTAAGAGTATGGCAAAAAATAGTCCGATCTATTCAATATTCAATAAAACACTCCAAGAGAAACACTTACATCTCTCGAGCCCATCAATATTCTGTGTATACATCTTTAATAGTAGACCCTTGTCATTAAGTAAATTAATAAAATAATGCACATAGTTTGGCTGGAAATTTCCTGGATACAGGGTTTTGGCCAGGCAGAAGAAAGGTCTCGGGTCATACCAGAAGTACTCTATGTCAAATATGGCAGTTGGCTCTGGTATGTTGTACTCTTGTAGGTTGTCATAGAGACCAGTGCCTGGAGTTCTAAACAAAAAAATGAGAGTAAGATTATCAGGTGACATAGTGTCAACATTGATTTTTCATAATTATGTCTTCCATGTATAACAAATAAGCAACTCTATATCTCAGGAGTTTCATTAAGGTTTGGTATTGGAGAATGCTGCCAGTAAATGAGCATAATTCTGTAGCTTAAACTAGCTTAGTAATTCGTAAAATATTGACAATTTGACTTGCCAACTAGTTCATCAAACTTAATTAAACCCCTGGGACTTAGAATAACAGCCAGTCAGTTGCTTGATCAGCATGATGAGCAGCCAGAAAATCATTCACAGCTCTGTCATACCCTGTTTCTAGCTCAACATTACGCGGCAAAGATTTGACCACAAGTTCCAATTCTGACCAGACATTGTCCAATGACCAGCTGTTATTTTAAGCCCTGTATTTGCAAGACAGACTCTGACTCCCTGAGAGAAGAAAAGATAACACCTTGGAAAATAAGTCAAATTGATTAAACTTACCTAAAATCTGGTATTCCACTCGGAGTACTTATACCTGCACCAGCCATTACAATAATATTCTTGCATTTCTCATCCTTGATCAAATTTACGATATCAACTATTGTCGATACCGAGACTGTACTCAAACTTCTTGATTTTCCTGATTTAGGCTTCCTTGGAGAGCTGCTTCGTGAATAATTGGTTGGCTGAGGGTTCGGAGTTAGGGAGAGGTTTCTGAACGCCGATGAAAGGCCATTATCTGATTGGCTCTTGATAATCTTTCTCTTAGTAGTAAGTTTTCGTTTTTGGTTGTTAGACGGTGGAGAAGGTGTTAAACTTGGGTATCCTTTTGTGTGCGGTTTAGATGCTGGTGATGGTGTTAGCGACGCTCGTAGTTTCCTGGACGACCGCATAATAACTAAGCGATAGGATGTAAATACATATCAAAATGTTAGTGTAGGAAATTGAAAATTGCAAAATCTCAAGTACAATTGGGAATATTGATGGTACGAGTGATGTTTTGAAAATTTTCAAAACTGGACTACAGACTTTAGGTTAGTCCAATTTGAAAATTTTCAAAACATCGAGTACAAAAATACACTCAACAAACAATTTATTGAGCAACTAAGTGGGACTAACAAATTTCACAAAGGTAAATATACTTAAAAATGATATACCTTACAGTACATATATTTAAAACTTTAAATTACGAATTCTAAAGCTTGGAAGCTTACATCAAATCAAGAATTCGAACGCTATAAGAATTTTAATAGAAAAAAATCAATAATTTAATCCAAACTAAGAAAATGAGTGTCCCTAGACGAAGAAGGAATAGTATATTGATAGTGTGAGATTCATTAATTATGAATGTGAAGGGTTTTAATAGTTTAAAAAGATTAATAAAGTTGATTAATTAATTGTTTACCTCGGAAACCAGCGGACGCCATTACATCTTGATGGAGTCACAGGAGGGGGGCTGAGTACTAGAGGTAATTATATTCGTAAACACAGGGAGCCCAATTGTACTGAAATCTTAGAAAAATTGAAAGACTGAATTTGAAATTTTAAAAGTGGAAAAAAAAAAAAAAAAAAAAAAAAAGAAAAGCAAATGTCTTTGCAAATAAATAATCTTTCGTGAACTTTTAGATAAATTCCTTGAAAGATTTTATATGAGATGAGGGCCAAGTTTATCTAACATTGGCTCAGTTAAATGCATATATTCTTAAAAAGAATTCACAAATTTAGTTGATTGACCTTAGTTGATTTGACTTTTTTATTTTAATGGTAAATACCCGGTAAATTCCTTAAGATTTGGATTATTAGATTTATTTGGGCTACCTGTGTTGTTCAACCCACAATTCTTCACGGTTTGTGCCGCCTAAATTCAAAATCCTTTCAACCAATCAGAAGCGCGCGATTTGTTGTTCGTTGAAGATTTTCAACAGTCGAAGCAAAGAACCGTTCGAGTGAAGATAGATCGTTTTAAAAAGTCGTTTTTATGGTTTGATTTCGAGAAAAACTAATAAATCTTCGCAATTTTTATTCTTTTCGAGGTAAGTAGTTTTAGCTGACATAATAAATGTAGATCTAGATGTAGGCTTCCTAACTACATTTCCTTGCTTGATCTCTGTTCTCGCGGTGTAAGATAGAGCAGAGTTATACATTTTTCTTCGATCAAGTTGACTAAAGTCTTTATCGCAAAATTCAAAATATCTGCTCTTTTGATTTATTATAGAACTTAAAGAAAAATCTTAACTGTTTTTTGTCTTCCTGAAAATGGATCCTGTAGAAACGGTGAGTACAGATAAATATTCATCATTAGTATAACACTAGCAAATCTTACAATATACAGATAATATGCTTTATAATTTTCTATAAAAATGGGCCTTATCGTCAAGAAAGATTTCTCACTTTTTATAAGCTGTATGGATTATACGAATTGTATTAAATATTCTTACTTTTAACAGTTATTGCACCCTGCTAACTGGGTCTCCTTTCTTTTAATTTATTTCTCTCGCTAGGGAGAAATTAAAGAAACTCTGCTAGCAGTAGGGTTTCAGCTATTGATGGGTTGCAAGCATTCCCAATACTCCATGTTTTTGTCTTTTAACTCTCTAAGAGAGCTAAAAGACAAAAACATGTTGGCCATTGTGGTACCATTAACAATGGGTGCTAATGAGAAATCTTTTGTTAAATGGTACCAACATGGCCGCAATGACGTAACGTGCAAACGAAGAATTGGGACTTCTGCTAATTTTCAATGTCTTACAGAGATCACCTTTACAAACGCAAGACCAAAATGTCATGGCCAAGCGTCTACCCCAACCGAGTAAACTGCGCCCCCCATCTGCTGTAAAGAGACCATGCGTCAAAGACTCGATGGATGAGGTAAGGAACTTTCTTTTTTTCAGCAGCCTTATTTCCTTTTTGCTTGATTGCAAGGGGCAGAATTTTGATGTTTGGGGGAAGGGATGCAGCCCTGGGGGGGGGGGGGGGGGGGGGGGTAGTCCCATATATGGACTATACAGGGATGATCCGCTGAAGGGTATGGTTTTTCGAGCTTCTTGTCATAAACAGGGTATGCAATTTCACTCAAGTTCCAAGTTCTTCCTGAGTTTACTTTCGTATTGATAGTCTCCCTCGCATCCGTTTTTAGTACGACCGACATTAAGAACGGATGTGAGGGAGACTATCGTATTGACTGAAACTGGTTATTATGGTGGTCAAAAAAATCAATACCAAGATGACATGATAATTGAAACAGGAGCTAAGTGCAATAAATTATATCTTTTGTCATAAACAGGGCCTAAAAATTTGAGTTTTTTTGTCTTAAACAGGGTACCCCTTTCAGAATCCCAGCGGAACACCCCTACCCAAATTTTGGGTGTGGCAAGAGTGCAATAATGCTTTTTATGAAGAATGATGATGATGATATGACAATGTTGATGATAATAATATGATGTTGATGAGAATAGTGATGATGTTGATGATGATGGCAATTGTGAAGTCAATGGTGATGTAAATAGCGATGATGGTAGCAATAATGATAATATTGATAATGATGTTGACAATGATGATGAAATGGCGATATTGGTTGATGGTGATAATGACGTTGATCATGATGATGCATGGTGATGACAATGATAATTCATAGGGATTCAATTCAGGTTTTTAAAAATCAGTTGCTGACCAAATATATCACTTTCTCTTTCTACCAGCCAAAGCTTAAGGCACCAAAATGTGACCTAGCTATCCCAAAATCCAGTGCAGGATCATCAGCAAAACCTCAGTTGCCCACTGCTCTTCGTAGACAAACATCTTCAGCTGTTGTTCGTAGAACCACCACTACCAAAAACAACATGCCTCCTCCTAGCACAGTAAAGCCTGTTGGGAGCACTCTAAGAAGACAGACTTCAGCCAATTCACTCAAAAAAGGGACTGCGTCATCAAATACAAAGACTGCTGGCAAGGCAACAAGCTCTAAGTTGAGTAATGGGGAGGCTAAACAGCTGCCAAAAGGTATGTACTGTAGAAAAATTGTGGATGGTTCTTCCATCTTTAATGAATTACTCTTAGACAGTGTGAGAACTATACTGAAAGAGAGAAATTAATGATAGAAATAGTCATAAATAATTCAATTAATTAATCAAACAATCAATCAGAACTATGAAGCTGTGGTGTCTTGAATGAATGGACGGTAGACTGGTAGAGTGAATGAATTGATTAGTTGATTGGTGAACGAATGAATAGAAGAAGGGAAAAATGGAAAGTGGATGTCTTGAATAAGTGGGTGGAAGGGAAGAATGGAAGATTGGGGAATTGATTTATGGATGGGATAGAATGGAATGAATAAGGAATTGATTGATTGGTGAGAGGAAGGGAGGGAGATATATATAAGTAAAAGAAAGCAGGGATGGACTAAGAAAAACCAAACCTCACGTACCATTTTTAAAATAAGGAATAATTTTTCCAGTCCCAGGACAAGGCAAAAAGAGATCCACGTGGGATTACAAAGGACGGCTTGAAGACATGGAGAATTATTTGTCCAATACAAAATATTTGATGGACGACATGAATAAATCAATGAACCACAACAGAGAACGAATTGAATACCTTGAATCAGTAAAGAAAGAACTTGAAGGAACCATTGAAGTCAAACATCAGCAAAGTGAACAGGTATTTTGAACGCTCTGGTAAAACATTTTCACTGCCCCATCATGCCATCACGAAATGTAGCTAACAGATTCAGTATAATAAGGCTCATAAGGTAATGGAACATTTCTTCCTCACTTCTGGGATCTCGGGTTTGATTCCTGGACTTTGCATCACATGTGAGTAGAGTTTGTTAGGTCTCTCCCTCTTGAAAAGACGGGTTTTCCTCCGGATTCTCTGGGTTTCCCTGTTCCACAAAACCCAACATCATAGATTCCTATTCAATATATGGGTTATCTATAGGGGCGGATCCAGGATTTTTTCTAGGGAGGGGGGGGGGGTGCATCATTCAGGATTTTCGTTTTAGGAGGGGGTGCACCCTTTGCTTATGAACTGAAACACCAATAATGCAGTAGATATCAGCTTATCTAGAGGGGAGGGCCAGAGGTTGTTTCAGGGTTTGATCTGTGAGTTAGCCATGCCCTGACTTAGATCAGCCCAGAGGTTATTTCAGGGTTAGATCTGTGAGTATTCCAAGCCCAGACTTAGATTAGCCCAGAGGCTGTTTCAGTGTTCAACTAAGTGTTCAACAAAATTTATTCTATAAAAAAAACTGAACTAGTAATTATCTTATAAAGCTCTAATAGTTTATAAACCAATTATTTCTCATTCCTCAGGCGTCGGCCAGAATCCAAGACTTACAGGCACACATACTCATTACTGAAGAAGAACTCAATTCCTTGAAGTTGAGGCATGAGTTTGAGATTGAGGTCAAAGAGAATAAAATCAAATCACTGGTTAAAGAGAAAGAAGCCCTGGAGAGAGACCTGAAGGTTTCAGAGAATGAAGTTATGGCATTAAAAACTGCGATTGCGCAGATAACTGCACAGACATCTGGTTTAAACGCTGAACTTGAGGCGACAAAGGTGAAGGATTTTTTTCATAACGTTGCATTTGTTACATAGTTTAGAACGACTTTCGTTTAAGTAGGAAACGCACGGTAATGACTTTTTTGTTGAGAAAAAAATGGGTCAAGTTAGTATTGCAGTGCATTGTTGGACATTTAGGGGGGGAGGGGAAATAGACACCATCTTGGAAGTACGTCCCCTTATAAACAGTCGCACAATATAGTAACGTATAATTCATCCATCCATAATACATATAATATTTAATTCTGCAAGGTATTGACAGAAGAAATATTGCCTTTTTTTACTCTGATGATGGACCATCCAAAACCTTGGGATGAAATATTTTTTCAATGCCATCTGGCTAAGGCTGTGTTCATAATGTATGGCAAAGGTGGGGAGGAATGGTGGGGCAGTTGAAAATTTGAAATGTCCAGAATAATTCTTAAAAATAAAAATTTGCCCATCCCCCACTTTTTCCTACCAAAATTTACCCGATACCCCCTCGATTTCACCTGCCCCCCCCCCGCCATACATTATGAACGCAGCCTAACCGTCCGGCGAAAGAACGTTTGACAGATTCCATTCTTTTTGTTTTTTGTTTTAAAGATTAATCTCCAATCGAACATCGAACTAAATCGATGTAAGGACGAGAGAATAGCCAAGTTACTAAAAGAGATCGAAGAACAACAACATCTCATAGATGAGAAAGATTCCAAACTGCGAGACGAAGAAACAATTCGTAGGAAGCTCCACAACGCAATCCAAGAGTTAAAAGGCAATATACGAGTCTTTTGTCGCGTCCGTCCCGCACTGGAAGCCGAAAAAAATCTTCCTCTGGCAAACTTCACTTTCACGGATGAAGATAGGGGCATAATCGTAGAACAGTCCATTGCGTCCGAAGTAAGACCCATAGATATAAGTTATTTCTGTATATTTTTCTGTTATACCCAGACAATACTGACGCTGCATGCTTTTTCTGACTTTAGCGAGTGTAGTGCATTGTGGTATAGCTTGGGGGAATTGGGCAGCAACCTTCAACAACACGAATTTTTTATCTTCCATAAGGTTCTTTTCTGTAATTTATGGCCTTCTTGCTTTTATATCTGATTATAGGACGTCGCTGGAAACAAAAAAGCTGCATCTCGCTACGAGTTTTCGTTCGATAAAATTTTCGACAAGGGCTCTGAACAAAACGACGTCTTCCAGGAGATTTCCCAGTTAGTACAATCAGCTCTGGATGGGTATAATGTCTGTATATTCGCGTACGGCCAAACTGGTAGCGGAAAGACCTTCACCATGGAAGGTAACCATGGTAATCATGATCAACGTGGAATGATCCCCAGATCCATGGAACAGGTGTTTGAAACAGCAGCTAGGCTTCAGGAGAAAGGATGGAAGGTACAGTTAAAACGAATTTTAAAAAATGTTCTAGGTATTAGAAGTTGTGCCTTTTAACTAGCTTTTCGATTGAATCGTTTTTGAGAGAAAGAAAATACGAAGATACCAATAAACGTTCAATTTGTGTCGCGAAATAATCGTTGACGGTTGGAGAAGCTTTTGTGCGTGCAACAAACACTCTCCTACATGATTTTATTTAATTTCTGCTGCAAGAAAATTATAACTTCTTCTTGTATACCTGTCAACAATTCTCTGTGCGAGAGAAGTTGAAACCAATTTTCGACGCGCGAAGCACGGCTCTCGTACAACTGGGCAATTTTTGGTTATCACGAGACAAGTTCCACGATAAATGGTCGCATGTAATAGTCCATTTACGGACGGAAAGACTTATATTTTCTTACCCTTTTTATTCTTCAGTACACAATGGAAGCTAGTTTTCTCGAGATTTACAACGAGACGATTAGAGATCTCCTTGGTTCGGGTGATGAAAGTGTGAAACACGACATCAAGATCGTTAATAATGGTAAATCAAATACCGAACCCACTGAAGTGATGGTCACTAACTTGAAATCTTTCGAAGTAACAGCAGTAACACAGGTAAGAAATCTTGCTAAATTTGATAGAATAGTCCTCTTCCTTTGCGCGCGTAAAGTTTTCCCATTTAAGAACATGTGTCATTCCCCAGAGTATCATTTCTTTGTTTAACGGTTGCGCATGAGAAGACA
Source organism: Actinia equina (assembly GCA_011057435.1). Taxonomy (NCBI): domain Eukaryota; kingdom Metazoa; phylum Cnidaria; class Anthozoa; order Actiniaria; family Actiniidae; genus Actinia; species Actinia equina. Next base: position 110,578 of record WHPX01000473.1, on the reverse strand, counting down.
TGAATATGAATGCAAAACAAACGACGAATCTTATACTCAAGGGAATCCACTCGCGAAATTTATTTGTCGTCGCGACAAAATTCCATGGGTACGGAGATTGATCATAAGAAATCTTCGCACACGGCAATGTCACGTCTTTACCGTGAGTTTTTCACAGTCTAGGAACTCTGAAAAATCTCACAAGTAAAGAACGCATTGCGAAATGTTTCTTCATTACATGCTTCTTCCCTTGAGCATTATTACATTTTATTATGATTTTAACTTTTTACGATTTAGACGTCTTTCCTTCATAACGCTGTTCTAATAGTGTCATTTTTGTTCTTTCATAGGTGTCAGACTTACTGCAAAAAGCCACCCAAAACCGCGCTGTAGCTGCAACCAAATGCAATGAAAGATCGAGCCGTAGTCATAGCGTGTTCATTTTAAAACTTACGGGCGAGAATAGCCTTACAGGAGAAAAGTGCCAAGGTAGATTTAAAAAAAAAAAATTCCCATAATATAAATTTCAAGAGCAGAATCTCCTCAAGGGAGTCTTTTGCCTATTTACAAAACAGTCCAAATTAATTACGTGGAGTAGGACAAAAAAGAAAATATAATGCATATAAAAACGGTTGAAGTAAGTTACCCAAAGTAGATAAATAAGCTGATTCAATATTTACAGTGCGAATCGAAAAACCGTGGGCACCTAGAAATATTCTAGGAATGTTCTGTTCTTCTTTCTAATTACAAGATAACGGAAAGATAACAATAACGCTTCAGATTTGGCTATTGAAAATTCTTGAAATATTTCTAGGTGCCCACTGTTTTTCGATTCGCACTGTAAGGACAGACAAAAACGGTCAAAATCTAGTAAAACTTTTTGGAAGCAAAATATAGGATATGATTTTCAGCTTGAAACAAAGCCTGGTTCATACGAGCAACGCAATTGCAAACGCGATTGTAAACACAAGTGAAAGCGATGTTCACACGTGAAACGCAAACGTACACAAGCGCAGTTAGTACTGTATTACTTCAAAAACATTTTTGGTCTCTTGCGTATCTTTCTTATTCTCAGCGCGCACCGTTTTTCTTGATCTCCAAAGAAACGGAAAACGCTATTACTGATTCCTACTATTCACTATTTCCAGGCACTCTAAACTTGATAGATCTAGCTGGTTCCGAGCGTTTGAGCCAGTCTTGTTCAAAGGGTGAGAGGCTCAGAGAAACTAAGAACATCAACAGTAGTTTGAGCAATCTCAGTAACGTTATAATGGCTCTTGCCAATAAGGTTGGTTTGAAATAATATTTTCATTTTTTTCCTTTGTTAGTTCGTCCCTTCCACTCTTCCGTCCCCTTCTTTCTCCCTCCTTCCCTTTCGTCCTTGCCCTGCATGTTGCCTGCCTGCCTGCTTCCTTTGTTGCTTGCCTGCCTGTCTGCCTGTCTGTCTGTTATCTGTATGTCTATTGCCTTTAATTCATTAATCCATTCTTTTTTTTCTTGCTTTGTGCTTCCAAACCATCAAAAGTATCTTCATTAACTAAAAACCTTATATTTCTAGGATTCATTCGTCCCTTATAGAAACAGTAAATTGACATACCTTCTAAAAAACTCTCTCGGCGGAAACAGCAAAAGGTAAATGCACAATACTAGAACCTTAACTAAATTCCAATTTCATTAGTGAACTAGCCGTACCCTGACTTTGATCAACCCAGAGGTTGTTCATGAGTTCAATCTGTGAGTTGGCCATGCCTTTGATCTGTGAGTTGGCCATGCCTTGACTTAGATCAGCCCAGAGGTTGTTTCAAGTTTGATCTGTGAGTTAGCCGTGCCCTGACTTAGATCAGCCTAGAGGTTGTTTCAGGGTACCCATAAAATTTGAAGGCCTTTTTTCATTGACTGTTGATATTAATCGTTCATGTTTCCGATTTACAGCCTGATGTTTGTGAATGTTTCTCCACGAGAAGAATCCTTCCAAGAGACGCTCTGCTCGCTGAGGTTTGCAACGAAGGTGAGGTTTTTTTCTATCACTTTCACATGCAATGAAGTTTATTCTGTACTTCGCCTCTCTCACCTACTCACTCCCTGCAACCCAAGCCCTTGCACCCTTGCCAGTCTTAGGAATCTTGTGGAATGGCATAAAGAATGTTAATCATATAGATGGTGGCATTAGGCTTTTAAACAACAAAATGCAGATGGGTGGGGGTGGGGATGTATTTGTTTATCAATTTCAACGCTAGATACAGCATACATTCAAATGAATTTAAAAATTGTATTGAGATTCCATTGTAGAATTTCAAATAGCAATGCTTTTTTTTGGTCCTTTTGTTAATTATGTAATCTCTATTTTTTTATTTTGTTTTTGCAGGTTAATCAATGTAATATTGGGACCGCTCAAAAGAAAGTCGTAAAATAAGATAATTACTTCCAAGATTTTCCTTCTCTACGTTGTCAGCCTCAGACTCCTGTTATTCTTTATGTGCATGGCATTTCGTCGCGCATGCGCAGAAAGAATGACAGGCTCCTGGAGTCGAGAGTGACCTCACAATGTATATAATAGTAACGCCCTGAAACACCCTCGGTTTCGTTATGTTATCGAGGAGGCCTGGGTACGAAATTGTTCAAGGAAGTAAATTTTGACGTAATTATTGTAGATAATGGTGATTGCATTGAGAAGAAATCGTCTCGAGAGAGCGTCCACTTTGATAAACCTCTATATCCGTAGGCAACGCTCTTGATATGGGTAGCCAATCATAATGTAAAAAGGACATTTAAAGCGTGCAGTCACATGCCAAGTACTTCTTTTTAACTGCCAGGACTGTGCTGATGAAGCCCAGATTTGTGTGAATGCAATTTTTAATTTAAAATAAACAATAATTAGATTACTCACCTGACCTATACAACTATATAACCCTGTATAAGGCGGACGTAAAAGATCCACTGAAGACGCTGGTGACGACCATCTTCAGTGCCCGTGCTATACAGGACCCACTGTAACTGGCTATACTGTTGTGGTGTTCTACCCTCATGGGAAAAATATCATAAATCATAAATCAGCTAGTTATAATTCAAGAAGTCTGGCTTATTGGCTTCCGTCAATCAGATTTCCAACGGTCTGAATTATAAATTTTTTGATTGCAAAACGAAAAGAAAAAATGAAAGGAGACGGTCCAAAATGGGTGTAAGATAAATCGCTGTTTTGGGCGTCTCGTTTTCCCATTCAAAATAAGATCCTTAATTTTGTTTATTTGTAAGAATCACTTGTTGTATATGTGTTATAACTTTTTTATCTTACCCATGCGAGTTTTAGAAAGTTGGCACTGCAGTGCATTTTGGGTCTGCAGCAGTGGACATATTTCCACGATGGCGGCTATTTCGTCCCCTAAGAAGGCCCCATAATGCACTGTAATGCCAATTTGACCAATTTTATTCCTCAAACTCGAAATGGCTAATAGAGTGCACTCAGTCAAACTGTTGAATAGTTAGATAAATGTATATAACTTAGATAACTATTTAGTTGACATCACCTAAAATAGTAAAAGCGCGCCAAATAACGGTCATGCTAATCCGGGGGTTTGTTTTACCAGAGAATATGAGTGAATAGACCGGCATTCATTTGTACCATCGTTTCTCCCCCTGATCTCAGTAGCTGTTTACTCGTAGTTTCAAATTTATGTGAGGTCAGCTGAAATAGTAACTAATTTATCTAATTTAGGTGACGTCAACTATTCAACAGTTTGACTGAATGCACTGTAGTGTAAAGAAAAATATAATTTTTTTGTAATTTTATAACGTCATAACTGAAATATGCTGGATGATCAAGTGAGCATTGCACCATATAATAAAAAATATATGATATCAAATCAAAATTTTGCATGTTGTATTTCCCTGCATTAAACATTTGTAGTTTTCGAGAATTTATCGAAAGGCCCCGTTATACACCGTTCTCATAATGGCTGAAAGGGGCACGAAAACGAGTTCACCCAGTCATTAGTTCACAAAGTACATTAAGTATATAGCTATACAGCACTATAACTTATCTATATTTCCGTATTTCTCCATGTATTTCATAAGTGCTACGCGGTCCACATATTCTCATCAGTTCACAAAGTACATTAAATGAGTTTATAAGAGAAAAGTATAGAAATTTAACTCTTGTTTTGACCTGTTTCGCGCTATCCACCTTTATTCTGAATGAGCATATTTGCTCAGCCTTGCAAGATGACTGGGTGATCTCGTTTTTGTGCGCTCGTCAGCCATTATGAGAAGGGTGTATGCGTTAAAACTTCTAGATCTAGATGAAACTTCTGTGCAACGGGGCTGCGAAAAAACTTAACCTCAAAATCCAAGAGAAACGTGGGCTCTGGGTACGAAATTGCCCAACGGTCAGACGAGGTTGTCGACGAGGTTGGGATCGTGGTAAAACATAATAGACTCAGTGATTGGACAATTAGCCACAGCTGTTTTTATCCAATAGGATTAGTCGTTATATTGCTTCCATGATGCTTCGCAAACCAGAGCCGCACGAGTTCGCCATCTTGAAGAATCAAAGAAGATGGCGTCGCGTCCTTTTTAATAGATTTTTACCCTTTTTTCAAAGCCTTTTTGAATTTTAAGAGTAAAATAACATGACTCAATATCTCCCTTCGAATCTTCTTGCTTTATTTGCGCCAAGGGATCCTCTTCATTTCCTTCCTCCGCTTGATAAGCCAACGTGGTTGAAGAAAAAACCCTGGCTTTATCAAGGAGTTTCTTCGTATTTACACGTGTTCGAGGTGAGCTATTCTTTCTTCTTTAGCATGTAGCCAGACACACTATCTTCTTTATGAAGGTAACCTACAAATAGCAAGTTTTCTGAATTTTGTGCTTTAAGCTTAGTGGTTTGCGACGACTGCTAAATTAATTCACAGTAATTGGCGAAGTCTTCACAGTGTCCTAGCCATCCAGTTCTATATTTTTCGTTTCATTTCTTTAATGTTTTGCTCAGTCATATTCCTACTAAACTCATTTCATTTATTTAAAATGCGGATTTATATAAGTAAATAATAAGTGCATTATACAATGCATCACGTGAGAAAATATGGTAGGTGTTATTTTTAAAGTTTAGGAGATTTTTCATCTTCATCTGTAACCTCGACAGATTTTTAAAACCTCAAAAGTGTGAGTTAGCTATGCCCTGACTTTGATCAGCCAAGAGGTTGTTACAGGGTTTCATCTGTGAGTTAGCTGTGCCCTAACTTAGATCAGCCCAGAGGTTGTTTCAGGGTTTGATCTGAGTTAGCCATGTCCTGACTTAGATCAGCCCAGAGGTTGTTACAGGGTTTCATCTGTGAGTTAGCTGTGCCCTGACTTAGATCAGCCCAGAGGTTGTTTCAGGGTTCGATCTGTGAGTCAGCAGTTCCCTGACTTTGATCAGCCCAGATTTGTATCTTTTCAAATATTTCAAATTGTGTAGTTCCAGAAAATATCTATACCCCACCCACAGAGAAAATTGGAAATTCTGGAGGGGAGGGGGTCAGAGAATGAACAAAATTACAGAGTTCTGTATGTAAGCGCCTTCACGGTCACATGCTTTTTTCAATAGCTCTACAAGATTTTTGAGTTTTTAGTATAGATTTAGGATTTTTTTCACATTTTTCCAATTTGTAGATATTTTAAGAACTTTTATTAGTCTTAGGACATTTTTTTCGACATTTTATATCTACGAGAACTCATATTTGAAGCCTAATCGTCCTGGAATTGCCGTCATTGTTGAATGCCAGACCTTAGAAGCTTCAATTTTGCTCGACCTGGTCTCTGGAATGGTAACTTTCAACCACAGTACAGCGACTCTAATATCATCTTCAACTTTAACCATGGAAATAGAGGTAAAAGAGCTGGCAAAAGGGTCAAGGAGAGAGATTCTATTCACAAGAACAGAATCGAAACCGTTATGCATCATCGACCATCTTATGAATTTGCATACAACTCTCGGGACAGGAAGGCAAATGAAAATAATTTAATTTCTATTTCTCTAAACGAGTCTGTTGCGGGTAAACCCAACATGACGAACTCAGTGTCTGTTGCGTCTGGTAAACGCTCTACACTGCAAGAATCTTCATTTACTACGATGGAACTTGACTGTTCTACGTGTGGAAATTTTAGTCGAGAAGAACAACATTCTACAACTACAGTGAACGCTAACAAAGATCCAATTAAGACCGAAAACATACGAATTGCTTCGTTAAATTCTCAGTCACTAAAAAAGGATGTAAATCTTGGTTTGGCCATCGAACTATGCAAACATTTCAATATTCAGATTTTGGGTGTACAGGAAAGCTGGAGAACTGGCTCCGAGTACATTGAATTTGGCGAGAATAAAGATCAATGGAAATGGATTAACTACGGATATGAAAAAAAGAATAGAGCAGGGGTTGGCTTTATTGTTGGTCCAAATGTGCAAGTCATCAAAACAGTTGAGCATCTACCTGGTAGAATCTTAACAATCTATGTTAAATGCTATGGCTTATGTATACGCATTACCAATGTTTATGCTCCAACCGAAGTTGAAAATCTTGAATCAAAACAACGCTTTTATAAAGAACTCCGTAAAGCCATGGTGGTCGAGAAACTGAAGAAGTATAAGCCTTTGTTGGTTGGTGATTTCAATGCAATAATTTCTGAGGATAGTCGTGAGGGATTTGCAACAATACTGGGACCCAACAATCCTCCTTCAAGCACCAGAAAGACCAATGAAAATGAAAGATTATTGTTAGAATTCTGTCAAGAATACAAATTACGTATTGCAAACTCCAACTTTTTGACAAAGCGAATTCACCGAGACACGCACACTCTTCCTAATGGTATCAATCGAAGACTTGATTACATACTGGCAGGAACCCAACTTCTTAAGCTAATGAAACATTGTAGAGTCTACAATAAACCAACAAACAGCTGGAAGCAAACAATTGGTACTGATCACAAGATTCTGATATCTGATATAAGCATACCATGTAACAGAAACTCCTTAAAACAACAACTCAAAAAGAAGGCAACAAAAAAGGTCCAAAAGAGAAAGTGGGATGTTACTCATCTTAGAGATGATGCTGAATGTAAAAAACAATACTGCAAAAGAATTGACAGTATTTTAAGCGATTGCAATTTTGATTGCACAGCACCTGAAGAAATCAACAAAAACATTGTCTATGCCATTCATGAAGCGTTAGACAGTGAAATCCCGGTAGCGCAAAAGGAGAAAGAGTTAAAAAAACCATGGGAATCAAGTGAACTATTAGATCTAATCAAGAATTCTGACAACTCTAAAGAGCAACGTGATAAGATTAAGAAGTTAAAATTAAAGCTCAAAAATGAATATTATGAGAAAAAGGCAAATGAACTGAATGATGCTAGTAACGCAAGAAAAGTTGAACGTGAGTTTGCTCTCTCAAAGAATTACAGTATGATCCCAAAGTTACAGAATAGGGTTGAAATTAAACCCTCTGACCTTAAAAGTTATTTTGAAGATCACTTCAAGAAGAGAGCTGACATTGAAATGCCTGCAGAGCTTGCAAATTCTGAGAAATATCCAGATTTATTTAATGACCGGAAAATAGAAATTAATTCCAATCCACCTGAAAAAGAAGAAATTATATCTGCTCTTAAGAGTTTTAATAATGGGAAGAGCTTTGGCACCGACAATATACCACCTGAAGGGTTGAAGTATGGAATCCACTCAAATCATCTAATTACAGCTCTCTGGATGTTATTAAATAGTATCTGGTTAACAATGACGATTCCCGCTGATTGGCTAAAGCTTTCTATCACCTGTCTCCATAAGAAAGGAGGTAAACATCAAGCAAGTAATTACCGTGCACTGTCAGTGGGCTCTAACATCTCTAAGATTTTGTCAAAGATAATTATCACACGACTGAAAGAATGCTATGAGGAAAATATTTCAAAGGCTCAGTTTGGCTTCAGAAGGGATAGATCAACGACTGATGGAGTTTTTCTACTACGACAGATAATAAAGAACACTGAAGGTGGTATAATTGCACTGTATATTGATCTAACAGCTGCATTTGACAAGGTACCCAGACATATTATGTATGAAGTTCTGAAAGTTAGAACTGGATGTGAGAAGTTAATTGATATTCTATGGTTATTATATGATGGAACAATCGGGAAAATATGTGGAGATAAAACTGATTTTCCTATTGAAGCAGGGACCAGACAAGGTGGTGTGGAAAGTCCTCCAGTATTCAATTGGTTCTTTGACTGGGTACTCAAGGTCGCTGCCCGTGAAATTGACCAACGCTTTCCAAATGGATGGGGAATACCATGTACATATACAATCGCTAATGCATGTCATCAACGGAGTACTGGACGAATGAATGGTGTGGAGATAATTAAATGGCTTTTATATGCTGATGATGTTGTGGTGCTGTCAAAGGATCTTACTGATCTACAGGAGATACTGGAAATTATCCATGGAACATGCTTAAGATATGGGCTTGAGTTAAGTTTTAAGAAAACCAAAACACAGGTATTTCATGATGCGCAGCTTATGGAAAAGAAGAGCTTATTAAATATATCAGGACATGATATTGAAAATGTAAAAGAGTTCAAGTATCTTGGTCATATGTTTTATAGTGATCAGAAGGAAAGTTTTGTCGATAACAGAATACTAAGTGCAACAGGAAAATTCCACGAGCTCAAGAACGTCCTTACAGATCATAAAGTATCTATGAATACACGCAGAAAACTCTTGGAATCCTGTATCAGATCCAGACTTACTTACTGTACTGAGGCTGAACTACCAAATGAAGATGAACTGAAAAAGCTTGAATCCTGTTGGTTTGGTCTACTAAGAAGAATGGTACGGAATGGCTGGGAAAGGAAAATGAATAGTGACGGAGAAGAAACGTTTGCCTTTAAATATAGGAACTTAGACCTGGAGAGAATAGTGGGAACCCTGGCACTTCGTGATTTTATATACATACGCTACTTGAAGTACATTGCACATGTTTGTAGAAGACCAAATTCAAATTTAACGAAACAGTTGCTGTTTGCAATTCCATCTGCTAAATATGTTAGAGATCCATGGATCAAAATTAGTCAACTTCTTAATGTTGATAAACACCAAGCTAAGAAATCTACACAAGACAGAAAAGTTCTAAAAGGACTACTACATCAGAACTTTGGCTCTGTGTAGACTATATAGTCCCTGCTGATCAACTTATAGTTGGAAATAGCGGAATGACACTGATACTGTTTGGAACAAAATTTGGAGTTCCAGGGGGTAGGGGGGGTCCTTTTACAAATTTCCTTCATGGTGGAGGTATGGATGTTTCATGGAACTTTACATTGCTGATGCATACTAATCACAAGCTGGAACTTATTTTTGCATTTCTCAGGATCCTAAGGATACTCCACCTCCAACTAGAGCTGAAACAAGAGAGGAAAAAATCTTAAGAAAGGTAAATTACACAGCAATGCCCCTCTTCTGAAGAGCAATGGGGGTGTGCACTGCTAATATATTACTCCCACAAAGGACTAGTGTCCGAAACGTCAATAAGTTTTTAAATCTTTTCACGCTGTAAGATTTACCCTTTTATCATTAAAATACTGTTTCATTAAAAATGCTGCCACAGCTCACACTAGTTTTTAGCTAGTTATCTCTGCTAATAAATCACCAATGTGATCTGGGTTCGAGTGCTACTGGGCTCAGTGTCTAATGTGCTTCAAGGGTTTTTTCCCTCTTAATTCTCCATGCTTTTCTTCCTCATCAAAAATCGACTTTTAATTTCTAATTCAATCTATCAGCTACCTTAGTATTAAGTGGGTTGTAAAACCTGTTGGCTTTTGGCCATGGGCCCAGGAGTAGTAAATTTCATTAGTGGTTTCGTAAATCCTCTATTTAGCCCCCCGGGGGGCTTATTTATTTCAGGCACGTTTGAGGGGGGGCTTAATATGAGAGGGGGGGGCTTATCGATTTAGTCCAAACGCAGTAAGTTTTGAGGAACAAACTGTTGTGCTTATGTTAGTGAATTACCATATCAAGACTTTAATAAATCACCTTATCACGATTCTTTAGTTGTGAAGGGGGAGGTGAAGGGGGCTAAAAAGAGGGGGGGGCCTAACAAATTTCTTCCTTTAAAAAGGGATGGCTTATTAGAGGGGGGGGGCTAAATAGAGGATTTACGGTAGATATTAGTTTTTTTTGCGGGCATCAGATGGTGGTTAATGTCCTGTTATTCTGTTATCTAGTTTGTTAACTGTAAACTATTTATTCTGCACTTCTATAGAGAAGGGAAAAAGAAGAACGAGTTAGGAGCGATATTGAAGAAAACATTAAAGAATGTAAGTTTGCTTGTTTATTCCATTTTTTGAATGAATGGCTCATGACAATGACAATATTCTTAGTGTGGAACCACGTGAACGAAAAACCCTTTGAGATATAAATAACCGTGATCTTGGTTGATCTAACAATAATAAGGAATGCTTGGTATAGTCAACCACCATTGTGGCTATGAGTCATAACATGCACCCCAAGAATTGTTTATTATCCTCTTTCTCATTCCATGCAAAAATATAGGGGTCCGCAAAAATCAGCAAGAAAATTAGGGTCGGTCAGGCAACAGGAAACACACTTATTTTTTTGTTTGGCCTTACATTGGCCAAGAATGTTAATGGATATTTTAATGTTTGTAGATAATCCTCAACTTGATCCCAATGCTGATGGTGATGCATTTAGAACACTGTTTGTCGGCAGAATTGTAAGTTATTTCAACAGGCACTTCCTTCGTTAGAGTAGATTACACATACCAATTACAATAGCCGACTTGCACTAACAGGTCACATGACCGTACTTCCCTTAAAACGAGTAGCTGTGTTAAAATAAATAACAGAAATGAAAAGAGCACCTCAATATTACTAGGGTGGCAGAGTTTTAGCTCAGAACTTCAGAACAAGCAAAACAGGAAACATGGCATTAAATATAAAATCAAATATTTTATAAGGATTTGTATTGGTAAAATATGCCTTGCCAACCTGCACACTGAGGAATTTGGAAATTCCAAGGGGTTGGGGTGGTCAGAGAAAGACAAGAAAATTGGAATTTCAGGGGAGGGGTAGTCTGAAAAAAATCCTCCTTGGGGGGAGAGGGGGGGGGGGGATGGATAATTTCTGGAACTACACAATTTAGATTTTAAATTTTGAGACTATTTCCAATTTTTATTTTTCAGAATTATGATACCTCAGAATCCAAGCTACGAAGGGAAATGGAAATATATGGACCAATAAACAACGTATGTTTAAGGATTAGTTATCTTTTCTTTGTCTCTTTTCTTTATATTGATAGTTAAATTTAATGACTGATTCTAGATCACGATGGTAATTGACAAGAAGACATCTAAACCCAGAGGGTATGCCTTCATTGAATATGAACATGAACGAGACATGCACGGTAAGATTTTCAATATTTTCTCCTTAAACACCAGTATTTCATCTTTATGATAATTACTAATTAAACCTACAATCAGAATCCTAGTAATATACTTGTTTGACTGATAGACTATAGGAATATGAGGTCTATCTACTAGGAATGTCATCAAATTGGGTTTTCATGCCAGAAAAACATGCCACCGTCACATCTCCAAGCGACTACAATCCTCACACAAATATTTAGTCTTGCATTCCTCTCTTCATGTGTGGAACATCCTTCAATAATTTCCCACAAATTATCAAAAGAATGCCTACATATGGAGAAAGGAATGCAGACTAAAAGTTTGACGATTGTTAGCATTGTGTACGTTTGGAGGCATGAGCCTGGATTTTTCTGGGTTGAAAACCTAATTCAGGGCAATTTTTTTAGTAACTGGTATAAACAAACTACTGTATACAAACTTCATTTTGAATAAAGTGGAAAGTATTGCCAAAATCTTGCTGGGAAAAAAACAAGTCAAATGCTATTATATTGGTTTAGACATGGATTTTCACTAATAGACCATGTATTGTGGTACCGTAGCCAATCAGAATGCTGGATTTGTAATAGTTCACTAGTTTGTTTATACTAATAAAACATAACTCTCATGGTCTATCACTAATACACAATATAGGAATGTAATAATAAAGTAATAGATTACAGTGGCTTTTACAGAATGTCCCACAAGCAAATTCTGAAGTTAGTTTAAAAAATTCCCAAGTTGGCGACCAAAATTCGTTATGAGCCTTATGAACTTCCCCCCAAATTTCTGAACTTGGTTTGCTTTGAAGTTTGCCAACTTGGGGATTTCTGAACTAATTGGAATCTGTTCCAAAAGTTATTGAAAAGTTATGCAAAAGCTAGTACAAATACATATATTAGTGCACATAGGTACAAGTAAGTTTCTACAAAGTTTTTATAAAATTCTTTAAAAAAATGAATAAAAATTCCCTAAAGGTTTTTATTTAATAGGGAAATAAGGTCATTTTCCTATGATTTAGATTAAATTTTCCTTGAGCTACTCTAAAAATATTTTTTCTAAAATTTAGCTAAGTTTTTTTTTATCTGACACAATAAATTATTGTCACACTTATTGCTGCTGGATGTGCTGTGTATGGGTTGCCTTTGCTCTGCCTACCAAGAAATTATGGGTTATTGTCGTTGATGGTAAAAGAGGTTCTGACTTATTTTTATTTTGTGTTCGTGATTTTTTTGTAAACTATAAAAGACTTTGTTTTGCCCACTTTTATTAATGCCGACAAGAATTTTCTGCTTTCTGTGAGTAATTGCTTCCAGCAACTAGAATTAATTAATTTAATGCTCATGCACTGTGGCATTGTTTGAAACATAAATAAACTAATACTTTAGTTGGTGTATCGCAATGTGAGACAACCACTACAGAGCTGTGCTTAAGTATAGAGAGAGATAAAAACATCAAATTATCAAATTGAATAGAGACAAGAAAACAAAGAACCAGGGGGAATTTCTCAAATTTTACAACACAATTGCTGCCATTTATAAGTCATATTATTTTATACCAATACAATTGAGTAGATTCATTTTTATTTATAAATATACAAGACCAAATATTGCAGAATGGTAAGATTGGTTTTGATACCGAGAAAGGACACTGAATTTGGTCATTGGTAAGACATGGTTTATTTTAACATTCCAAAATGATTTCTTTTTTTTAAAAAAAGTTTAAAGTGGCTGTAATTCACAATTTTTTCTTACTTTTAATCAAATCTTGCAGTGAAAAACTGTAAAGACAATTCCCTTTGGCATCTGATAGACATTTGAAGGCCATCCTTCCTTTATTGTGCTTGCTAAGCATCATGGTCTATATGGTGGGTATAGGTGGGTATACCCAGGTAATGAGACACTGGTCATAATCAGGTTACGGAGTACAGAAATGCTGCTATTTCGGCCAACAACACTGTCAGGGCATGGCTAACTCACAGATTGAACCCTGAAACAACCTCTGGGCTGATCTAAGTTGGGGCACGGCTAACTCACAGATCAGTGCCCCTGAAACAACCTCTGGGCTGATCTAAGTCAGGGCATGGCTAACTCACAGATTGAACCTTGAAACAACCTCTGGACTGATCTAAGTCGGGGCATGGCTAACTCACAGATCGAACCCTGAAACAACCTCTGGGTTGATCTAAGTCAGGGCATGGCTAACTCACAGATCAATTACCCTGAAACAACCTCTGGGCTGACCGAAGTCGGGTGTTGGCTAAGACAGATTGAGCCCTGAAACAACCTCAAGGTTGATCTAAGTCGGGGTACGACTAACTGTACACAGATTGAATTGGATTTTAAAACCGGAGAACTAAAAAAAACCACAAAAAACTACTCACATTTGATGCCGAGTCCAGGAATCAAACCCAAAATCCCAGAGGTAAGAGGCGAGTGTGCTACCTCTAAGCCACCTTTGTTTCACAACAGCAACTTCGTACTACAACATTTACAACTAAATCACCAACAACAATATAGCAGCAGTCTTACAAATAATTATTAAATTTTAAAATAAATCTTGGATTCCTTAACAGTATTCCCATTTTCGGTTTTGTTCTCTTCCTTAATGGTTATTTTGATTTGAGACATGTTCCCAACCAAAGAGTATATAAATATTTTAAAAAATTGACTCTGAAAAATGTGTTAATATTGCCAGCTGTACAACTAGGAACAATAACACTTGCTTCCTAAAGAAAATCTTAACTTTAGAGTGAATTTCAAATACAATGTTCAAAATATAGATAAATAAATTTTTTCTGACGGGAGTATTTTGGTTGTTTCACGAGGAAATAAAGATGCGATGAAATATAAGAAAAAAATTTTTTTTTTTTTTTGCTCTGTCTTATTTCATAAGAAAGGTTTAAAAAATAGTTTTTCTTTACTTTAATATATTTAAATAATAGACCAGGTAAGTATGCTAAACATGACCAACCACATTCTCTCCAGGAAAAAAATAAGCAACTTTTCACTGTTGTCTCAAAACCTATTGACAAAATCCAGATAGACACATTTTGTTTACAGAGGAAACTCTAGTTACAGAACAAAAACTGTACACTACCTCTAGCTAATAAAGGTTGGTCCTGTTTGGCAAAGAACTTGATGACAATGGTAATAGTCATTAATGGTTCTAAACTGGTCGGCTACAGACAGTACATTCACCCCAGTTGCCTAGCAATGGGCTTCCCTGGTCAACTAATTGGTACTTAGCGCTCTCTCCTAAGAGAGGTGTGAGTATTCTTACACTTCTGGTTTGTGCACTGTGTTTAGTACATAGAGTAGATTTCTTATGAGTGTGAAACACAGCACAGTCATGGTACATAATACATGATTTATAACTCTTTGAGCCAATCACAGCAAGGCTTATCTACCGCTCATTCAATCAGAATGCTTATTCACGCAATGGTATGTCTGTACCATGATATTTTCACTGTCATGAAATCTGCTCTATGCCTACAGATTGACACTAGTTCTTTGTCCACCCAGGAGTCAAATCAAAATTATATCTACTCGGGTAAATGATAGCAGTTCGTGGCTTAAATATAATCAATTGAGAAGAGGGATGCCAAAATTTTGATAAAAAATAGCATTTATCTCTACTGTTTCTTGGAAAAATGGCAGTTATTCTGATATTGTCCACTAGTGTTGATTGGAACCATTGTCAATCTTTAGTTTGTGTTTTATGTGATGGTTCTTACAGACTTGTTTTGATGCCCATGGTTCTGTGGGGATCAGGGTGGGGGATACTTGGAGGGCCTGTGCTCTCTGAAGCTCCATTAATTTTTGGGGTTTGTATATGGATCTTTTTCACTCGGCAGCCATGTTAACTGGTACTATAGATTTTCTGCCTCAGGAAGAGGTCATACATGGTTTTTATCGTCATTGGAATAAACATGGCATCCCGTAATCAAGGTCTATTCTTTAAGTTTTGAATTTTTTACTTTCCCACTGGTATTTGATAACATTTGGCTCTAAAATGATGAAACCCAGAGTGAAATTAAACGAGTCTGTAATCAAGGAACACAGTGGTATAAATTATTATGAATCGAAAAAATAATCAAAACTTATAGATTTTTTGAGAAAAATTTCCAGGTAAGTAGAGTCATGGATGTAAGAAATGCTTTAAAGGAAAGAGTATTCAATTTTGTATGAATATAAATACTCCTTATTTCTATACATCACGTGACATTTGATTCCACCACCACAGGTACCCCATAGGGTCGTGGATTTTCAAAGCAAGTCTGTAAAACAAACTTTTAAGTTAAAACTTGTTGTAATACTGAAGTTGCAGTGTTTTTATTTAACAGCGGCTTACAAACATGCTGATGGAAAAAAGATCGACGGCAGAAGGGTTGTAGTTGATGTAGAGCGAGGACGGACTGTAAAAACATGGAGGCCAAGGAGATTAGGTATGACGTCAATGAACTTCTTGATAAATCCAAGGTCAACATGCTGAAGGTCATGGGTTCAATAGACCTTATTCGTGGTGTGACAATGTTTTTCCAATTCAGCGTGACAAACCTCTGGGGGAATGAAGAGCTATTGTTTTGAAACTCGTCGGGATATCATCGTTATTCCTTTCGTATCCTTTGGGATACTCATGAATTTTTTCGAAGAGTAAAAACAAAAGAAAATGAGGATATTTGTCACGCTGAATTGGGAAAACATTGTCACACCACGAATAAGGTTTATTCTCATCTGAAACTCAGATTTCTTTCAGAGCTTCATTCAAATTTCAGTATTGCTTCAAACAACATTAATTCTACTTGTATTCAAACGATACACATATTTCATCATATTAACTGTCATTTCCCTATTCCTTTGTTCCTCCTTTTTTGTCTCCCTATCCTGCCTTCCTTCCATCCTTCCTTTCTTCCATCCGGCCATCCTGCCATCCTCCCTTACTTCCATCCTACCTTTCTTCCATCCTGCCTTCCTTCCATCACGCCATCCTTCCATCATACCATCCTTCCATCCTGCCTTCCTTCCACCATGCCTTCCTGCGATCCTCGCATTACTTCCTCTCTTCCTTTTATCCCTCCTTCATTCTAACTTTTCTTCCCTTTCCTCCCTCCCACCTTCATTTCCTTTTTTTCCTTCCTCCCTTGTTCCTTCCTTCCCACCCATTTTCTTCCTTCTTGCCTTCCACATCCCTCTTCCTCCTCACTTTTCGTTTTTTTCTGCCATTCTTTTTCAACTCTTAAGTTGTAAATTATAACTATTTCTAAAATGAATCTACCTTCATACATAAATAATAGGGGTTTATCATCATCATACATGCTTTTTTCATAGGTGGTGGTCTGGGTGGAACCAGAGTGGGAGGACCTGATCAAAATGTCAAACACTCAGGACGTGTGGATAGCACTGAGAACTATGATGATAGCAAGTAAGAAACTTGAGTATTAATAGTCCCCTTCACAGTCCCCGGCGCCATCTTGAAAGATAGCTGTGCCTTTGAATGGAAGCGAGATGAACGGTGAGCTTGCAATGATAGAGATGTGAATAATCGTACAAGATGTTAAAAAAGGTCTCTATCATTGCAAGCTCACCGTTCGTCTCGGTTCGATTTAAAGGCACGGCTACCTTTCAAGATGAAGCTGGGAACTGTGAAGGGGACTATTCCATTATGTGGACGGCAGTGGGTCAAATCTCTAACTAACTGACTAACACGTAGTTCTCAAATAACTATAGAAGAGATGGGGGAAAGAAGAAATGACAACGAGTAATAATATTGGTTCTTTGGGTGGAAAGCTTAGGGTTAAGTCTGTTCTGACTAACTAATACTTGGAGTTCTCATAATAATTATAGAAGAGGTGGGGAAAGAAGGAAGGGAACAATAACACAATTCGGTTCTTTTGGTGCAAGGCTTTTTGTACCCAAGACATCCGAAACCTTTGAAATAAATGATAAAAAAATACATTTTTTCTCTCCTATTTTTCAGGGATCGTGATAGAGAACGTGAAAGAGGTGATAGAGACCGCAGTCGTGATCGTGAAAGTCGTGATCGTGAAAGACGTGAACGTCGTGAGCGTGACCGTGGCGAGCGTGACCGGGGCGACCGTGATCGCGGCGATCGTGATAGAGACCGAGATCGTGACAGACGAGAACGAGATAGATATAAGGAGCGTGACAGAGAGGGCAAAGATAAACGTAAACGCAGTAGATCACGTGACAGGTAACTACATAAATTGCAATTATTGATTGTGAAAAAGTCACAACACTGTGATATGCCGTAACCTCCACTAAAGTCGTGATTAGTCGAAGTCTCAACAAGAGTCTCTTTGGCAACACGGTCGTGGCACGGCAATGCATACGCCAGCCCATTCATATTGCCCAAGAAATTAGTCTCCCTCCAATTAAATACCCGAAACACGGCATGGACATGGTCACGTCAAGGTCACGGAACTGCCAGACCAGTCACATTGCGCGAGAAAAAATCCCCCAATCGAAATTCTAGGAAAAATTACGGTCGCGGCAAGGCAAGCATACGGTAGCGACTTTTTCACAGTCATGGGAAAACTGCTCTATTTAATAGTACGCTAACCTTTTCATCATGAAACTCTCTGACTATTTAGGGACCGGGATCGTGAACGAGAAAAGAGGCGGCGTGATCGTGACCGAGGAGAACGTGACCGAGGAGAGCGTGACCGTGGAGAGCGTGATCGTGGAGATCGTGACCGTGGAGATCGTGATCGTGGAGACCGTGATCGTGAAGAGCGTGATAACGAGCGTGACAATGATCGCGATTATGATCGCAATGATGACCGTATGAGGGATGAGCCCGAAGAGTACGGACAGTACGCTAACAACAACTCGGTGCATAATAACGCTGACTTGGAGATGGTGGACTGAAATCTAGTAACGTGACTTTTTTTTAACATTTAAACTAACAATGCGACCCAACGGACCTTAAATAACTATTGTAACGTAATGGTTATCACGTGATTAACGGCATCACGTGATAACTACATTAGTCGACGACTTGGCCAAAGTTACTTAACTTGATGGGGACAATAATTTGTGGAACTTCAAGTAGAGTGTAAACCATACATCCGTGAAAAAGTTAAATACTATCAAAATGGTACAAATTAGTGCAAAACTTTGTAGGTCTACAGTCTACTGAGGTCACTGAACTTACTAATTTGTGCCATTTCTTACGATGGCTCTCACGGATATATGCTATGCACTCTTTTGTAATACTGAAACCTATTCACTGTTTGTCACGACGTGATCTGATATCTCATTGACAGCCTTAAACTGTATTCTTTTACTCACTTTAGTTCGGTACACCAATATTTTTGTCATCTCATCTCATCTCATCCCACCACATATTCATTTATATACATTGAAATAATCTTAAATGAAGCTATCATGTAGATGTAAGATGCTGGTCTTTTCTCTAGTGACTGGTTTGTATTCTCATTACACAGGGACTTTCTTTATGTATAGTGTATTGTGAGCGAATTTCATTTATATGAAGACAGCATCAATCAAGGCCAGCCATGAGAGAAGGCAGAACGGATTGAATCTGGTCTAACCTGATTTACATGATGTTGTGCCTCATGTAATGGCTGCCATAACGTGATGGTTCAAAGCCCCTATAGCAGGCATCCCAGACCTCCTATATATCCTATATTTCCTATAATTTGTATAGGATCCTATAAAGAGCCTATATTTAAAGAAAACCTATATTTCCTATAAAGAGGACGAATGCTGATTGATACATTTATATTTTACCCTGTTTAGTATATTTGGCGAAGGAAATAAAATGGCCCCCTTTTTTTTTTTTTTGGTTCTTTTTTTTTAATGGCTTTTTAGTTCTGCCAATTATTGCCTGTGCACCCTCCCGATCCAAAGCTATCTTAGCTCCTATAAAGTGCATATATGTTTGGGAAAAAATCCTATATTTTCCTATGTTTAGAACTTGCACAGCCTATATTTCCTATCAAATTTATCTAAAAAGTGGCTGGGATGCCTGCTATAGTAGCAATTATTAAATTTTCCATTTTTCTGTTTACAAAGTTTTTAGATGGAATTCGAAATAAGTAAATAAAGATACGCGTGGACTAATTGTGCCGTTTCTCATACTTGAAATTTTATTCGAATTGGGATCCTCTTCCACACACATGAAGCTTACAGGGATATCATTTGATAAAGTTAGAACCCTTTTACACAAAGGTGGGACTGAATGACTTTAGTGCTAGTGACAAATCTTTTGTTTTCCTTTTGCAGGGGACACCAAAAGAGGTAGCCCTAGCTGAAGGGTCACCCTACCTTATGAGAAACCATTTATCATAAAGGTAGGGTGACCCTTCAGCTAGGGAAAAGTCTTAAGCTTCCTTTCCCAGGAGATACCAGAGGTCGCCCTAACTTATGGAAGATCGTTCACATAAGGTAGGGTGACCCTGGTGCTAGGGACAAGTCTTCTGCTTCCTTTCCCAGGGACACCAAAAACAAGAGGTAGCCCCAGCTGAAGGGTCACCTTACCTTATGAGAGACCGTCAACATGAAGGTAGGGTGACCCTGGTGCTAGGGACAAGTCTCGTTATCTTTCCCAAGGGGACAAAAACAAGGGTAAGTCCAAGCAGTAAGAACACCCTACCTCATGATAGATTGTCACATGAAGGTAGGATGGCTTTAGGGCTAGCATTGGGGTCACGTGCTAACCAAGAATAGAGGCATGCCAGCCGTGTTGATGTACATAACAAGAGAAACTAACTAGAAATCTTATGAATAAACAAACCACACCATTCTATCAATATTTTGCTATTTAATTTGGACAGAATAAATAACTTTGTTCCGTATAAAACGGAATAATTTGCAAGCCGTATTTCAAACCAACGCAATCGTGGAACCAACTTCACTTGTAGAGCATAGTATGCTAAAACTGAAATCCAAGATATGAACTTGCCCTAACAAATTCACACCTTTTAACCATGTAAAAAATAGATTTTCGTATTCACTTCAACAATCTCTTCTCTTTTTTTTACTTTCATTGAAATACGAATAAATTGAATAACAAAACTGCGGATATAATCTAGTTGAAACTCGAGGTTTTTCAAGTGTTACATCTTTAATGTTCCATTTTGAGCAGGTATGGTTTGAACTTCCTGTTATCCCGCTGAGTAAGACGGGAGAGGAGCATCAAATAAATTACAGTTTTTCTCCGACTTCTCTTTAGTATGATGGAAAACGTTTTACTCTACTCATTTTTCTGCCTTCGTCTCCACAGTAATGTAACGTTTAAATTCGTTGTCATTTTTTGTTTTGTGCCAAGGCATTTATTTCAAATATTTCTTTATCATCAATTTCAAACAACTCTGATTTGAAAATTTATGACTCCTGCCATTCCAACATGCGGGATATTCATTCCACGCCGAAAAATTATACGCTATAGGGAGAGATGTAAACTATGTTTTATCAGGCTATTTTTCTCGGATAAAAGCATCCGAGCTCCCGTGACCTGTTTGTTGGTCAGAAGCCTGGAGCTTGGAATTTTTTTTCCTAGCGAAAAAAAAATTCGCTTCGTGAAACATAATTAAGATCTCTAATAATTTACCAAGCATAAAACACCTAATATTTATGCGATTGTCGTTGTTTAAAAAACGCGAGCAGAGAGCGAATAGATTAGATTTACCTATTATAGAAAGTCTTATTCAATGACAGCATTAAAGAGAAGTCAGTACAGAGAACTCTATTGAGACCGCGCTACCGTACATGCGGGCTATTTGTTTCCCGCCAAAAATCCTCTTTTTAAGATGCTGATTTTTCACATCACGCTCTTTGTCTTTCTTTGCTTCCAGACTAGGATTTTTAATCCAAATTATCCATTAACTGGTAATCATTATTTTTTTCTATCTTTCAAAGTACGATAACTTTGATCCAAGAAAAAGTATTTTTTAGTATGGTAAATTCCAAATTGATCAGCCACTAAAAATTCAAGCGAGTTTTCGTTTGTGGGGTATATATTAGTTTTATCTGTACATATTTCTTTCTGTATACACTTATTTCAATAAAGTTAGTCACCAAAAACCTAGAAAGCTGAGATCAATGAGCTTCATGGGAAACTTTTCATATCAAAAAAGCATATATATACAAAGCTTTTTTAATACAGACTGCAGCTCGATGATGCTCAGAAGAGGTGAGACTGTAACCGGTAAGAGATTCGCAAGTCCATCAACAGTTATCAAGCGGTTGAACGCGTAAAAAGAATCTATCCATAATCCTTGTCGGCCTCAGCTATATAGCTTTTCAGGTGACTAACTTTATTGAAATAAGTGTATCATATTCTTCTTTTATTTTTTTTTTAAGTTCGATATAAATACTTTTAAAAGTGATATTAGCCAATCTTCGAGTCAATCTGTTCCAGCACTCATTCAATTTTATCGTAGTGGCTTTGTAAACAATCTTTAGTATTTAGAAAAAGTTCTAGACAAAATAGCTTCCCATTCAGGAGAGAGTACAAAGGCAAGAAAGCTACTATTGAAATAATAACGAGTATAAAAGTAATAACATTCCAATTCCTTCGGTATTTGAAGCTGTAATCCGCCTGAGTTTCCCACAATTCCACCCCTTGCAGTACCGCATACACGATCTCGGCCTAATCTCTATGCATCGAATCTCAATAGACGTTCTCTGTCTTGAATTTTTTGTAATTCGAAATATTGTTACAAGATTACAAGAGATTTGTTGGAATTGTCAAGATAAGATCTAGAATCCAGATTCACGAACATCGTGCCTGCCTGCAGTAATGTTATAGTATAGATCGATCCTCCAATTATATGATTTGGAAATTTTTTTAGATTTCACTTCGAGAAACTCTAGAACAATAAATTAGAAAACGCGGCGATTCATTTTTGGTCTGTACAATTGCATTTATCTAACGACAGACCTTGCGGGATTCGACCCGACATGTTCGGGTCGTATACATTAAAAAAGCGGGATATACAAATTGAGTCCAGTAATGTTCGACGGATTGAAGTAAACTCGTAATGAAATTGTAATCCACCCTTCGCCAAAATCGTAGAACAAACAGTACGAACAAATCGTTGTCGTTTTGAAACTCAATCGATAGAAAATTTCTGAGCAATAAAAAACAGAATTTATCGTCCAATTTCAATTGCGAAGTTGGTGCTAAAGTGTCTTCGAAAGACATGATAACTACACTGCTGATAAAACCATGGGATGACAAAATTGCGGTTCATATCTCTCTCTGTATTTGGATTTATTCGCTTGTTTCTTGGGCTCCAAATCGGCTGGAACTCCGGTTAATCAAGCCGTTATTAATTATGTATCAGTAGATCCAATACAACTAAACTTGTCATTCGCATACGAAGCGAAAACATCCATTATTATTTCGAAGCTCAGTGAAAATTTCCAGCATTTAATATATTTTGAATGTGTTTTCTATTCGTTTCTTTGTGTGTTTTTCTCCGGGGCCTTATTTTTGCTGTTAAGCTTCGTTCGTCCGTCAAATGTACTAGAATATTTACTTCGATTATAGCCATCCAGTTTTTGCATATTTGAAGGAGGCTTTCCTATTCTGTCAGCCAGACCACTTCAACCGCGACTCGGAACGCCATATTCCATTCATCCATTCATTTCATTTCTTCCATTTACAAATCTGAATTTTTCAGATGTCCCCAGGAAAATTAGAGAATTTCCACATAACACTAACGAAATTAGGCTCTTAAATTCTCTTGCCTGATCGCGGGCTTCTTCGATTCTCGAGCTTTTCTATATTAGAAGTGCCATTTTCTGTTGTTTTTTTTCGGATGTTTTCTTTGGTATTAATATCCCAAAAGAGCAAAATACTTAAACACCAGTTTCGTATCTTAATTTAGCGTCTGAATATTCGACAGTCGGAAGAGAGTTTGAGACAACAGCCGTGTTGGCCTTTATACCCGAGGCCTTGCGGACCGAGTTCACATCTTCCATTTCTATCCCAATCACATCGGGTCCATTCATCCCATTTTGATCAATAACTTCGTACTGTGGTTTAACACCCCATTGGTTTGTTATATAGGGTGGTTTTTCGTGTTCTTCTTGTTCTTGTTGTTGTAAGGCCTCTTGTTCCTCTTTAAGCTTGCGTTCTGCTTCTTTCTTCTCTTTTTCTTTTTTACTTGCCTCTGCGGCCCGCTGCTCATTTTCACGGTGATAGAAATAGTTGAAATTACTGACTATTACCGGGACTGGGAGAGCTATTGTCAGTACCCCGGATATAGCACACAGGGAACCCACGATTTTCCCCCAAACAGTGATGGGTCTCATATCTCCGTAGCCCACTGTTGTCATCGTTACTACTGCCCACCAAAATGCATCAGGAATACTCTTGAAATGAGTCCCTTTTTCTCCTCCTTCCGCGTAGTAAACAGCCGAAGAGAATAGAATAACTCCAATAAGGAGAAAAAATATCAATAACCCAAGTTCCCTAAGACTCGCGCGTAGAGTATGTCCTAGAATTTGTAATCCCCTTGAATGGCGGGAGAGCTTGAAGATTCGAAAAACACGCACAAGTCGAATGACCCTTAACACGCCAAGGGATGAAGCTTTGGTATCTTGCATCGGTAATGTTATATAATACGGCATAATCGCCACAATATCGATAAGGTTAAGAAACGATCGCACGAAGACAAGTTTTGAGGTGAAGATATTAGGCGCATGAAATATTCAAATGTGAACCATACAATACATGCTGACTCTAAGGAGAACCAAGGTTGGTCATACCTCTCGTTTTCTGCCCTAGTGCCGTTGATAGATCCAGCCATATCTTGTTCTTTCTTTTTCTGGAACTGTGGTAGTGTCTCGACACAAAATGTCACTATTGAAAGAGTAATAACAACCACGGAGAAGATAGCTACGAAGCGAGCGGCGAGCGAAGTGTCTGGGAACTCGAAGAGTTGCCAAATTTGTCTCTGAAATTTATTTTCCGGTAAAATGGGTTTTTCTTCCTCAATGTAGCCCTCCTCTTGTTCAACCTTGTGTAGTACGTCCTCTCCTAATTCATAAAATCGTATCTCATCCGCAAACACATCCATCGGCACGTTCGCGGGACGCAGTAATTTTCCTCCGGATTGGTAATAAAACAATATAGCATCAAATGCTGGTCGATTGCGATCAAAGAAATATTCATTTCGAATGCCATCGTAGTATTTTGCTCTCTTGGCTTCATTCCCCAGTAATGTATCCGGATTCTGTTCTAAGGTTTGAATGTGTGTTTCAAATTTTAATCCACTAACATTGATGACAATACGATCGGTCGTATCTGGTACGGCAGTAGAGTAAGATATGGTACTGTTATTGTTTGGCATTTGGTCTCCTCGGATAGCGCGAACGTGAGAGTTGTTTCGTCCGTCCGTGTTGCATCCCAGTGAAGATTTCTTGTCCGCTACTGCCGTCAATGATGGCACGCCAGAAATAGCATCCATGTCAGAACGCCTTTCAGTCAAGTATAACAAACCTGTGCCCGGATATAAGAGACAAATAAAGTCGATTAGGTAGTGAATGGCGCTCAAAACTAAATCATATTCATTGGGAATATACCTTTGTATGGACTGAGACATTCAGTGGAAGCCTTATACCAAAAGGAGAGAAAATATAACCAGACGAAAGAGAACACATTTTCTTAGGCAAGTCCTTTGAACGAACTACTGAGGCTTATAAATATTTCATCGCCACTCATTTATTAATTCAGGCATAAATTATCGAATTCTCAATAAATATAGGAGGTAAATATGTGTTGTAAACACAAGAGACTCAGTATATTCTGTCTCCGTGAAATTCTTCAGTTGATTTTACATTAACTCTTAATCTGGGTACCGTTTTTCGACTTCGGGCTTGGATTTCTATGGTAATAAGTCCGTGTATTTACAATTGAGAACAAAACAAAAAAGAGAAACTCGCAATTCCCCGTATAGATTGGGCAGATGTTCCTAAAACATCTTTATAAACACTAGTGGTTGAAAGTAGAGTTCCAAATTCCGAACGTGATACATTTATCACAACCTACCATGTTTTGAACATCAGGAAACGAATGAATTTTCGATGCTTTCTCCGGCAAATTTGACCAAAATCCCTGACAATAAATGTCCACCAATTGACTAGGAATTAAAGATCTTCCTCAGGGATTCTCTTTTGCATCGCTTGAGTCAAGTTTAGCAAACAGAATCGTGAAGCGCCATAGTTTTAATGTCGTCCTCCTTGATAGTGACATTGAATGCAAACATTCGTCCGTCTTGTATATATGGCTTACGGACGCAACGAATCAATAATATACACAGTTTCCCAGAGCGATTTGTGTCTTTTCTCTTCGCCGATTGATAGCCTAATTATTTTCTACTTGCACTGATTGTGTGTAGTTTGCGTTTCTGCTGGACGTAGTCGATGACTTGAGTGTATATTTATTGAGCGATCTTCGACAGTCCGCGGCTAACCAAACGAAGACCTAAGAATTCGCCAAACGAGATTTTATCTAAATTCGGTCAAAATTTATGGCTTTCGTCTTTCCATCTTAGTTCTCCAGAATTTTATTCGCCATCGAGCACATATATTCCCAGTGGCTCGGTTTCCTAGCATTTGAAACTCGATTAGAAATTTGCATGACGGTTTGAAAAACCTGTTGCCCCCAGTAGGGGTGAAAATACTACTCTCTCTACCCTCCCTGGGAATGACGATTGTTGTGATACTATCTTGTGGCTTGAGATTAAAGTAAGCGAGCTCGATTCGTGTCATTTCGAGTTTAAGCGAATTGATTGTAATCATAGTTCAAAGCCGTTAACATTTGGCACTTGTGTTCGGTCGATAGAGCATGTCACACTAAGTCTCAACCGAAAAAAATAGTAACAAAAATCTGCCCACACAAATGAAAAATATCTACATCACGCTACACTCGACTTGGGATAAACTTACTTTTAAAATGTAGGAGCTTTTTTGGACAACTTTATGCGGACTCTTGGAAGCCAACACTTTAGATTGATTTGTTTATTTTCAATAAAGACTACACGATTTAAAGTAATTTATTATAGATTTAAAACACGATAGAGTACGCTTGTTACTACTCGTATTCGGGCATTCGTGAATTTTATACCAAGTGAAGAAATATTAACTGACCAGAATATAAACATATAGTAAAACATTCTTACGTATATAAATATCTAGCTAAATTCTGGGGTATTAAAGCCAGGGTTCGTGTCTTTTACAAAGGCCAAATCGGTACAGAAATTCAAGTATTTACATATAAAATTTATATATAGATTTGCGTGTTTTGGAGGTTAAATTTTGACTCACCCGGGTGGGGAGAGGAAAGAATTAGTGTTAAGAAAAAACGTCAAAT
Organism: Actinia equina; assembly: GCA_011057435.1. NCBI lineage: Eukaryota > Metazoa > Cnidaria > Anthozoa > Actiniaria > Actiniidae > Actinia > Actinia equina. The sequence continues at coordinate 83,792 of WHPX01000473.1, read as the reverse complement.
TGTTTGCGCTATCCCCATCCAGAAGGACTTTTCTACCTGCTTGCCTGTATTGCCACCCGCATGAATAAATTAAAAGACACAAAAACAGAAAATGAAGAAAACAAACTATTTCAGAAAAACCACTTTTCTCCGCTCGGCAAAAAAAAAACAACTTCAGAAATCTTTTTAGTTTTTTGAAAAGAAAAAAAAACAAAAAACAAAAAAACAAATTTCTCAATGATTTTCATTTCTAAGGATTCTATTACTTAAGTTGAATAAATGTACAAACATATATTTTTGAATATTTTTGTATCAGATTTCGTGAAAGTGTTGTTCTGAAGTGCTAGGAATACTAGTTCGTTTTGAGAATATTTACAGAGAAAAAATTCAAGGTAAGAAATTCTGTTTACGAGTAAATATTTTGGGCCGACCCCCTGTAATGAAGAAAACTCAGAATAAATCAACGACACAAAGAAAATACTACTACTACTACGGCATTGAAAAGAAATGGAATGACTGCTAGATAATTGGCATAAACAATCGCACCCTTTTAGGTGACAGGATCCGCGATGAATAGAAATTTGAATGGAACTGACAACAGAGACTATTTGAGTTTTGACCCATGAAATGGGGCCAAAATCAAGAATAATATCCCGTCCTTCCTTCCAGGAATTTCTCACCGTGCACTAATAATAATAATCATGGCTTTTCTATTTAAGAATAATAAAATTGCCTGTGAAATGATTGGCAGAAAACAATGGGGAAATTATCAAATAAAACTCGCGGTTGCTGTTGACTTTGTAGGAGAATATTGTTCCGATTTTGAACCAAAAAAATACCTCGAAGCGAGGATAAATTCCCATGGAAAACTCAATAATTCATTCTCTTAGAAATTCAGTGCGTAGATCTGAGAAAGTCTATTTTCTAAACCTTAAAATCTTCGAGTAGATAAATAATTGGCGAACCGAGTTTGTATTAATTAAGCTAAAATGAATATCAATATTCCCACTTGTTTTGGTATGTCCAAGATTTTATTAAATTTTTTCACCAGTGGATGGGAATTTTTCCATATGTTTAGTTGGTTGGTACAGAGGGCTAGTTACTCGAGATTTTGTTGGGATATTCTGCGGTTATATTGAGTTACTGTCAAGGAATGTTTTGGAGTTGTTTCCGATGAGATTTTTTTGACAATAGAAAAAAATTTTGGGGGTTAATATAATGTGTAAAATGCATGTGAATTGAGAAACTAAACGATATTGAAAAATTTAAAAAAAAAAAAAAAAAAAATTGTGAGGTTCTATCTTAATCGATCGACCGCTTATATCTGAATGCATTTTAGGGTGGTCGCTTATAAAGGTGGTCGCTTGTAAAGGTGGTCGCTTACATGTGTTCTCTTATAAACCTCTCGTAATCGACCATCCTTAGTGTCATGTTAAGGTGGTCGCTTAGAGGTGTTCTCTTATAAACCTCTCGTAATCGACCATCCTTAGTGTCATGTAAAGGTGGTCGCTTAGAGGTGTTCTCTTATAAACCTCTCGTAATCGACCATTCTTGGTGTCATGTAAAGATTGTCACTTAAAAACCTCTCGTAATCGACCATTCTTGGTTTCATGTAAAGATTGTCACTTATAAACCTCTCGTAATCGACCATTCTTAGTGTCATGTAAAGATTGTCACTTATAAACCTCTCGTAATCGACCATCCTTAGTGTCATGTAAAGATTGTCACTTATAAACCTCTCGTAATCGACCATCCTTGGTGTCATGTGAAGATTGTCACTTAAAAACCTCTCGTAATCGACCATATTTGGTGTCACGTAAAGGTGGTCGCTTACAGGTGTCTTAACTTCTGCGGGGTTTTTTCGACCTTTTTCTTACTGGTCGTATCAAGCAGGAATTGCGAGGACAAACCTCGAGAAAGGCACATGTTGCAATATTTGTGAAAAATTCATTAGAATTAAAAATCCTCAGATTACAACAACGCGCTTCAACGAAACCAGTTGGGAGTCGAGTTTTTGGTGTGGTGCAGCTGGAATTGGGAGGCTGTTTTAGGGTTCAATCTGTGAGTTAGCCATGCCCTGACTAGCTTAGATCAGCCCAGAGGTTGTTTTAGGGTTTGATCTGTGATTTAGCCATGCCCTGACTTAAATCAGCCCAGAGGTTGTTTCAGGGTTTGATCTGTGAGTTAGCCGTGCACTGACTTAGATCAGCCCAGAGGTTGTTTCAGGGTTCAATCTGTAAGTTAGTTGTGCCCTAACTTAGATCAGAAATTACAGAGTACGAGAAGTCGAGTACAAGATGTTAGGCTGTTACGAGAGGTTTGCCGAGTACGAGAGGTTACCGAGTACAAGGTTTGCCGAGACGTGACAGAGTACGAGTGGTTATCGAGTACGCGATTTGTGGCCGAGTATGAATACGGGAGGAGGTCGAATACCAGAGATAGTCGTGTGCAAAGGTGGCCCAAAAGGAGAACAACAAATTGATTGATTTCGAGAACAGTGCGTGTTCCAAGAGGTCACGTGGTAAAACATGAAAAGCCGCGGCGGCGAACATGAGAGTATCCATCAAGATGTTTACGGCCACAGCAAGGAGTCGGTCATAAAACATTTTAAACACGGCAAGTCGGAACAAGTGACAGGTGGTCGAACGAAACAGGTGGGCGAGACATTGCTAAGATTATTTGTAACGAGATCGTCATTAACACCCACTTTAAATATAACATCACCTGAACGTCTGGAAATTTTGCCTCCATTGAACAAATTAGTTCAATATTCTTGAGCCGTTGATGGAGTGTTAGGTGCAAGGTCAGGGCTAGATTCCATGCGTGCCAAATATCATGCGACATCGGTTAGTCACGGTGCTAAATTAGCTTCGTTTAAGTATGACACTGTCACGATCTCGAACGTCACGCAAATCGCGAAAAAAAAATCCCATTCAGTATAGATACGTGCAGATCAGTCTCATAAAACCGATGTGAAATGAAATCACAGTACAGTCGTGCCGTGACCGTGACAGTAGTGTTACAGCATTCTCATTGGATGAATATTATCCTCGTTAAGGTAAGGTAGGTAGCTTTATTTCTTATCTTATTTTATTCATTTTCATTTCATTTCAATGAAAAAAGAAAGAAGATAAAACATTCGTGACAGTGACAAATGCTTGTAGAAAATCGTGGATAAAATAGGAAAATTTCCTAGTTTTAAAAATATTTTCTAAGTTCGAAGAATTGAACATATCATGAAAAATTCCCGAGTTTTAAGAACCAGCAAAAACGACAACCGATGACGATAACCGTGGTACTAATACTAATACTAATACTGATGCTGATGCTGATGCTGATGCTACTGCTGATGCTACTGCTACTGCTACTGCTACTGCTACTGCTACTGCTACTGCTACTGCTACTGCTACTGCTACCGCTACTGCTACCGCTACTGCTACTGCTACTGCTACTGCTACTGCTACTGCTACTGCTACTGCTACTGCTACTGCTACTGCTACTGCTACTGCTACTGCTACTGCTACTGCTACTGCTACTGCTACTGCTACTGCTACTGCTACTTTACTAATACTAATAAATAAAATAAAGAAAAAATAAATAGATAAATAAGAAAATAGAGATAAAACAAAACGATATAACGACTTTCAGACCACTAAATCACCAAACTAAGTAAGTACCGCGAAATCCAAAAACTATACTCACGTAATTTGTTTCCATAATTAATTTCAGTTTTGGCGTTTTCTAATGGCACCCTCCGGAGCGACCAAATCACTGACAAGCATTACGAATGATTATTTCATATTTAAATCAAAAAAGATGCTTCTAGACAATGAACCAGCGGCCAGGACCCCTCAATCACAACTAATAAAAATAAATCGCATTTTCGCTTCAAAGAGACTGCGAAAGAAGACCAAAGTCTATTTATAGATTAATGTCAGGTTATTTTGGGTAATTTCAGGTGATATTTTCTGAATTTTTACTTGTGATGTCGAATAGTGGCAATAATTCACTTTGGTTGGGGTGTTATGCGAGTGTAGACTGACAAACCGCAGTGCGTGGAATGTCACTCATTTGACACGTTTAACAACAACATGAGTTTAAAGTAATATAAAAAAATTGAAATTTAAAATCACGCTAACCGCAAAGACGTGGTTTTGTTTCGTAACTAAAATCTATTTATGCTTTAAAAACTAGAAAATTCTTTATATCATCACAAACTGAATCTTATTTTAAAAAGGTTTTGAATATTCGCGAAACACCAAACATGACTGCTAGTGGTAACGAGATTCAATTACTGAGAATTAATGACGGTGGGGAAAAGTAATTTTATGCTACTACTGGTAGGAAAAAAATGAGAAAATAGAAGATTGTAGGAAGGTAGGAAGGTAGGAAGGTAGGAAGGTAGGAAGGTAGGAAAGTAGGAAGGTAGAAGGGTAGGAATTTAGAAAGCTAAGAAGAAAGAAAGAAAAAACAAAGGGAAGGAAGGAAGGAAGGAAGGAAGGAAGGAAGGAAGGAAGGAAGGAAGGAAGGAAGGAAGGAAGGAAGGAAGGAAGGAAGGAAGGAAGGAATCAATCAATGTATTACTCATTTCTCTTAGAGAAAAGTTCAGCTAGTAACGAGTAAGTTCAACTACTTTGAAGCCAAGCTATTATGGTTGCGTCTAAAACATTCTTTCAGAATCTGTGATGGTTGATATTCCTGAAATCTTTGGTAGATTGTTCTTATTAATGTTTTTATTGGACGGCCTTTTCTTTTGTTGCTTGTATCTATAAAAGTTAGCTTCTTGATATATCTGCGGTTTGAGGAGCGTATTATATGTGCAAACCATTTTAGTTGTTGTTTCACAACAAAGTCGTTGCTCTAGTATATTCATGTATTTGCTCATTCGTTAGTTTATATGACATGTCATATACTTGATAAGGAAGGAAGGAAGGAAGGAAGGAAGGAAGGAAGGAAGGAAGGAAGGAAGGAAAAAAAAAACACGAAAAACACGAACCGAACCTTAAACTTTTGGCACATTATATTTGAACCATATCCAGTATATGCTATTTAATATTTGTATGATATATGGTTCAAATCCAGTATATGCTATTTAATATTTGTATGATATAACACCTATTTATTATGAGTTCTTCTAAAATATCCTCAACATATTAATTTTTTTTAGAATACCAAATGTGGTTATTTCCTCCAAAAATAACTGCTTTTTGTTACGTTTAGAGATAATTTTTTCTTCGTTTACATTCTATTTCCCATAAAAAATAACACCGAAATATGCTTGTTATTATCTGTCAAAACTGTCAAAATATTGAATATCTATATATACATAAATATAGGTTCAATTGAAAGTGTACCACGTAGAAGGTTGTGAAACCACTTAGATTTCTTAGGGATTATAATCATTATTAACCAGAACAGATTATGAAAGAGAATGACCGCAAACTAAGAAACCAAGTCTGTAATTATTCTGCTTTTTTTGAACGGGAAAATTTGCAGCGATTCTGACTAAAATTACCTTAAATGCTGTGGAAATGATAATGAGAAGTAGTCGCGAAATCTAACCTGGTTCGACTTTTCAAGAGTATTATTAGAGGAGTAACGAATATGTGTGGATATTGAGGTTCAGTTCCAAATAAAGGAGCGCTAAACCACACTTATTGAACCTCTTAATTTCCATATGTTTGGGCTACCTGTTGTCTTAATATTTTGAGAGATTTTGAGATTTAGTTTCAGATAAAGGAGTGCTAAACCACACTTATTGAACCTCTTAATTTCCATATGTTTGGGCTACCTGTTGTCTTAATATTTTGAGAGATTTTGAGATTTAGTTTCAGATAAAGGAGTGCTAAACCACACTTATTGAACCTCTTAATTTCCATATGTCTGGGCTACCTGTTGTCTTAATATTTTGAGAGATTTTGAGGTTGAGCTCCAAATAAAGGAGTGCTAAACCACACTTATTGAACCTCTTAATTTCCATATGTTTGGGCTACCTGTTGTCTTAATATTTTGAGAGATTTAGAGATTTAGTTCCAAATAAAGGAGTGCTAAACCACACTTATTGAATCTCTTAGGACTGTTCCCAAAGTCGCAAATTTCCATATGTTTGGGCTACCTGTGGTCTCAAGCAATATTTTGAGAGATTTTGAGGTTGAGCACCAAACACAGGAGCGCTAAACCACACTTATGGCACCTCTTGAGCTTGTTTCGAAAGTCGTAAATCTACATCGGTTAAAATACAGGTTTGGAATACCTGTGGTTTTACATATCTTCGGCAGATTTTGAATTTTCATTTTCCGGCTTTTGCTGATCAACGCAAAATAATACCACATTTTTAGTAATGAATCTTATTAGCTTGTTCGGAACACATTCCAAAGTCATACATTTGCATATTTTGAAAAACACTAATTGTGGGTTTTCTGTGGTTGCATGTTTTAAACCATGAGGTTTACTTACAAATTTTACACAATACCATTCTTAACTTTCTTTTTGAGACTTCAATCTTGCTTAAAAACCATTCAGTTTAGGAAATATTTTAAGTCACTCATATCTCGATGAAATAAATTAGGTTAATTTCTTGTGCATTTTCATGAAATTTTTGTTGTGATATAAATAGTTTATTTATAAATGGAGGCAAGCAGGCAAGCAGGCAAGCAGGCAAGCAGGCAAGCAGGCAAGCAGGCAAGCAGGCAAGCAGGCAAGCAGGCAAGCAGGCAAGCAGGCAAGCAGGCAAGCAGGCAAGCAGGCAAGCAGGCAAGCAGGCAAGCAGGCAAGCAGGCAAGCAGGCAAGCAGGCAAGCAGGCAAGCAGGCAAGCAGGCAAGGCCAAGCAGCAAGGGAACCGACAACAAAAGAAGTCTCACTATGATCTTGAATTACAAAGCGATTTCCTATACTAAATTGTTCTTTCATATAATCGCCATTAAGTGTGTAAAAATCCAATAAAATTAGCCTCATTGTTGCTCTTAATAAAACCACTTAAAAGTGCTCATCAATTAAGGTCGCTTGATAAGATCTTTCACTGTAAGTGCCATCAGTTACTTCATGATAGACATTTTGGCATGAATAAATGTTTAGTTTAAATTGTTCCTATTTTGATCGTTAGCATTGTTATTACTATTATTATCATCATCATCACCATTATCATTCTAACTGATATTATTATTATTATTAATATTATTGTTGTTGTTGTTGTTCTGATGATGCTGTTGTTGTTGTTGCTGTTATTGCTAGCGCTGTGGATATCGCTGTTGTTGCTTTTCTATTTATTTATTTATTTAATTTGCTTCTTTTGTGGCTGAAAATTCAACAACAAAACAAAAAAAACAAAAACAAAACAAAACAAACAAAACAAAACGAAACAAAACAAAACAAAAACAAAACAAAAACAAAACAAAAACAAAACAAAACAAAACAAAAACAAAACAAAACAAAACAAAACAAAAACAAAACAAAACTGAAAACAAAACGAAACAAAACAAAACAAAAACAAAACAAAAACAAAACAAAACAAAACAAAAACAAAACAAAACAAAACAAAACAAAACAAAACAAAACAAAACAAAACAAAACCAAAACAAAACAAAACAAAACAAAAATCAAAACAAAACAGAACAAAACAAAACAAAAATCCTATCCAACAACGAGGGACCATACGTAACAACTGTGAAATAAAACCACGACTTATGTCTATATTCATATTTTTAGCTTTAATTATTTACTTCGAAAATTCTCGCGGATTGTGAACACGCATTAAAGCAGACGACTATAAATATTTTTATCTTACTTCCAATCAAACCCCCCACTTAGCGAGTAATTTCAGCTTACAAGGTTTAAAATGGAAGAGCGCCTTCCGCAAGGAGGCGGATGAACTCCAAAACGATTGTCGTTTTTTATTAGTAAATCGTTAAATAGCAAATATTTTAAGCGGAAAAGGTTATGGTCGTGGCAATGCTAGGCACCTGGTAGCTAGGTCACAAAGTGAGCGTCGTTTCTTTAATGAGTCATTAACACATCTCTAACAGACGTATGCATATCGCTGAACTAAATCTCGCTCCATTTTAAAAGCGTACACGTAGGACTGAGTGTAATTTATAGTTGGGGACGCAACTTCTGGCAGCTAGTAAGTTGGTCGGTTGAGTTGTTTTACAAGCAACATTTGCTCTGCAGCTTGCAACGCATCAATGTTGTGTGACAAGTTTCGCGATTTTCCGTTGCCTGTACTAACACACCTTAGTAAAGCTGGGCAAAAATGGAAAACATTGAGGAAACATTTTCTTTTTCATTATTCTTAATTTTTTACTAAAAAAAAAAGTATGACGGAAACATTCTTTTCTTTTTTAAAGAAATCTTCAATTTTCGAATTTAAAAAAAACGTTTTTGAAATGGCCGTCAAGAATGACATAAAGTCTTAAAACTTCAGGTTCAGTCAAAGACAGAGGAGGAAAACTTAAACATTGAGTCGATAGCCATGGCAACCGCAAGGTTTATGTATTTTTGCTTCTTAATTATGCAAAATTGTTCCGAAGAGCTATAGATCACATCACTGACGTCTATAGTAGGAGTACCGTCACACGAACGTCAACACTGCGCACACTAAACAGAAGGCTACTGTAGAGCTGGTTATACGCAGCTGAACATTCAAATATTAGATGGGTTGCCTGTGGTATGCTACCAATAGTCTCATAACACAGGAAGCCCAGACTACTACAGATTTGGCAGGCATTGACTACCCTATTCGAATACAACTGAGATTCAAGGAAATGAGGTTAAACCGTCAGGTGCGTAGCGAAGTCTTGATTATAGGGGGGCAATGTACCGTTTTCCCGCCAAATCAACAGGAATCCCGCATAAAGTAATTGAATTTTGCTGCCGAAAGAAAACTTTTTTTGTGGGGGGCGTGGTACGTGCCCACGTCCTGCTTCCTACGCGCTAGCGTAAGCAGTCATTGTAGATATTAGTGAGTCCCGCAAGAATAATGTTTTGACATTGTCCAATATATCGGAGATTCAAGGGTGTGATCTTTAACAAGAGGTCGTACTGACCAAAGAAGAGGCTAATAATTGAGTAGGATAAATTCTCTTACCGTTATCGTCCGGGTGGTAGAGTGAACGTAGTATGCTGTTCCTAGATTGCTGTCCATGGCCATGGTCTATGGAAATAAATAAATAAATAAATGATAAATAAACAAACAAACAAACAAACAAACAAACAAACAAGCAAACGAACGAACGAACGGACGAACGCACGCACGGACACACGAACGAACGAACGTTAATATTCCGACAGAAAGAGTACGATAGTTGTCGAGTCGAGTTGGCATTGTGGTGCATTGTGGGGCTGTCTTAGGGGACATATTTCCAAGATGGCGTCCATTTCGTCTACTAAAACAGTCCCACAATGCACTGCAATGCCAACTCGACCAAGTTTCTTCCTCAACCGCGGATTGGCTAATTGATTGTAAAATAAATGCACTATCAAATTCCATTACATGCACATCGTAAATAATTAAAAATAAATAAAATCGCATGGCAAATGAACGAAAAACGAACTTAGAAACTGAAATACCCTATGTCTTATTCATAAGCATTATGCGAGATGGTTTTTAAGGAAAAAAATGTGGTAGAAGCTACGAAATTTGAGAATTTGGGAATGAAACGCAAAATGTGGGGGGGGGGGGGGGGGGGGGAAATCTCGCCTACTGGCCACGCGTCAAGAAATACACTGGGAAAGACTTAAAACTGAGAAGTCAAAAACAGAAAATGGTTTTGAAAATATTTCTCGACAAGGATCTCAAACCAGAAAATAATACCCTCAAATATTGACAACAGCAGCGCATTGACGTAAAAGAACTTCTCTCTGAATATGTAAATACAGTTGTCCATTATTTATTCAAAAATCATGCCAAACTTTTCTCATACAACACGACAGAGAAAGCTTTTGAATTATCAAGCCTCTCGTCCTATATTTCTAAAAGTTTTTACCTCTGAGAAAAATTAAGCAAGAAGAGTACTTAAAATGTGAAAAAGTTTTGGAAGGAATTTGTGGGGTTCTGGAGTCGACTATACTTTGGTTATTTTTGGATACGATAGAAATCGTGGTCTCCAACGAAGAGCAAAATTGAAAAGCGATAACGAACGAACGGGATTTATTTATTCAACCTGGAGTTCAAATATAATAGTTACAAAACCGATAAGAAAGCGGCCACTGAACTAGCGTTGCAGGTGCTACAAACTCTCGTACAGCATCGATTGGCACAAAAAATAAATAATTTCAAACTCTTCATATTAGAAATATTATATTTTGAAGAACGACATTTCCGTGTCCATCTCTGAAATGTTTGCAAAATATGGCAACGTATTTCTTTAAATAATCTATCCCAATCACGCATTAGCATGAAATAACCACAAGCTTTATTCTTACAATTTAAAATTTAATATCTTATTATCACGAAGAACACATGCAAATCAAAAAACCTTCAGGTAATCTAAAATTGAACGAGAGTATAAAAAAAAAATGATTTAAAACGACGTTTGGTAATTCTTATCCCAAATCTTCAAGCTTTTTACTATATACGTACTGCTTTATTTTTGAATTGTAACTGAAATATCTAATCCAGAACATTTGTAAAGCTTGTCTTTTAAGATTACATTCATCGGAATACTGATATAGAAAATTTTTTTCTGTGAGATCATAATCTCTGTTCCGAGATTTTTTCGCTTTTTTGTTTGACCCCCCTTTGGGAACGAGGATACTTCTTCAAACCTTTGCCGTTTTTCAAAATTATTTCAGGTTTTAGGATTTTCAAATTTAGTGCTTCACAAGAGTGAAGTGGAATTGTTTACCTAATGTATTGTAAGTAAACCATGTTCCGTACATGCAAAACATCATTCATATTGAAATCAGTAACATGCAACATATAAGTTGGCCAATTTTCCCGTAGTTGTCAAATTTATTCGCCAGAAAATCTCCTCTAGCAACTTTAACATTCGTATAAAGAAAGACAGAAACAGATACACGAACAACAAAATTACCATATGAAGTTGTCGAAAAAGTGTTAAGTTGCTGCTTAAGAATCGTATGAAGCAATTAAAATGTCAAATTTACTAATACGACCCGAAATTTTTTCTTCAGTGAGTTTTTTTGCACGATTCAAGTTTTGTCAAAACTCGTAGTTAATGTCTTTCATTGAAGTCGGTAATAAATCGTAATACTAGAATTCATTATTATTTGAAAGGTGATAAAGATGTTTGTATAGTATTCTTAGTTTGGTTTAAAATATTTATACTGTTGATTAACACCTTGCAAACATCGCATAACGGTTCTCGTTACCGACCTTCGTTTGATATATGAGGATTCTCGAGAATTTCACAAAGAAAAAAAGGAAAAAGAACGATGATACTGACAGTTGACAAACTACAAAACAGTTAAATTCATGTTCCTTTAAATAACGGTTCTCGTTACCGACCTTCGTTTGATATATGAGGATTTTCGAGAATTTCACAAAGAAAAAAAGGAAAAAAAACGATGATACTGACAGTTGACAAACTACAAAACAGTTAAATTCATATTTTTTTAAATCATGAAACTCGTACCTTGAAATTCTTGTGCATTAGCGAGTGAAGCATACATTTTGAAGTCACAGAGTATTCAAATTAGTTGCATCTGAAAGTTCAAAGAACAAGTGCGAAAACCATCCATTGTTTCGCCCCTTTGAGTGTTACTTATGAAAGTTCTCGTTGAACCAACTTAAAAAGAAAAAGAATGAAAGCCAAATGGAGAGGGTTTCTTTCTTGAATGTTCTGGCTTCACTAAAATACTTTTATTCACCGCCGAAGGCATTTCATTAGGAACTTGATGTCGTAATTGGCTGAGCCGCCTGTGAAGACAGCTATCCCAGTGGACAGCACTAGTCTTTTGTTTCCTTACCCAATACTAGTAGAATGAAAGTTCATTAAACGCCTAGATCTATATAAGAAAACAGACATTTTCATTAAAAAAATCTATATAATTCGTGTTTGCTTAATTCAGACGTATCTTGGCGTCGAATCCTAGCAAGCTTCCAAGTGTCAATTGCCGATGCTAAAACTTTCGATGAAATTTGATAATAAAATAAACCGAAACAGTACTTACAACTGCAGCTTAGAATTGTATTGAAACTCTTTTTCAAAAAAAGAAAAGAGACGATTTGAGAGGAGAGGAGAGGAGAGGAGAGGAGCACGCGAAATACATTTCAGTCCTTTTGATATCATTTCTTTGTTTATCAGTGGCACTTCAGTAAGGCACATCAATATTGATGAAGTACAACTGAGCTAAAACTTTTATCTCATGGAGTATAATATCATTAAACGTTTAGTGTGGGGTCTTAAATGAAAAACATTTTTCTGACTGAAATGTTTTATCGAAATGGTAATGATAAAAGGGTAAATTATACACCGTGAAAAGATGAAAAAACTTACTGACGTTTGGGACGCTAGTCCTTCGTCGGAGTATCGAAATATAATAATGTAACATATTTACAACGGCGTACGCTGCAACATTGTCTTGTATCGTTGCAAAATTGGAGCCCATTATAACGACTTTTTGAAAGTGTGACATCAAAAAAATTAATTAATTAATTAAAAAGAAAAGAAAAAAAATGGAAAAACGGCTTCCAGCGGGTCCAGAATGCGTACGAAAAGCAGTTCTATAAAAAAATTTCTTATTTTTTTACTATAACGACCAAAATATTTCAGACCACATGTCATTCTCTTGACTATTAAAGAAAGAAATGATACTCAAGGGAATGACACATGGTCTGAAATGGAAAACGGCATACGCCCATGTGGATTTGGTATAAACGAATTTGCTTGAATCATGGCATTTCTAACAGCAACTGAATCAGTAAAAGTTAAACTTACCTAGGAAGCGTTCCTTCAGATACAGCGACGATCAAGTAAATCACCTCATGCATTTGGTGAAGTTATGGTGACGATTTTCTCAGCAAAATCAACCGAGAATTCTTTATATGCTTCATCTAAATATCAAGACATTCGTTAGGTTGCAAAAGAAGAAGAAGAGTATGCATAGTATCATGCTGTAGAAATATTTTCTTATTTTTCTCTTTATAAGCCAGTGAAAAAACCTAAAAGTCCACTAAAAATCAAATGCTTTCAGAGCGTAGCTCCTTCATCCGACGTTAATACATATATTACGGGACAAGTACATAAGTAGTCGTGCAATTGTCGTTTTCATGGCGGTTTTGAGAATACCATTGTTATCATTCCGTTGGAGGTGAAGAAACCAAAAAGTTTAGCACTTTAACAAAATATGAACAATAATTCATTGGATGAAGGTAGTTATTGAGAGTACTGAGTTTTTTTGACGTGGGTGAAAAATGCATCGCGTAAATGACCAGACACAATTCGTGCGTAAAATGAAATAATGTAGCTACTTAAAGTGTAAAGTATAGTTTAAAAGCTAGAAAAACAAATTAAGGAATATGGTTTATGAGACTCGGCTATTTAAAAAAAAGTTATTTATGCATTAAATTGTGTCTTTGGTCGGGCCTTGCCAAAAAAACTAATAAGATTACTTCAAAATAAAAGTTCCCAAAATCTAATCAACTTGTTCCCAACCATGACTTTGGTTTAGCTCAGACTTTTCTGTGGGAAGTATCTTTCGATAAGGCGATAATAACGTCATATTTTCATGATAAGAATTCGTGACGTCATATCGGATAGATAAACACTACGCGCATGCGTACTAAGTTTGTGGAGAACCACATTTTGAGTCTTTGATAAATTAATGAAACTATTAACGCTGTACCATCCAATGAAACCTTTTTTTCAATGGTCATCAATGTCTACCGCATTTATATTTTAGAATTTTATGCTTTAATTATTGAAAAGTCCATTTTTAAAGTTTGAACACAGGTAGCCCAAGCTCTGTTTCTATGGAATATTACATATAAGGCACATGTGTATGGAGGTATTTAAATAAGATAATTACAATAGAAATACTCGACGAATAGAATTTGCATACATTACATTGTATCTTCATGTGTTTTTTGGTGATATTAAGAGTGAATGTCAGTAAAAATCAAACAAAATTTGAAAATTCGCGGACACGGCCAAAAAATCGATTCGGCTTACATTTTGCCTATTGATAGGACTGGACGAGTAGGTAAAGGAAATAGGAGGGATTTGATCAAATATCTATTATTTTGAGAAATTACGAGCAAAAACGATTTCAGCCTGACTTTCGCTCAATCCGACCCAAAGCGACCTCGGTATTTAGGCGTTTTATAAGTGTTCTGTACAAACGCTAAAACAAAAGCAAATTTATTGATTGATCGCATCTATGTTAATTGGACCTAGTACAATCAAGATTTAGTAATTTCAACGGATATGAATTATTTTTGAGAAGAACGGAGGCCTTTTAAAATGACGACATGCATAGGGTGATAAATTCACCTGTAAACCACCTATCATTCGAGCAAAGAATAATGCATGTGGTATTTCATCAAAACTCTCAATATTTTCACCAGATATCCTCGAAAGGAAGTTCTTTAAGCTAAGTAAAAAAAATTCCGGGCTCTTTTTGATTTTGGCAGCATAAGCGCCCTTTAAGTTTCGCAAATATTGAGTCTTACTCCACGCACTGAAATCGACAACAAACTGCATGCGCGAAAGAGGAAGTCAAATAATTGTTTTTCTAGACCGAAAAAATACTCAAAAGTACTTCTTCATACCTTAAAACGATTCCTTGGTATGTCTAGCTACTTTATATTTAATTATTTAAAATATTTTGGGAGTCAAACTGGAGTTTGAAATCCGCGCGCGGCTCGACTTTTTGGGACATAATTACGATAGTTAACTAAGTATGCTTTGGTGTATCGTAAGGTTCTGAAATGGCACATCGGTTGTGCTATAATACTAAATGAAAATAATTTATATTCAAACGTTAAGTCAAAAGTTTATTTCAGTGTCGTTTGAAGGAGCTTTGCCGAGAACTTTCACCATACGACTTTTGATAAAATGCCAGCAATAATAACTTGTAGATTTCCAATTTGAATATTTAAATTCAAATTCCCCCCGATTACTTTCACTTGGTCGTCTTACAAACAAGATGTCGTGTTCCTTCAAGATCATATGCGGAGGAGAATGCGGCGCAGAAAATCGTGCGAGAAAAGCTGAAACCGTAATTCCATTAGTGTCTTGCTGTAAAGAAATAGCGAATCATAAGAAATCGCTCGATTTTTTCGGTATAGAGACTGAGGTGGACCTCATACTTGCTCGATGTGGAATGTTCAATTCATCGGGTTCAAATACTCAAGAGATGACTATTTGTCCGTCGCATCGATCAAGGCTAGGAATTGGTTGGAGAAGGACAAGGAAGTCATGCTGTATGCCCCCCTCGATTTCCAAACACGCAAGAGATTCAAGACGTGCTCCATTGGCACAAAGGGGAATCAATTTCTTTCAGTCTCGCAAAATAATGGAGATAACAAACGAGCTTATCCCTGTTGGTTCTGGTAAGCAATGAAAAACCAATTTATTTATGAGATGTTATAATTTGTTGCTGTTATGAAATGTTTACTGCTCTTATAGTGTTGGCTTGTTAGGCGATGGTATATACTGATTTAAATCAATGGTTAATGAGTTACTAAGTGTTCATGACAGGGGTATCTCCCAATATGTTTGTGCATGTCATGCTCATAAGAATATCACTTAATAAATTCGTGATTGTTGAGACTTTGAAATTTTTAAATTATTTGATGGTAATTTTATTTATTTATTTAGTTATCAATAGGCCTTTTGCAACAACAGGTCACGTGACCCTAACTCCCGTTAAAAGAGCCGTTGAGTCAAAATAAACATCAGCAATGGAAAAAGCACCTCAATATTAGCAAGATGGCAAAGTTTCAGCTTATAACATGTAACACAGGAGAAATGGCAATTTAATGCCATTTCTCCTATAGTCATCGTTATGAGCTAAAACTTTTGCCCTTTTAATAATATCGAGGTGCTCTTTTCATTTCTGATGTTGACTTTGACACAACTGTTCATTTTAAGGGGTAGGGTCACGTGACCTGTTGTTGCAAAAAAAAGGCCCATTGTCTCAGCTCTCCCACACAGTCAATAGCTGTCATTACGGTTGCAATGACTCATTATGCATTGTATCGATCCAGTAGTCTCGCTTGAATGATCATTAAAACAAATAAGGTTCTCTCATTGTGGGGTCAACTGTAATAACAGCTAGTGGTTACCAAACTATAAGACCCAGGTACTAAGGACCTTTATCACTCAGCAGTCATGTTTATTCTTATGAGAATAAAAATCTTGTTTCATTAGCATAAATGTATTCTGAATTCCAGAATACGCGTAGTGGAATCTATTGTGTAAACCAACATGGCTGCCGCGTGAAAAAGGCCCATACTGGGCCAGACATACGGCTCTTTGTTCTGACTTTAAAAATCCGTCCAGTCACGTGGCTTTTCATGAAGATTTGCGCGTGCAAAATCCGTAGAAGTCGGTTATAAATTTGCTTAGGTATATTTCCCTACTTGTTGTTGATAGGAATTTGTCCAAAATGCCGTACGTGGCTGGATAAACTACAGACTGAAGAGTTAGAAAAGTCCAAGGTAGAAGTGACGGAGTATATAGAAGAAATGACAACTAATATGGAATCCCTGAAACTGGTGAGTGAGAAAGATTTAATTTAATTTAATTTAATTTACAGCTTTTATGACGCATTTCGCTACGCCTCAATGCGTTTACAATGTGTATCACAAATAACCTATAATTAAGACGTAATAATTATAATATATATATATAGATAACTAGACTAAAATGTTATAATAATGATAATCTAAAACAAATTAATTAATATATAGCTAATATAAAAGTATGGTTAAAACAATATAGGGTTAAAATTAATATAGCATAATAAGATAGCATAATCTGTATTTCGTAAGGACGCAATAGATCAGTCAAAAGCTTCTTTGAAAAGATATGTTTTAACTAAAGATTTAAACTGTTTAACAGTCTCAGCATTTTTTATTATTTCTGGTAGGTTATTCCAGAGCTTAGGCGCAGCGATAGATAATGCTCTATCGCCATAAGTAGATGTAAATGATTTAGGAACTATCAATAGCTTCTTAGAAGCAGAGCGTAAAGCGCGCTTAGGTGTATAAGATTCTAATAAACTGTTTGAATATGTTTGTGCATAACCGTTAATAATCTTAAAAGTAATTAGTAAGACCTTAAAAGTTATTCTTTGCTTAATAGGCAGCCAATGCAACTGGCGTAAAACAGGAGTTATATGTTCTCTGCGCTTAGTTTTAGTTATTAGTCTGGCAGCTGAATTTTGCAAGCGCTGCAACTTATTTAATTGCTTTGTAGGTAAACCATGCAAGACGCTATTGCAGTAGTCTAATTTAGACGTCACAAAAGCATGTACTAGGCGTTCTGTGCTCGTTTGATCAAGATACTTCCTAATTCTACCAATATTTCTAATTGCTAATGAGGCTGTGCGGCATAGATTATTCACATGACTAAACATAGTAAGATGTCTGTCAAAAATAACTCCGAGGTTTCGTGCTTCCCCATTAATTGATATGAAATGTTGACTAATACTGATACTAGAAATAGGAGCGTGGCTTGAAAAACGAGAATAAAAATGAACGATCTCAGTCTTAGAAGGATTGTTACTAAGCCTATTTTCTAGAAAAAAGGACTGAATGTCATTAATACATAGTTCAAGATTGTTTATAGCAGAATGTCTATGATCAGGATTCATTGTTATGTACAGCTGAGAGTCGTCAGCATACATCATGCAGTCAAGGCCATGAGATTTAATTACTTCTTCCAAAGGAGCAAAGTATAAGATAAACAGCAGTGGGCCAAGCACCGAACCTTGAGCTACGCCGGACTTCATAAGCTGAGGACTGGACTCGGTATTTCCAAGTACGACTTTCTGAGAGCGCTCTCGTATGTAAGACTCAAACCATCGAAGTACTATTCCTGTAAAGCCATATTTGTTGTTCAATCTATTTATGAGTATGTCGTGGTCGATGGTGTCGAAAGCAGCCGACAGGTCAAGAATTTCGATTTTCAGTCTTGAATTACGTTATTGATTCGAATGTTTTTTCTTATTTGTTATCACACTGATTTGGAATTGCTTTGTTTCACAGACTCGTGTGACACCAGATTCACCAATTACTCCAAAGTGTAGAAGAGAAAGCGTATATGTGCCTTCTCGAGAAGAAGAGGAAGAGTTAGATGAAAGCGTCGAAGCTTCTAAATGTGACAATGATGATAATGATGATGATGATGATGAGCCCCGTCGACAGCTCAATGGTTTTTTACAGCTTCGAGATATAAGTCCAATTCGCGTTTCCCTATCAGTACCCTGGAATAAAGCCCACGAAAAAACGAAGCGACGCTACGTAAGAAAAGCGAAGCAATGTATTTCTGCTGTGTTAGATGTTCTTACTCCGGAAGATTCCATAAGCCTTTGGAGGGCGTTGTATGAAAATAACAATGTGGGCAAAGATGAAGAAGAAATCACACCCAAAGGTGATAAAGAACTAGAACTGCTCGAAGCCTATGCTGAAAGTTATGCAATAGCACAGCATTGGAGCACGCGGCGACAAATTCTGTCGATGATGGCTGACAAAATTACCTTCAAAGAACTTAAGCAACATATTCCTATGCTGACCCGATATCGTTACAACATAGCTCGTCGGCACAGACTGTTACATGGCCGAGCAGCACCGCTTCCAAGTTGGGAAAACAAAAGAATGAGAATTGATCCGTCTCAGTTAGAGCATTTTGTTTCTTTTATTACAAGCCCTCACGCTATCCAGGATGTTCCTTTTGGAGAGAGGCTTCTAAAATTATCTACTGGTGAGATCGTCAAAACTCCCAACGTCATCAGGACAATGATACCAGAACGTGTTGTGCAGCAGTATGAGCAATACTGTAAGGAAACAGCCTTTAAGCCCATGAGCAAGCGAACACTACAGAGAGTTTTGACCGTTTGTTCTGCTTCTACTCGTACATCTCTCCAAGGACTTGATAATTTTTCAGCACAGGGAAGTGACGCCTTTGACGAGCTTGACAGCCTTGTTGACAAACTAATTGATTGTGGAAAAACTCAAATTTGGGGTAGAGACATCAAGCAACAATTACGATCATCACAACAGTACCTGAAGGGTGATTATAAGGTTGGTATCTACCGAATAGAGTAACATTCGTTGCCTGTGTAAATTTACTGAAACCTTAATTTAATCAATTGATCCGTTTAATCTCTTTTTTTAGTTGCATGTTGCTGAATCGTCGACCATTTCAGATCATTGTCGCGTTTATGCGCTTAGTGACCCGAACGACGCAGACTTCAAAGGCGATTGTGACCATCTCCACCTTGATTCATGTGCGCAATGCTCTCAGTTGAAAAACGTATTTCGCATCTTGGAAAATGAATGCGCCACTACATCATGTAGTGATGGAGAAGAGAAAAGTGACATGGTGTATGTGCTCCAACGCGCTAAAGATGCTGTCTTGTCCTGGAAAGCCCATCTATTGCGATCTGTCCACCAAGATGAGGCAAAGCATTCCGTCCTAAACAAACTTGATAACAAATCTGTGCTCTTGGTACAAGACTGGGCAATGAAGTATATACCACGGAAATTCAGAGAGGCCCAGTCTGACTGGTTTGCCAAGCGTGGTCTCCCATGGCACATTACGGTTGCTGTTCGGAAGTCACAAGATAACAAGCACCTTGAGTCTACAACCATTGTTCATGTGTTTCAAAGCTGTACACAAGACAGCAGCACGGTGTCTGGCATAATGGTAGATTGTCTTCGTTTGCTGAAAAAGGAAATGCCTTACCTGGAAAAAGCGTACTATAAACAAGACAACGCTGGCTGTTATCATAGCGGAAATTCCATTGTATCTGCTAAGCTGGCTGGTGATCTTGCTGGCGTGACTATAATAAGGAATGACTTTTCGGATCCCCAGGGAGGAAAGGGGACGTGCGACCGCCAAGCAGCCACAATTAAGGGGGCAATTGGAAGGTATGTAAATGAAGGCCATGATGTAAACAACGCTTTACAACTCAAAACTGGTATTGAATCAGGACAAGGACTAACTGGAGTTAAGGCCACCTATGTTGCTGCTACAACTGCTAGCACACTTTCATTGAAGTGGGATGGTATAAGCCTGCTAAATAACTTTGAATACGAAATGAATGGTATTCGAGTATGGAGAGCATTCAATGTTGGTCCAGGCCGATTAGTGCCTTGGGATACCTTTGGCGTATCTACTGAAAAACTCGGTGCTTTAGAAACCCTGAATTCAACATCTTTGGCATCTAATCCCGCCTTTCGAGTTGTTAGACACCGATACACCAAGAAAACTTCAAATGCAATTCAGTTTGGTGAAAATGAGGGAGAAGGAGAAAAGGAAGAAGTAGAAGAAGAAGAGAAGGAAGAAGAATATGAAGAAGAAAAAGAAGAAGAAGAAGAAGAAGAAGAAGAATTAGATGATGATGATGATGATAATGATGAAGCCATGTTATTTACGTGTCCAGAAGAAGGTTGTATAAAAGCATACAGCAGATTTTCTTCTCTTCAAAATCATCTTGATACAGGAAGGCACAAACGAATGCCTGAGCACGAAACCCTATACGATAAAGCAATTAAAGAATACGCCTTTAAACTGACAGAGGGAGCTACTCGAGTTCCAGACGTTCAATGTGAAGCGGTTGGTGGGAAGGAAGATTTAACTGCTCTTCCAATGGGCTGGGCCCTCAAGTCTGCGAAGAAAAAGAAGCGTTTCACATCAAAGCAGACTGCCTTCTTAACTGAGCAGTTTCAAATAGGAGGAGTCAGCGGAAGAAAAGTAGACCCCCAAGAAGTTTCCAAGGCAATGGCTGTAACCCGACGTACCGACGGAGCCCGATTATTTCCCCCAGATGAAGTGCTTACCAAACAGCAAATATCCGGTTTCTTTAGTCGCCTCTCTGCAAAGAAGCGTCTCAATTGCCCAGTTGTAATGGAAAATGACGATGAAGATATATATGCAGCAGAAACTGAAACACAATTTTCCACCTTGTGTGCCAATGTAATGATGGCGGTGCAGTTAAATCACCCGATTATTTGCTTCGACTTCAATATCTGTGAAATGGTTCAGAAGAACAAGTTATCAAAACTATGTGTAGAGGAGTTGAGGAACGTTTGCATCGAGCTTGGAGAAGATGTTGAAGACCTTTCCCAAAGAAGGAAAAAGCCCTACATTGAACGAATAAACAATATTGTCAAAAACTGTTGTTCATGTACTGCGTAAAGTCTGCATTCTATTCAATCCGCACAATAGTGTTCTATGCTCGACGGCGTGTAAAAGGTCGGGAGTTCGTGAAGAGTGGATTATGAAGCGGCTTGATCGTACTGAAACAAGACACCAAAAAGGTTTGCATAAAACCACGGAATCAGGAAGAGAATACTGAATCCGTACGTATCCGCACTGAATACTGAACAAATACGTAAAAAGGAATTTGAATTTAAATATTCAAATTGGAAATCTACAAGTTATTATTGCTGGCATTTTATCAAAAGTCGTATGGTGAAAGTTCTCGGCAAAGCTCCTTCAAACGACACTGAAATAAACTTTTGACTTAACGTTTGAATATAAATTATTTTCATTTAGTATTATAGCACAACCGATGTGCCATTTCAGAACCTTACGATACACCAAAGCATACTTAGTTAACTATCGTAATTATGTCCCAAAAAGTCGAGCCGCGCGCGGATTTCAAACTCCAGTTTGACTCCCAAAATATTTTAAATAATTAAATATAAAGTAGCTAGACATACCAAGGAATCGTTTTAAGGTATGAAGAAGTACTTTTGAGTATTTTTTCGGTCTAGAAAAACAATTATTTGACTTCCTCTTTCGCGCATGCAGTTTGTTGTCGATTTCAGTGCGTGGAGTAAGACTCAATATTTGCGAAACTTAAAGGGCGCTTATGCTGCCAAAATCAAAAAGAGCCCGGAATTTTTTTTACTTAGCTTAAAGAACTTCCTTTCGAGGATATCTGGTGAAAATATTGAGAGTTTTGATGAAATACCACATGCATTATTCTTTGCTCGAATGATAGGTGGTTTACAGGTGAATTTATCACCCTATGCATGTCGTCATTTTAAAAGGCCTCCGTTCTTCTCAAAAATAATTCATATCCGTTGAAATTACTAAATCTTGATTGTACTAGGTCCAATTAACATAGATGCGATCAATCAATAAATTTGCTTTTGTTTTAGCGTTTGTACAGAACACTTATAAAACGCCTAAATACCGAGGTCGCTTTGGGTCGGATTGAGCGAAAGTCAGGCTGAAATCGTTTTTGCTCGTAATTTCTCAAAATAATAGATATTTGATCAAATCCCTCCTATTTCCTTTACCTACTCGTCCAGTCCTATCAATAGGCAAAATGTAAGCCGAATCGATTTTTTGGCCGTGTCCGCGAATTTTCAAATTTTGTTTGATTTTTACTGACATTCACTCTTAAGCTTATTTGTAACGAGTTTTGTGACCGAATTTGACTCAGTTTTAATGATTCTAGTTTGTTTGAATGGCCGTTCAACTGGCATTTAGTAACTAGGCCTTGTAGTTCTTGACCTAAATGACAATAAAGAGCTTTCTTTATAGTCTTCTATTGCATTTTTGATTTAAAAAATTCTTACCTTTATCTTAATTACCGCACAAAACCGCCAACTTTCTTTATAGGTCTTGTGTTTCAAAAACTTCTCAAAGATAGTAAGATATTGGAATACCTGTTGGTAGTGAAATATTCCCGCTCAAAAATAAAAGAACTGTTTTCATTGGCCAAGAGATATTCACAGCTTTTATTGACCAATCACAGTGCCTGTTGTACCTGGGTTTCGGCCTCCATTTTGTTTATATGTTTGGCGATATTTGGCTGATTTATTGATATCGTTTTGCAGAATTCTGCTCTTTTGATTTAAAAATGAATGAAAAAGGAAGCAATTCCGAGGTATTTTTTAACAGAGAAGATAGATTCACCAGTTCTAATGTCGGTCAAGTTGCAAAATCAGGGGATAGCGAGTTGCTAAAGGAATTGCTCCAAAAAGGTAAACTTGAGCTTATTTTCTGACTAAGTTTACATTTTATATCGTTATGAGTCGAAGAAGATTATAGGTTATTTATCCCTTTAGAAATGCTATTGCCCTTTTACTGGGAAATCATTCATTTTATGCCTCATTACCGATGAAAAAAGATTATTTAATCCCAAAGGTACACGACCCGATGGACACAGGGAGCCCAGTTTAGAGAATGTAAAGAGTAACTTAAATTATCATTATTCATTATCATTTTTCATTATCAATACTTACATTATCATCATCATCTACACTATTAGTTATATTCTACATCATTATTGTCATCTACATAATCAACATCATCTTCTATATCATTTACTCCACTGCCACCTGGTTAGCTCAGTTCGTAAGAGTGTTGGTCTGTTGTGCAGGAGGTCATGGTTTAAGCCTCTGCTGGACCAACACTCAGGGTCTTAAAATGACTGAGGAGAAGGTGCTGCCTTTGTAATTACATCAAATGGTTAGACCTTCAAGTCTTATCGGACAAGGACTTAAAACCATAGGCCCTGTCTCCCAACTTTTCCTAACCTACAGTAAATGGGGGACATAAAAGAACCTGTTGAATTATTCGTGTAAGAATAGGGGATTGTCTCCCGGTTCAACAGCCTATCCCAATTTGGAAGCATAACACTAATGTACTAATAAATCACCCATGATTGTAAGCTGCACGGCTGCTACTAGCGCCTTAATATGCAGCCCATAAAGTCCTCCACTGCTATGTAAAGCGCATTGAGACATTGTGAAATGCGCTATAGAAGAACCCCATTATTATTATTATTATTAACTAAATCATCATCATCAATTACATCATCATCATCTACATCATCATCATCAACTACATCATCATCATCATCATCTACACCATCAACTACATCATCATCATCTACACCATCATCTACACCATCATCATCATCTACACCATCAACTACATCATCATCATCATCTACACCATCAACTACATCATCATCATCATCCACTACATCATCATCTAAATCATCCTCATCATCATTGTTGTCACCATCATCACATATTAAATGGTTTTCTATGATTTTGTAGCTTCATACTTCACTGTTAGTTAAATTGAGCACAGCAGCTGTAACAAAATAGTCTAAAACCTCTATTTTCTCTAGCAATGGCCTTTATGAAATATTTCAGTTCTGACTTCTGCTATTACAGTATATGGGCTATTTGCTTATCAAACTCTTCTAAATTCCTCCTTATGGTAAGAAAGCATGAACGTCAGCATTTCCTAAATGAAGCTATTTTTCCTCACAGGATATCCTTCAGATGTTTGTGACAACAGAGGCTGGTTTCCTATACACGAGGCTGCAAATTCTGGTCATACTTCTTGTGTACAAATACTCCTTCGACTATGTAAGAGGGATTTTAAGGACACCAAAGCATACAATGGAGAAACTCCTTTATTTCTTGCAGCTTTGCATGGCCATGATCAGGTCATGAGGGTACTACTGCATCATGGAGCTGATGCTAGTATTACTAATGATGAGTTGGTATCAGTACTAGTGGCAGCTGTAAAAGGAAGAAATCAAGAATGTGTTCGGGTAAGTTACAGCTTCTAATATCAATACTTGAAAAAAAGTCTAGGAAATCGGAAAGAAGTACATCATTTAAAATCTCCTCCTCCTCCTCCACCCCCCCCCCCCCCCCCCCCGTCTCCATCCCCACTCAGATGAAAAAGATGCAAGAAAGACCCTACCTCAAATCAAAATTCCAAGGATGAATTTTAAAAAAATTGTGTCAACAAAATCAATTTGGGAGGTACTTTCGGTGTTTGATCTTTGATTTAACAGTGACTTTCATTAAGCCCAGGTTGTTTCAGGGTTTTATCCATGACTTAACCATGCCCTGACTTAGGTCAACCCAGAGGTTGTTTCAGGGTTTGATCTGTGAGTTAGCCATGCCCTGGCTTAGATCAGTCCAGAGGTTGTTTCAGGGTTCTATCTGTGAGTTAGCCATGCCCTGACTTAGATCAGCCTAGAGGTTGTTTCAGGGTTTGATCTGTGAGTTAGCCGTGCCCTGACTTAGGTCAGCCTAAAGGTCATATCAATAAAAATTTGACCATTAATTTGCAGATTTGTATTGACCACAATGTAGACCTGGATAGCCAAGATGCTGGTGGCTGGTCAGCTCTACACGAAGCTGCATTTCTTGGAGAAGAGGACTGCTTGAAGCTTTTAATCTCAGCAGGTGCGAATGTTGCAATAAAAAACAGTGATGGAGCAACACCTTTGTTTGTTGCAGCACAATATGGACACAAGGATTGCTTGAACATTTTGATTAAAAATGAGGGGAAAGTCAATTTAGGGACCAATGATAATGCAACTGCAGCATTTATTGCTTCCCAAGAAGGGCATGTTGACTGTGTTAAGGCACTTATTGATGCAGGTGCTGATGTAAGACAGAGTACAATTGACTTTGCTACTCCACTGCATGCTGCAGCAGAAAGAGGTCACCTTGAATGCATTAGACTTCTCATCAAAGCAGGAGCAGATGTCAATGCTAAATGCATAGAGGGACGAAATTTGACTCCATTGCATATGGCTGCAACTGAAGACAATGTTGAATGTGTGGTTGAACTTATTGAATCTGGTGCTTGTATGACTGCAGAGCTGCAAGAGGGTAATGAAACACCTCTTGAAGTGGCAGCATCATTTGGTTCTGTAAAGTGCTGTGAGGAACTAATCAAACGTGGATGCGACCCAAACCGTTCATTCAGGAATGACTCATTAGAGGAAACCACATTGTCCTGTGCAATAGATGCAGAGGAATCTGGATGTCTTGAAGTTCTTCTAAAACACGGTGCTGACCCAAATAAAGAATATTACTCCTACCCGATCATTGCTGCTGCAAAAAACTTTAATCCAGAGTGCTTGAGCATTCTTCTGAAATATGGAGCTGATGTAAACTTACAAGACAAGGCAAAAAACACTGCCTTAAATCTTTCAGTTACGAGACTCAATCATCATTTAGCTTCACACGAGAGTGAAGAGACAAAGCTGGAGTGTATTAAGATACTTTTAAAGGCTGGTGCAGATTTAGAAGTGCTGTTTAAAGAGCCACATGGCATCTTTCATGTTTCAGTTACTCCTTTGACCCCGAAATTTTTTCCACAAGATTTGATAAAATTGTTGCTTCTCTTTGGAGCAGATGGACTAAAGCTGAAGAAGTTGATGACGCATCATCATTATCATAGGGATTTCAACTGGAATGATTTGATAGTTAGTGTGAAATGCCCAGAAAGTTGGTCAATTTATGTCGACTAGTCATTAGAAAAAGTTTGGGTAGCAAAAGAATAATCCACATTTCAGATTTACCTATTCCAGTTATCCTTCAACAGTTTCTTGCTTTTCATGATTTGTAAGATTTTACTCTCACTTACGTGTAATTTTGAAAAATAAAGAGCAATGAGCAAAAATATGACCACATTTAATGTATGGTAGCATACTTCATGCAAGGGCTTTGTGATGCCAAACCAGCCAGCTTGGCATTGAAATGCGTTGGTTTAACATACAAAAGCCTGTGCATAGAAGTATGCAAATGCGTTAAACGTGATATACTTCTGTGCGTTGCACTGTAATAGACCTTTCCCTAGTCTACCCGAGTGAACACGACACAGTGATTCCAAGTCTAGGATCAAGTTGATTTGATCATAAATTTACTTTATTTTGTTACCTATATATTGTTTTATGGTCACTCAAGCAAATTTGAGAAGAGTCTGTTAATTCTGAAAAATAGCTTATCAGAGCTTTAAAGCCGCAATAAGGAAGGAAGGAAAGAAGCTTCTTTATTTTACCACGGTAAGAACATCAGTCGATTGCCTAAAAATATTTAAAAGTAAAGATTTACGATTAAAAAGCTAGTTACTGTTTTACATGTTTGCCGTGGAGCTCTTAGTTACAACTTTTCTTACTGTACAGACTATCAATTTCCTTTTTAAATTTTTGTACTGACTTGACCTCTTTTATATTTAATGGTAGGTCATTCCACAAATTTGCTCCACTATAGCTGAATGATACATTATATGCTCTATACGAAAGTTACAGTGGCTGTCGTGTGTTTATTTATTTCTTCTAAACATTGACGGACAGCGAAAACATCAAGCGAAAAACATACAATGTCAGGAACAGTCTTTTTTTTTAAAAAAAAAAAACAAGACCCCTGGGGCATGGCGGGTCATACTGGGTGAGACAGTTTACCTGAGTCTCTGAGAATCTAAATGCGAATTAAGTGGGGGGGAAAAGGCGCTAAGTTTCAAAAAGCGCTGATAAAGCTATTTGGCAGGAAAATCACCTAATACACTGCTAAAATTTTTGAATGTTAAGCTGATGGCTTTGAGCGCATACTCGCACCTTCCCATGTGGGATGCGTTCAGTAAAAATTAAACGGAACGACTATCATAGTAAATTAGATCTATTTCAAAGTTCATCTGCTATGGACATGATTTTAGGATTTTTACTTTTTAATTCATTAAACCAGGACCATACTTCCAGACATCGAGTGCTGAAATAGAGCGTCCTATGGCAAAGCGAACCATTTACGATTACGCCGGAGATTTCGACCCCGACACCGCTATCCGGAGATTTACAGACTGATCAGGAAGCTCGGCCGAAGCCTAAAGGAGAGATTAATCGGCCCCTAGACCGTAGATGATTAACCCCTTTTTGTTTTAGCTTCGCATCAGTGTCCCAAGATGTGCAAAAGGGACAGCATGGTGGTCTTTAGCAAGGGGGGGTCCTACATGGACGCCAGAGACACGCCGGGGTAATGAGCCCCGCCCCCCATGTAGACCTACACACTACAGATTACTACAATAAACACTAATACAAAAAGATAATCAAAACATCATTTACATATAGAGTATCATCCTGGTCTACCTAGGATTATACTCATCAAAACACTTCATAGGTATATTCAAGCGAACACAACGTTTTCCCTTGCATAAACGTTACACAAGTACAAGTGAAAAGAAGACAAAGAAAACTACTTTTAGGCTGACCAGGTTATAACAGTAATATCCGGAGAAAACTTTCCCAAAACATTCCAGGATCTGTTGAAAAAACGCCTTGATTTTCGACTAACCGAACGTTTAGAGTAACAGAGCAGATGGATATTAAGTCGTTTCACAACCTTTGCTTTAACCACAGAGGCAACAGGGAGAGTACCTTCAAAGCAATACTCATTCCTAGCCAACCACACAAAGTACTTCAACAGATTAAGAAAATAGGAAAAAACAGGTGGAATAATCTGCCGTTCATGATTGTCATATCCAAATAGCATATGACGAGATTGAAGGGATGGCGACAAGGGAGTAACACGCAGAAATAAGGTCTGAGCCCATAGTAACAGTTCTTGCATGAGGTTACATTCAAAGAATAAATGAACTGGAGTTTCCAAAGGATGTCCACAAAAGCATGAAGGATCAGCAATGTTCATACCAAACTTGACAAGTCGATCACAGGTATAGAGCACTCCATGGCAAATCTTCCACGATAGATCACGAACTTGACGATCCAAAGGCATAATGTTCACTTGTGACCATGTGTCCGTCCAATAGAGCTCGCCAAAGATTGGGCGAAATTTCAGAACGCAATTAGAAAGCATAACATTCCTTTCAATGATATTTGAATAAACAGATTTTGTAGTAAGAGATGAGATAGACAATGCACTACCATCAGAGGACCGCAGAATAGCAAAAGTTTTCAATTGAACTGAGAAATGGCCACCGACGTATGCCCAAGCATCTAAAAGTGAGGCATAAAAATCCGGTAGTAAATGAGAAGGATAATATGCAGGATATGAAAGAACAGAACGTAAATCATCACCAAATACTTTCTCCACAAAAAAGGAGAAGAAAGCACACCATTTCGATGGGGACAGGGCCCACCGCTTTATCCACTGACAATGAAGTGCGCGCACCTTTGATTGTATATCAATTAAACCAAACCCACCTTGAGTGGTGGATTGGAAAAGAACGTTTTGTGACACCAAATGCTTTTTCCCCGACCAAAAAAAATCCAAAGTACACTTGGAAGCTTGCGCCAAGACCCAGTTTGGCATGGCTAGTACTGAGGCACAAAACAATAGACCTGCCATGCCAAGTGCATTCAGGACAAGAGCCTTACCAGAATAGGAAAGATTACGATGTTTCCAAGAATCTAGTACACTAGAAAGTTTGTTTAAGCGACCATCCCAATTTGGATGAGAGACATCATCATTTCCTAAACATGTGCCAAGACAAGGAATACTGTCTGAAGACCACTGCAAGTCAATGGGAGGATCACTACGACCTCTCCAAGAGCCTGCCCAAAGCCCTTTAGATTTCTCTTTATTAATCTTAGCCCCAGATGCCTTTTCATATTCCTCATAGATGGAGAAGACAGTGGATATTTCATCGGCATCTGTACATAACAGGGTCGTGTCATCAGCGTATTGGGAAATAAGTGCTGGTTCATAATCAGGGTGCGGAAGAACCAAACCTCTTAAATAGATTGACGCACGGATACGACACGCTAAAGATTCGGCAATCAGTACGTAAAGGGGCGCTGACAGTGGACAACCTTGTCTTACACCCCTCGATAAATTTATAAAAGGTGTAAAGAAGCCATTTACCAATACCGAAGACTGAGGTCCAGTATAGAACAAGCGTACCCACGAGCAAAAGGAAGGTCCAAACCCCATGCCTTCAAGGACTCTGAGCATGTAGGACCATTCCACCCTGTCAAAAGCTTTTTCCTGATCCAAAGACAATAAGGCCAGAGGTGAATTAGTTATTTTGCCATATGTAACAGCATCTTGAAGAAGCCTGATGTTTTCACCAATAAATCTGCCAGGTACCGAACAGGTCTGGTCAGGAGATACAACATAAGCAATCACTTTTCGTAGACGGCCCGCGATTGATCTTGAAGCTATCTTGTAGTCTGTACATAATAGGGAGATGGAACGCCAGTTTTTCATCAAAAATTTATCTCCCTTTTTATATGAGAGCGTTATAATCCCTCTCCTCTGAGAAACTGATAGTACACCACACCTAAAGGCATAATTAAGTACAGCTACCAGGTCCTTTCCAATGAGATCCCAAAACTTTAGATAAAATTCTTTGGGAAGACCATCAAAACCAGGCGTTTTACCTGACGGCATCCCCTCAAGAGCCTCAAGACATTCCTTCATGGTCAAAGGACCCTCACACACATCTTTCACTTCTAAAGGAATTCTAAGTTCCAAGTTAGAAATAAAATCATCTGCAATGGTTTCATCAGTTTCTTGTGAAGTGAATAAACCCTTGTAAAAAGAGAACCAAGCCTGCCTCAAATTCTCAGGATCAGAAACGTATTGATCATTGCTATCTAGAATAAGATCAATCATTTTGTTGGCCCTATTCTTCTTTCCCATACGGAAGAAAAAGGAAGTGGATCTCTCACCCTCTTCAGTCCATTTGGTACGAGCTCTTATTTCTGCCGCCTTGGCTGCCTCTCGATCAAACAATTCTAATTCATTGAGTACACTATGGTATTGATTTAGAACAGAGAGATCTCCCCCATCTACCAGAACTTTTAATGATCTTGCTTGAGCTTCCAAGGAATGCCTGGATGCCCGTCGTTTGAAAGATAACTTGGAACAAAACCTAGTGGTGGCTTGTTGGATCTTTCTTTTACCTATATCCCACCAAACAAGCAATGACGTACATGACTCTTTCTGAGGTTGCCAGGACTTCCATAAGTCCCTTACGAGCTCCACGTATGCATCATTATCCAAAGTACTAACATTGAGTTTCCAAAAATAAGGGCCTCTGGGTGGAACTTCAGGCAATATGAAATCAAGGAAAACAGCAGAGTGATCAGAATGCGGACAAGGTAAAATACTGCACTCAGAAACATGAGGAACAAAACGCAATGGAAGTCCGATCATATCAATGCGGGACGCAGCCATGCCATTAGTACTGATATAAGTAAATTCTTGGGTTCTAGGATGACAGTGCCTCCAAATGTCAATCAAGCGATTTTCATGGAATAAGATGGGAAGGACAGTAACACTGTCATAACTAGCAGGTAGTACAGAATTAAAGGATCGACGATCCAGAATAGGTGTAAAAACCGTATTGAAATCCCCTAAGAGGAGAATGTCAGACGTAGGATCAAGCCTATCATTTACTTGTGTCAAAAAACCATCTCTTTCAGGATTGTGATTGGGAGCATACAGGGAGACGATAGAAACTTTGCAAGAGTCATATTGGACATCTAAATAAGTGAAGCGGCCATTGATACCCGAGTACTGTTTAAATACAGAAAAGGGAGAGGCACGCTTTAACAAAATTGCAGTACCACCAGAATGCTTTGTGTTGAAATCTCCAAAAGCTAGATAAGGAGAATTATCAAACCAATTATTGAGTTCTTGTTGTGAAATACAGTGAGTTTCTTGGATGCTCACAATATCAGGCGGGCGAGATAAGGAAGACAGCCAAAAAATAAATGTTGTTCTTTTCACATACTCTCGCAGACCATTTATGTTTATAGTGAGAGCCCTCATTTTAAACAAAAATCAACAAGTATTTATGATAGTTTCAATATTCTGAATAACTGCTTATTAATAAACCATCAATTTCAACATTTTCAATAATCATAACATTATTTGTAATATTATTCATATAACACATGACATTACGTAAACAATTCATACTTCAATACAAATCCTTCAATATATGATTAGAAATATAGATAACTATATAAATACGCAAGAAAAATTAGGGTTTCTTTTTAGAACGTTGAGTAATAACCTCCTTTGGATCCACAGATCTTTTGAGGTTACGTAAATTAGTAAAGCAAATGTCCATCCCTTCAGCAGGTTTTTCCTTCGTCGTGTTTTGTTTGACCATATGACTAAATGAAGGAGAGGACAAAGATGTTCCCAAGGAAATTGAAGAGTTAGAATCACACGACAGAGATAGTACTTCAACATTTTGAAGAGAATCCTGAGAAGAAGGATTAGGAAAAAGCGGTTGCGAAGAAATAACTTCTGAGGAGGAATCCTTTTGCAAAGAAAAACGCAAATCTGTAGGTTCCTGTACAACTTCAGTGATCACACCTGACTGAGATATATTTTCTGTCAACTCTTGAGACTCCTCTGGGAGAGAAAGAGCAGGATGTTGCGGAAAGTCCTGTCCTTCAGGACGATCTATAGCGTAACGAGGGGGTTCAATAAGATCCTTCAAGCAAGCATAAGAATGGTGACCTTGCGCACCACAGCGGTTGCAGACACCTTTTAGGGGACATCTTGTATTTGAATGTCCCCACCAGTTGCATGAGAAACAACATAATGGCTGACTACGGTATCTAATATGAGCAATAAACGGGTCCAAAAGAACACTCGTAGGAATATGCTCATTTAATGTCACAAAAAGCCGTCTATCTCCAGTTTCAAAGCCAAATTTGTCTAAATTTCTCACCACTTGATTTACGCTCCCATATTTTTCAAAGTATTCCTTGATGTCGTCATCCTCCACCTCACAAGGGAGGTTTGAAACCGTCACAACTTGTTGAGGTGATTCAACCCCATTGAAAAAGCAAAAACAGCCCCTAATATAGATTCCTTTCGTAAATAACTGTTCCCTTTTTCTATGAGATTCCTCCTTAAACGTTACTCTACAAGAATAACCTGTATTAGACACCTGAACACATTTTATGGCAGTACGCAATTCGTTTCCAAGAACTTTTCCAATGGCCGCAATAATTTCATCCCTAGTGACCGGCTGTCTAAGCCTCTGTAATTGACGTGGAAGCCCTAATTCTAATGTATTTGGCCTATGTACAGAGAACATATTTGACCAAAAAAATAATATACCAAAAATATTAATAATCAGTGCCCTTGAAGGAAATATTCCTAGGTTGTCGAAGTAGGACAAACCTAGGGAATAATCCAACAGAGGGAGGAGGATACAACTCCAGCTCTTGACTTCAGAAATCTTGATTCTTGAGTCTTGAGAATCTTGAGCCTTGAATCTTGAACTGTGAATCTCAGATCTTGGACTTGAATTTCTACACCGACTTGTAAAGAAAAACTTCACCAACTATCGGCAATCGTGGGCTTACTTGCAAAAGATGATTAACCCCTTGCTATGGACAGCTTACTCAATGTTTTCGAATGTGACGCTGATGGCTTTCAACACGTACTCACTCCTTTCCATGTGGGACGCGATTTGAAAACACTCAAAGCGCATCATAGATCTTTCATATGTGACGTCAATCCAGGAGAGCATAAAAGCTTTCAAGTTTCATTAAGAGCAAATGGAAGTAGTTTTGCTTGATTTCACTATACCCTGACTTGTGCCAATATCGGATTTGCATAAAAATCATGATAAATAGATTATAAAAAATATTTAAAAAAGCGAAAACCCGAATAGCAACATGCTGAAAGGAACTAAAGCTTGCGCATCAATAAAACTAGCACGGCTTCGTGAAAAGGCTCTATATTTCTCCGACAAAGATGCGCATTTGATAAGATTTTTAAAACATTATAATTTGCGCATTATAAATAATAAATATTATTAACTAATTAATATTATTAAGATAGATCCCTGAAAGCCCCGGCTCGGCGTTCCAGCCTTTGTAGCTCAACGACACAGGAAGCCCAATTTCTTTTTCAGCAATTATATGATGTATATTGGTCGGTCATTGCCAAGTTTTCTGCGTCTGATTTCTCTAGCATTTCATCATTCGTCTTAATCAACAAACTTATTTTTTTAGATTTTTTATGACGCATTTTGCGTGACATACGGAAAGGATAAGGCGACATCAGGCGAGCATCAGCTGACATGCTAGAAATGACGAAGTCATTCCGAATACTCCCCGAACGATAATTGACGAATCATACCGGTATCAGAGCACAAGTCCAGTCAAACATTAACTTCAATGCTCATTAAACTACAAAAAAAAGACACAAAAAAAGACGTAAATCTCCATGAATTCCACCAGCTCGATATATTTTAACCCTTTGCAGGTGACAGCTAGGAAGCCACTGGGTCAGAATTACGATAAAACTGGCCAAAAAACGTGTATTATGGCGAACAAAATGACCTCACGTAAGTAAACTCAATGGGAAATAATATTTCTTCATTCAATTTTTCATAATTTACCTTTTGCAAAGCCGTTTCTTTTGTAATATTTTTTGTTGTTAGGCTTTGACGATACATAAGCTTTGTTTTAGATTGAAAATCCTTGTTAGCTTAGCTTTCTTCGATGTTAGTAATCCTATAAGCTTGAGTTACATTTACCAACAAACCACAGAGTAGCTTATGAAATATGACAAACTATGAACTAACGTTGATATGAATTTGCGAGTATTATGTAGAATATTAAGGAAAAAGAGAAATGAAGCTTTAGCTTGATGCGATAGCTTAAAGAATATGTTGTAGCCTAGCAGTGCAGATATGTGGTATTTGCTATTTTGTTATTGATAAAATAAATAAAAACAAAAACAGTCAATGCTCATATTTCCATCATTTTCTCTGTCCTTTTATCATAAAAGCAAAGGACACAAACTAGGTTTGTGTTGAGCAATCCATATCATCTTCTTATTGATTCATTCAATTTCATCCATGACATTCATGTGTTCATTCATTTATTTCTCATCTTTTCATTTTTATCTTCCATAGAATCAGGGAATGAAGAAACTGACCAGTCAAGTAATAAGGGACCTTATATCATTCTCGGCATTATTTTCGTATCTTCATTAATAGCAATGACATTTGTATATACTAGTTTTCCTGAGCTTCGGCCGTAAGTATAATGTTACAGTACCATTCTTAATAATTATTATTAAATGTGATATGTACTGGTCTGGCAGCCAGCATAGTTCTTGTCTGAACCACGTAATGTGTAAATTAATATATAATAATAATAACAATTATTATTAACAAGTTCTTTCATCCTTCCATTGCCGTCTCATAACACTTTAAGAGAGAATTCTTTTCGTATTCAAGCGGTGAGCACCAAAAACTATAAAGGTCTTTGTACAAGGCTAAAATATTGTTATTCAGAAAGTTTAACTTGTTTGGAAGTGGAGATGACCGATGAAAGTGGAATCAAAGTGTTAACCCATAGCACAGTCCCTTACAGAGAGTTTTGGTTGTAAAACAGGTTTTAAAATTACTTGTTATTCACATGTCATCCTATTTACTTGAAAATACAACTCACTCTTGGCTTCAGATGTGTTTTCTGACATTCAGATATGATTTCAAATTAAGTTTCTTTTCCCTTTCTCTTTCTCTTTCCAGTGAAGACAAAGCAAGCATCAAGTTACCCAAAAGTATGGATGACGCCAAGGGTCTTGGTAGAGCATTATCAAACTACACAGACGAATATTTTATGCAAGTTGTAATAGGATTCACTGTTACATATATATTGTATCCTTTGCAGATTCTTGGATATCTGGTTTTGGATATTTTGGAGAAAGGGAATTGAATTAGGGAATTCCATGCAAATTAAAGAAGAAAAATGACAAAATATTGTTGTAACCTAAATATCAAAATTATCAGTTTGGTCACCATGTGTCTTTGAAGGAAAAATTATAAATAAAAACATGAATTCATTCACATCAGTGCGAAAGGAGATATGAGGTTAGCCCTATGGTGAATATCTCCTAGGATGGAATTAGAATTTAGTAGTTGGTTTTTGTGGAGGGAGGAAAACCGGAGAGCCCAGAAAACCCTTGAAGCACAGGTCTGGAGAGAACCAACAAACAACTCTACTCACATAAAACACCAAGCTTGTCAGGACTTGAACCTGGGTTGCATTGGTGAGAGGCAAGCGCTCTCACGCTACGCCACCCATGCCCTGTTTGTCCAAATGCAGTCAGATTATCTCAGAAGAGAGTATGTGGACCGCGTGGCACTAATGAAATAGTAGAAGATAATATAGGTAAGTTGTAGTGCTTGGGAACGAGGTCGGAAATTAATTTTTCCGAATTTAATTACAAGGGCTTTCACCCGGAATAACCTCGTTCCCAAGCACTACAACTTACCTATATTATCTTCTACTATTTCATTAGTGCCACGCGGTCCACATACTCTCTTCTTTGCATCATAATTACCGCGACCTAACATCTATTTCACCCCGGCCTGCTCTCAGTCTGACCTCTAGCTCAGCTGGTAGAGCATCGGTAGTACAGTTCCGAAGGTCGTGGGTTCGAATCCCAGCAAGGTCGGAAATTAATTTTTCCGAATTTAATTCCAAGGGCTTTTGCCCGGAATAACCTCGTTCCCAAGCACTACAACTTACCTATATTATCTCAGATTATCTCAGTTTATCTCCAAAACGAAAGCTAATCACCTTTGCAACTTTTTCCTTGTGGAATTATACATCTAACCCCAAACTGGCATTGTCTGTTGACTGGTTATTCTCTTTAGCTCATTGCAATTGAACCTAGGTTTACTTAAAAATGTAAAGTTCCTTGACAAGGTTTCAGTTTACAAACATTTGCCATACCAGGGTCTATATTTGGGAGTATCTTATCAGGATTTCTTTTCCCTTTTCCATTAGCAATGTTTTTAGTTTGCTTGGTGAGTATCTGTTTTCAATTTATAAGTATGAGTTGTATTGTATAGAATGGTCTGAACCCAGGTGAATGAAAGTTTATCGAAGTATTATGATCATCCGGGTGGATATAATCCTGAGAAGGACTGTTTGATGTGACTGACGTTTCAACAACCTGAGCGGAAGTCATCTTCAGAGTCAAGTGAAGAATAAAGTCAGATTGGTTACGATAACAATAGCCTAATTACCTGGATTAGAATAATTGACGGTGTATTAGTTGACTGGTTAAACTTATCCAGGCTGTTGTTTTTTGTATTTTTTCAGTGTTCTAGTGTAGGTGCATCGTTTTGCTATCTTCTTTCTTATCTGGTTGGAAGGAAATTGGTAAAACATTATATACCTGAAAGAGTAGATAAATGGTGTGCACAGGTAAATTAAAGAATATCCTTGAGCTTCTCTTACATCCATCTACCCACTCATTTATTCATCTATTCCATTCTATTCATCTATCCATCCACCCATCCATCTATATTTTCATCTCTCTATCCACCCCTTCCCCCATTGCTTCTTTCCCTACATCCATATCCATTCATCCATCCATCCATCCATCCATCCATCCATTCATCCATCTATTTATCCATCCATCCATTCTATTCATTCACCCATCCATCCATCCATCAATTTATCTATACCCATTCATCCATCCACCCACCTTTCTAATTAATTACATCAATATTGTCTTGTACAGGTTGGTTCATTCTATTTATATATTGGATTATTGATCAGTCACTAATTTCCCATCCACAGGTATCCCACCACAAGGATGACATTCTTAGTTATATAATATTCCTACGTATCACTCCATTTCTTCCCAATTGGTTTATCAACATTGCATCACCTGTCATAGGAGTTCCTTTACTACCATTCTTCGTTGGAACTTTCCTGGGTATGTAACTGGCATATCTTATTTCAATCAATCAATGTTTGCCTGTCATACTACTCAGGCTTCTAATGAGTTTCATGAGATTCATTCAGCTGATTGATATTTATACCAAACAATTTCCCTTTAAACAAATAAAATGACTTATTTTATACATTCTTAATAGGTGTGGCACCACCATCGTTTGGGTTCATTAGTGCTGGAGTAGAACTCTATGTCCTTACAACAACAGGCGACATCATGTCCTTTAAGTCCATCATGATTGTAGTTATATCAGCCATTCTCTCTTTATTGCCTGTTGTCTTCAGAAGGCAGCTCAAGAAAAAGCTGGAATAAAAGGCAATAGCTCTAACACTGTCACCACAGCTCCATTATTCCATCTTTTCCTTCTTAGAAAATGTGATTTTGATTACAATCTATCGTACATTACAGTGTGACTACCAAAATTGGGGCCACTTAGTAAGCAAGAACCAACCGATCAAAATGTAGAATGAAAACAATACATTTCAACTTTGGGTAGTGGAGCCAATCAGACATCAGCAGAAAACAATAGTCTTTCAACATATCTTCTTATTGTCATGAGAAAATGATGATGGCTATAGTTGTTTATGCGTAACATCAAGATCAAATTACCATTATTGTACAGATCAGGTTTCTGATTGGTTACACTACCCAAAGCAGAGAAGCATTGTTTTAATTCTACACTTTGATTGGTTAGCTGTATAAGTGGCACCAGTTATAGTAGTTGCACTGTAATTTATGTCAGCTACAGTATTCTCTCTCTATTACCTGTTGTCCTCAGCTCAAGAAACACACCGTAGATGTTGTCTGAGAACAAAACAATGGTTTGCAGTTTAGTTAATAATTTGAATCTCTTCTAATTTCACTCAAGCATAAAACCAGTTAGCCTTTTACCTTCAGCCAACCACTATCTGTCCCATGATTGCACAGTCGTAGCTCATATTCTTACATTGACAAAAGAAACAAATATAAAGAGTCGTGTTGGAAAATCCACATTGGAATATCCAAACATCACTGTTACTGGTGAAACACAGAAAGCACTGAAGCTACAATGAATCACACCGAGAAAAATTACTATTTATTGTTAGGAATTCTGTTTTAAATTTGTTAAAAATGGGAATTTTTAATTTCCATTTTTTTGTCACAGTTCAGAATTTTTTCTCTTTTTCTTACTTTTCCTCTTCCCACCCCCCTACATACACGCACACACCTACCCCCACCCACACAGGCACAAAACATAGGGGAGCACTATTTAAAGAACTGCTTTTTATTTTGAATCTTAAAATTCCTATCAGGGGTGGGGAGGGCCGGATCAGATTGTTTCATACACAATCACACAAAACACAATATATGTACAAGTATGATAATATTTTAACTAAAATTCTTTATTTATATTAACCATAATACTATTAAATATCGAAAATGTTATTTTAACCTTGCAAGTGAAAATAAAACAGTTATATTGTGGTCCGCCAAAAAACAATCTTAGTAGTGATTATTTCCGGTTAGAACGACTTCCGGGGAAATTGGCTTCCGGTAGCGTGTATTACGGGGAGGCTGGTGACTATATATATATATTCCCATTGAACATGGCGGACGTATAGAGAAGGAAATTTTGCCGGTTGCTTGTAATCTCGTCCAATTTTTTACCACTTCTACACAATTTAATAGCTTGAATCTTTGCACAAAGCGTCCTCAGCCTTCCAGCTTGCAATCAGTGTATTTATTTAATGCGAATACTTGGACACGCGAGATATTTTGGGAATAGTTTGAACTGTGTTCTACGAAGCCGGGTTTGTAGTTCCATAGTAAAATTTTCTTCAAATCCGAACAATTATTACGACATGTCAAATAAAAATTTACCAAGCTGGCGCCAACCTGAAGGTCATGGAGAATTAAGAATCTTCAACAGCCTGACAAGAGAGAAGGTAGGGATTATTCCTTGAAGTTTTTCTGATGCAATCCAATAGTTTGCCTCTAGGAAAACACTCAAGACTTTGTGGTCAATGAAAAGTGACTGTCCTTTTTGACCAATAAGAATATGCTTCGTTGTATATCTGTAGTAATCATTGAACTCCCAATTTTATGCTTATTGTTTGATTACTTGCTATATAGCTTGCTATAATTTTGAACATCTTTTTTAAAAAAAGTAATTTTTTTAAAAAACTATTTTAAATTTTCCTGTTTCATTTTGAAAAGGGTGACTTTTGTATGGATGTACGTGTGGGTATATTTGATAAACCTTGGTATCTGTTTTTCTTTCATTTTCAATCCTTCCTTCTTTTACTTATTTTTTATTTTCATTTTGTTCTTAATTTCTTTTAATATATTTCTTTCCCTTCATACATTTATTCTTTTTTCATGCTTTCCTTCTTTCTTTCTCTTTTTCATTCTTTCTTTCATTCATTCATTCATTTTTCCTTTATTTATTCCTTTAATTTTATTTACAAACCAATGATTTGTGTCTTAGTTACTAAAGACTATAATATACTCCACAAAAGTGACTCGATTCTGATTAGACAAGATGAGTACAATTAAATCCCAAATTGTACACTGCAGAGTCCCTATGAAGTTGCTCAATTTTGTTGAGCATATCATAAACAAAAACTCACATAACCTTGTTGTATAATTTAAAATTTATGTAACAGTTAAGAGTTCTCAAACTAGACTCGCCTAAAGGATCATCCAATTTTGAAAACTTTCAAAACATCATTTGTACCTATAAATTCTGAATCATACTCAAGATCATGAAATAATGTACATTTGTCACTGCCTCTATTCATGAAACATCACCGTCTCAATACCACAAAACACACTGTTTCCCTTGGCCCCAGTCAATGCTTTGTTATATACCAAAAATGTTTTTTGTAGAATTTATTTGTGCCTCAAAGTGGTAAGAGAGTGACATGGTATGGATGTGGCCCTACAGTTTACGATGCGTCGCACATGGGACATGCAAGGTAATAATTATGTAAATAGCCTGTTACGTAAAAGATCAATTTACTTGGTACTACTCTGGAGATGACATGCAAGCCATTATTTAAAGAATAAATCGTGGCCCTTCATTTAGAAAGGCCATGAGTTTATCTTTTTTTTTTGTATGATTAAGTGCCACCCTCATTTAAAAAGTTGTTTGTTTGTTTGTTTGTTTGTTCCTTCTTTGTTCCTTTGTCCGGTTATTGTTCATGTGTTTGTTTGTTCATTCATTCATTCATTTGTTTGTTTGTTTGTTCATTCGTTCATTCATCCATTCATCCATTCATTCACAATTCAAAATGATATTATATACGATTATGTAGCCAGAGACTGCACATCGCCTGACTTAAAAATTATTGCTTTTGTTTAGGAGTTATATTACCTTTGATATCCTACGTCGAATTCTTCAATCCTATTTTGGTTATGATGTCTTCTATGTCATGAATATTACAGATATTGATGATAAGGTTTGTATAATTTTTTTGTGCATACATTGTAGTTCCTTTCTCGTTCTAATCATCAACCTTGGACTGATCTAAGTCAGGGCATGGCTGACTCACAGATCAAACCTTGAAACAACCTCTGGGCTGATCTAAGTCAGGGCATGGCTAACAAACAGATCAAACCTTGAAACAACCTCTGGGCTGATCTAAGTCAGGGCACAGCTAAGTCACAGATGTGATACTAAGTACAGGAAGTTATAAATTATATATCCTTAATTATTATTTTTTTCTTGTAGATTATTCACAGGGCACGGCGAAACCATTTGCTAGAAAAATATATTGAGAAGCAAAACACACCAAAAACAGTTCTCACTGATTTAGAGTCTGCCCTTCAACCCTATATCATCAAAATGGAATCAACAACCGACGAGGACAAGAAGAATATGTTAACTAAAATTATTGCTCAAGTAAACACAAGCAAAGAAAAGTTGACCAAGCTAGTATCTAGTGGAACAGCGTCTGCTGATGATATCGAGACTGCTACTAAGGTGATTTTTATACTTTCTATGCAGACCTTTTATAAGGTTTTATGTAGTTTAATAAACGAGCAGGAGTGTTTTATCAGGTATAAAACACGAGGCGCAGCCGAGTGGTTTTAGACCTGATAAAACACAATCTGCTCGTTTATTAAACGGCTTAAAAAACTTTCCATGATGTGTGTATATTGTACCGAATTCTTTACGCAATGAACCAAATTTGATAGAGAAAATCCAAGTTAAAGTTTGTGCAAATGAAGACGAATCTATATCAGATATAAAACCTCCTTCATGGTCCTGATTTCTATTGTGTTTCCTTCATGAATTATTAATGAGTTTTTAAGTACTGTTTAAGACATTTAATTCCAAAGATTTGGGCATATTAATGTTGTAAATATTAATATGCCCAAATCTTTGGAAATAAAAGTCTTTAAAATAAACCTCTTTACGAACTCGAGGCGTAGACGAGAGTTTGTATATCAGATACAACACGGACACGAATACTGTAGATTGCTTATCAAACGTCTAGGTTAGTTCCTTTGTGTTTCACTAAAATTTTCAAAATTAAAGTGAATCTGCCCAAGAAAATCCAAGTTAAAGTTTATGCAAATGAACACAATTCTGTATCTGATTTACAGAACTCTTCATGGTCGTGATTTCTGTTGTGTTTTCCTCATGAATTATTAATGAGTTTGATAAGGGATATTATTATTTACAACATTCAATGTTACTAAAATAGGGTCAAGGTCACTCAGAAATAGTATAGCTAATCTAGCTGAATGGCTTACAATTTAACATAAAAGCATTACATAGAGGTTGTGAATATATAAGCTTTGAAATAGAGGTTTTGAGGGATTGAATATTGAAAAACACTTAAGATTGAAGTTTGGGAATTTTGTTGCAGGATGTGTTGACAGATGGCGCTGACCCACTGTCAGCCTGGCTGGACGCAAAGGTATTTGATAGAAATATTATATCTATCTCTTAGCCCAAAATCCTATTCCATTCCTTTCCATTCAATTTCAATTTATTTCATTCTGCCTCAGACAGGGCTTATGTTCTGTTCAGTTACTGTGTTGACATCCTATTGTATCCCATTCCATTCCACCCCATTCATATCCTATTCTATTCTGCTCTGCTCTGCTCTGCTCTGCTCTATTCATTCCATTTATATTTTATGCACCGCTTGTTATACTCAATGTTTGATTTATTTGTCCAGTTTGGTTCAGACGTAACAGATCACCACATCTTTGCTAAACTGACACAATACTGGGAAAACGAGTTCCACAAGGACATGAAATCATTGAACGTAAGTAAAGCTTTATAAACCCCTTGCATTGATTTCCTAGAGGAGTTGTTATGGGGGACAAAACAATAGACCATCTTTTCTTATATGCAAAAACAATCAATTGTTTTGTCCCCCAGAACAATTTCTCTTGGGACTCAGTGCAAAGGGTATGTCTTTACATAGGCCTCTCTTAGGCAGTGTTTTTTTAAATAATGAAAAAAAAATGTAATTCATTTAACATTGAGCTAGAAGTTGATATTTGTGGAGGGAAGAAAACTGAAGAATTCAGAGAAAATTCCCTTGAAGCACAGGAGAGAACCTGAACTAGAATCTCTACTAACATACAGTACTTATGACACTGTGGCCAGGCATCAAACTTGAGTTGTATTGTTGAGAACTGCTGAACTTTTAGGGATCTTTGAACACAATTGTATTATTATTTTATTTTATTTTATTACGCGCATGTGATCATATTACATGTTTCATGTGCGCTATAAATAATAAAGATTATTATTATTAATAAAGATTATTATTAATTT
The DNA here is from genome assembly GCA_011057435.1 of Actinia equina. Classification (NCBI taxonomy): domain Eukaryota; kingdom Metazoa; phylum Cnidaria; class Anthozoa; order Actiniaria; family Actiniidae; genus Actinia; species Actinia equina. The sequence goes on along the minus strand of WHPX01000473.1, from coordinate 40,370 downwards.
TGGATTGATTGACAGGTACTGCCTGCCGATTGCTTGACAAGAATCACTCAATATGTCCCTGAAGTTGTTTCGTTCATAGAAAAAGTTATTGCCAATGGCTATGCGTAAGTACAGTGCATAAACATTATTTATAAATATATTAATCTCATAAAATATTTGAAATATAATGCACATGAACTCAAGTGCCCAACTAACTGAGCCCACTGGGAGGCAATCAAATTCAATGTGATTTTTAAACTCGTCATTTAACTTCTTGAATCTTGGTTCCACTAGGTATGAATCCAACGGCTCTGTGTATTTTGATACGATAAAGTTTGGTTCCAGCGAGAAACACAGCTACGCTCGTCTTGTTCCAGAAGCTGTCGGTGATCTCCAGGCACTAGCCGAAGGAGAGGGTAAGTGGGTTAGAAATTTAAAGAGTATATCTTATAGAGTATATCTTATAGAGTATGTATTATAAAGTATATCTTATAGAGTATGTATTATAGAGTGTATCTTATAGAGTATATCTTGTAGAGTATGTATTATAGAGTATATCTTATAGCTGAGTATGTACCTTATAGAGTATAATATCTTATAGAGTATGTATTACAGAGTATGTATTATAGAGTATATCTAATAGAGTATATCTTATAGAGTATATCTAATAGAGTATATCTTATAGAGTATATCTTGTAGAGTATATCTTATAGAGCATATTTTATAGAGCATATCTTATAGAGTATATCTTATAAGGGATATATTATAGAGTATATCTTATAGGTGAGTATATCTTATAGAGTATGTCTTATAGAGTATGTATTATAGAGTATATCTTATAGCTGAGTATGTACCTTATAGAGTATAATATCTTATAGAGTATTTATTACAGAGTATGTATTATAGAGTATATCTAATAGAGTATATCTTATAGAGTATATCTTGTAGAGTATATCTTATAGAGCATATCTTATAGAGCATATCTTATAAGGGATATATTATAGAGTATATCTTATAGGTGAGTATATCTTATAGGTGAGTATATCTTATAGAGTATGTCTTATAGAATATGTCTTATAGAGTATATATCTTATAGAGTATATCTTATAGCTGAGTATATCTTATAGAGTATATCTTATGGTGTTTTGTGTTTTCAGGAGAGTTAAGTCAAAACCTTGGTGAAAAAAGATCTGATAGGGACTTTGCTTTGTGGAAGGCAAGCAAACCAGCAGAACCTGCATGGGATTCCCCCTGGGGAAAGGTGTGTTTAATCAAGGTTATCATTGTCATCTATCTTGCTACAGGGTGTTCATGATAGGAGAAGGTCTAAGTGAACATCTTAAAAATTACTAAGCTGTAAATGGTAGTTTAAGCTGGAGAATTTTGCTCATATGCTGAAGCATTCTCCGATAACTGATCCTTAACCCTTTCACTACTAGAGCGGCCAAAAGCTGCCAACCAGAAATACTACATTTTTGCAAGAGCGGCCAAAAGCAGCCAGCAGAAAGACCTTTATGCTTTTCAATTACCCATCCCCTAGGACATTTCTATGTTTTGAAACATGTGGGCTATTGTTTTTTGGATCATTAACCAATCAGCTTCTATCAACTGCTTTGATGTGTGTTATAAGGCCTCAATATCTACTGAGCATGTGTTTTTCATTGTGATATTGAGAAATAAAAAACACCCTAATTATGTTCCAGGAAGAGCCTGTGTTGGACTCTTTTAGCCTCTAGTAGTGAAAGGGTTACATGTAATGAAACCCCTGATCTTAACTTTTTTATTTCGTTCTATATTCTGTCAAAAATGTATCATGGCCTTGTCAAACAGGTATAAAATAGCTATTAATGAGGTGTTGTTTTCATGTTTTTCTTTAATATTTATTTTAGGGCCGACCAGGATGGCATGTTGAATGTTCTGTGATGGCAAGGTATTATGAATGAATGAATCACTAAATAAAGAGATGGATGGATGGAAAACAAAACGACAAATGGATAGATGAACAGGCAGAGGGAGAGAGGGAGAGGGAGATGGATGGATGGATGGATGGATGGATGGATGGATGGATGGATGGATGGATGGATGGATGGATGGATGGTTGGGTGGGTGGGTGGGTGGGTGGGTGGATGGATGGATGGATGGATGGATATACATCATGGATGAAAGATGATAAACAGAGGAAAGGAGAGATGGTGATGATGATGATTGATGGCAGACAGACAGACAGACAGACTGATCGCAAACATTTCAAACTTTTCCAGACAACTTCTTTTATTGGTCTTTCAATTCTCCCAACCATCTTACTAAGATTAACTTCTTTATTTCAGTGCCGTCTTAGGCGATTCTATTGACATCCACACTGGAGGAGTAGATCTAAGGTTTCCACATCATGACAATGAACTGGCACAGTCAGAGGTACGCTGTTTTTAACCAATTCCTCCAGTTTTCCGTGGTATTATTCATATTGCATTTTTGAAGTTCGTGGACATTGATGCAAGCTCACCTTGAAGATACCACGATTTTTTATTTTGGTGTATATGATATCACATACATGTATTTTGTTTTCACCCAGGCATACCATGGAACAGACCAGTGGATACACTATTTCTTACATGCTGGACATTTAACCATCGAAGGATGTAAAATGTCCAAGTCTCTGAAGAATTTTATTACTATCAAAGTAAGTACAACAGTAAAAAAAGTAGATTGGGTATATGTGACATGATCAGAGCATGTTCACATCCTACAAAACAATCACAGTTTATGATTGATGCTCCTGTAGCCAATTAAATACTTGACAATGACACTGTGAGTCACAACCAATCAGCATCATCTTCTACACCATTATTATCTTCATCACCATCATCATCATTACCATCATCATCATCATCACCACCATCTTCACCACTATCTTGACTTCCACCACCATCATCACCATCATCATCACCATCATCATCACCATCATCATCATCACCATCATATTCACCACTATCTTAGTTACTACCACCACCATCATCACAATCATCATTACCATCATCACCACTATCTTCACATTATCATCTTTGCTATCACCACCATAATCATCGATATCAACACCATTATTAACACCATCATCATCACAATCAATGTCATCATCACTATTGTCACCAACCTCATCATCACCACCACCATAACATCACCACCATCACCACCATCATCATCATCACCACCATCATCATCATCACCATCATCATCACCACCACCATCATCATCATCACCATCACCACCATCATCATCATCATCATCACCACCACCATCATCATCATCATCATCACCACCATCATCATCATCACCATCTTCATCATTACTATCATCACCATCATCATTATCGCCATCATCATAATTGTAAATAATTATTCTCATGGTTAATCCTCTGGGGATATTATACTAGCTAGTATATAACTAGTCCACCATCTATATCTATAGGAAGCTCTCCAGAGGAACACCTCAAGACAAATAAGGCTGGCATTCTTACTGCACACATGGAATACTACTCTGGACTATAGTGAGAATGTCATACGAGAAGCTGAACAGGCTGAGAAACTATTTAATGTGAGTAATCTAGGAAATAGGGATTCATGGATTCACACATACTGATTATTTGTTTCAATGTCTGATACTCCTCTCACGCATGAATCCAGGACTTTCACTAGATGGCTTCAAACTTCCGAACTGAGCCAAAAAAGGCATTGCAATTTGGCAAACCAAAAAAACTTGTCCTTTAAGGGGTTCGATAAAATCAAGTTGATCTAACATACCATTCTCAAAATGACTGACAAGTGCATGAAAATGAGATTACCTGGTCATTAGTTCAATAAAAAGATATAAAAGCACATGATTAATGCGTTTATAGAAGAAAAGTATAGACTGAAATTGGCCTTTTGTTTTGACCTGAATTCATGCTATCCACCTTTATTTTGAATGAGCAGCCTTGCTCAGCCTTGCAAGATGACTTGGTGACCTCATTTTTGTGCTCTCGTCAGCCATTATGAGAATGGTTGTATTGGAGGGGGTTTGTAGTTGCCATCTGGGGGTTTGATCATGGTTTGACATTTAAACTAAGAGAAATATCACTTGTTTCATTATGTATTCTTTGCCTTGTGTGCGACAGCCTGAACTTTAAATGTAAAATTTAACTTGCGAATCGAAAATCCAGAATGCCCCGCCAATTTGATGAGGATTTAAGATGGAAAATGGTATTTCAGCGTTTGTTTTATGCCAGAACGTTTGAGGAAACATGATATTTCTTTTAGTCTAAATATCTAAATGTGTAAATGTGTAAATGTCTTTTTTCGGTGGACAACGTTAATGACATTCACTGTATATATATAGTTATAAAATACAATCTATAGTTTGTTTTTTTCTAATGTGGTTTTTGACATATATATATATATATATATTTATATTCTAGGTCTAGATAATGCGCATTTGATCATATTCACGTGTTAAAGTCGTGCTTTATAAATTTAATAATATTATTATTATTATAGGTTCAGACAAACCTCCCAAACGCCCTCTAGATCTCTATGTTGATTTTTATGGATGGAAAAACCAGAGACCCCAGAGAAAACTTGTTAATTTAGCTCCTGCTAAAAACGTGTGTTTTTTTTTTTTGTTGTTGTTTTTTAGGACTTCTTCCTCACGGTAAAAGACATTCTTAGGAAACCAGAAGAAATGTCACCCAGTTCCCACAAGTACAAGAAGCTCGAGATGGAACTCCAACAAAAGTAAATATTGGATTCATCAAAGAGTGTGTGAGCTGAAGTTTTCATTGTATTGCTAATACTAATATTTTTTACTCCAGATTTCATGAAAGGAAAGATGGTGTCCACCAGGCGCTGTGTGGTAAGATTTCTCAAAGGGGCTGAAAGACACCTCATCTTTTACTTTACATTTTGGGATATTTTCTGGAACTGCCCTGCTCTACTTGACCTGCTCTATGCTCCATCAGGGGATATTGCTGAAACTACACAACATACCCTTCTCAGACCCTCTTTACCCATTGGAAATACCAATCCTCCTCCATGGTGGAGGTATGGATATTTTCTGGAACTGCCCTGCCCTACTCTCCCCTTAGTAGGTCTCAACCACTACATGAGGAGAAGTGGATATTTTCTGGAACTACGCAATATACCCTCCTCAGACCATTCCCACCCCTTGGTAGTATCATCCTCCATGGTGGAGGTATGGATATTTTCTGGAACTGCCCTGCCCTACTCTCCCCTTAGTAGGTTTCAACCACTACATGAGGAGAAGTGGATATTTTCTGGAACTATGCAATATACCCTCCTCTGACCATTCCCACCCCTTGGTAGTATCATCCTCCATGGTGGAGGTATGGATATTTTCTGGAACTGCCCTGCCCTACTCTCCCCTTAGTAGGTTTCAACCACTACATGAGGAGAAGTGGATATTTTCTTGAACTATGCAATATACCCTCCTCAGACCATTCCCACCCCTTGTTAGTACCAATCCTCCTCCATGGTGGAGGTATGGATATTTTCTGGAACTACACAATATACCCTCCTCAGACCATTCCCACCTCTGAGAAATTCCAATCCTATTCCATGGGGGATGTATTTGTATTTTATTTCGTTCTTTTTCTGGATGTATAATTATTTATTTAATATGATTTTTACAGATTCGATTGACACTCCTGGAGCTCTGCGTCAAATGCAAGACTTAGTCAAACTGTCCAACATCTACATTGGCAACAAGAAGCAATTGAATGAATCACCAAATCATGATTTACTGAAAGGAATTGCTAAATATCTGACCAACATGCTCCGAGTAAGAGAGCAACTAGTGTTTTCCCATTTAATAGACCTTTCTCATAAATGGCTGCCAAACGCAGTTGGGACTAGGAACAATTGATCAATAAAAACAATATGATCTTTTATGTCAAAGTCATTTATCTCAACAATATGAGTCCTCTTAAGCATCTCTTGAAGTAAGGGTGAATGACTTTGACATAAAAGGTCATACTGAGTAGACTTTGTTTCCTGAATCGCTTCCATGTAATTGTCGCTAGTCCCAACTGCGTTTGGTGGCCATTTATGAGAAAGGTGTATAGCACATGCTGTCACACAAAGGTTAATTTTGTCAAACTCTGCAAAGACCCAGGAATCACATCGAGACCCCTGGGTTATAGGCGAGTGTATTACTTCCCTTGATACTTTGATGCTCCATTTAAATGAAGGGAGACACTCAACAAACTCTACTCCCATTTGATAGCAAACTGAAACCCCAGTGACTTTCACAGTCTATTTTATTGTCATTTCAAATTGTATTATTATTATCATTATTATTATTATTATTACATAGAGGATATTACATGGGCTCGTGGAGATACGAAATTTATCTTTGAGTGTTAAAAAGATCTCTCACGAGTGAGCGCAACGAACGAGTAAGAGATTTTCGACACGAGAAGATAAATTTCATATCTCCAAGCACCCATGTAATATTCTGTTTATTATATATTTATCGATAAAATCAACTTAATAAGATTTTTATTATTATAAAAAGTTTTTATTCTTTTAAATATTTTAAAATACCTATATTTCTCCTTTTCGAAAAACTGATAACATGTTATTTCCACATGTGAAAATATCATTCAATCTGTTTATTTAAGCTATTAGTTTGCAAATAAAAACTTATAATAATAAAAAGCTTATAAAGGTGAATTTATGGATAATCATATAATAAACAGAATATTACATGGAGGCTTGGAGATACAAAATTTATCTTCTCGTGTTGAAAATCTCTCACTCGTTCGCTGCGCTTACTCATGAGAGATCTTTTCAACACTCGAAGATAAATTTCGTATCTCCGCGCGCCCATGTAATATCCTCTACATATTTTTTTATTATTGATATCATTATTCCTTTATTGCACAGCATAATAAGAATATTACAAATATAATTATACAGCTTCTCATTAATCCCGTATAGGTAACTGTCCAATTATTTCCTTAATTGGACAGGTCTTGTTGATATGGGATTAATTAGGCAGCTATATAATTAATAGGTAATGGGATTTCATGCTCCCCAATCAAGAAATGATTAGACTCGAAAAATTCCTCTGCCAAATTGAACTCGGCCTACGGCCTCATCCAATTTTGTCAGTCCTCGGAATTTTCCTCGTCCAATTATTTCTTAATTGGACAGCATGGAGCCCTATTACATATACTTATTATTACTGTTATTATTATTTTTGTTTTATTATAATTGTTGTTATCATTATCATTATTATTATATAATCCCTTAACCTATATTGTTGTTTTAGATATTTGGTGCTAATGAAGGCGAACAAGAAATTGGCTTTTCTGTATCAGGGCAATCAGCAACTGGAAATGTAAGTTCACTTTGGAGTAGGGGGTGAATAATTCCATATGTTGAGTACCACATCACACCATAACTGGTTGATTTTTATAATTCCATTACAGCATGAAGAAATTGCCCTTCCTTATGTTCAACTGCTGGCTGACTTCAGAGAAGAAATCAGAGCAATAGCCAGAGAAGAGAAAGGTATGCTATCACTTTATAATGTCCTGAGGTTGGCCACTTAATTTAGGTCCTACTACAAGAAATGTTTCACTCTGACGTCACCCTATCGATCAAAAAATATACAATCAATGTCATTAACGTTGTCCACCGAAAAAAGACATTTACACATTTACACTTTTACACATTTAGACTAAAAGAAATATCACGTGTTTCCTCGAACGTCCTGGCATAAAACAAACGCTGAAATACCATTCTCCATCTTAAATCCTCACTAAATGTTCAGGCATTCTGGATTTTCGATTCACGAGTTGAATTTTACATTTAAAGTTCAGGCTGACGCACACGAGGCAAAGAATACATAATGAAACGCCTTATATTTCTTTTAGTCTAAATGTGTAAAATGTTCGGTGAACAACGTTAATGACATTGACTGTATTTTGTTTTATCAAAAAATAGTTTGTACTCAAATTTTCGATAAATATTAGTAAAATCATAAAATTTCGTGAAGATTATCCTTAATCCAGAGAATGTATTCATTTTTGAACCTTCTAGATTTTACAAACAAACCATTTATTTCATTGTAAAATTTTATACAGCTATTTCAAACCCTTTTGCCTTGAAATGCAATATTCTGTACGTATTCAGTATTCAGTATTCAACCTTTTTGAAATAGCTGTATCTTAAAGAATCTTATCGAATCTTATCTTTGATAGAGTTTACGTGCGATCACAAAAAATTGCATTACATCGTAAACCTCTATCCTTAATATCTGAGAAACCTATAGGAATCATTTTCAAACGCCATCCTGGCTTTACCCTGTTGTCCAGAGGTTATTTATTATCGCTCTGGCATTTGGTTTTGTTTTCTGGTTTCGAAGGGAAGTCGCTCGCTCTTCACAGAACGAAAACGAAATATAACGGACAACCTCTGGAGCCCATAAATTCGACAGAAGTTTTAATTGTAATTGCGTTCATTCTAATTTATTGTTGTTTTGTTTTTGAATCCAGTTCCAAGGATACTAAAAGCCTGTGATAACCTGAGGGATGAGAGTCTACCTAACCTAGGAGTGAAGCTGGAAGACCAGGAAGGTAAGGAAAAATGGCGGGAACTTTTATTGAAAGAAAATCTTAGAGTTTGTTACTTCTCTCCATTGATTTGGGACTAGCATGAAAATCATCCGAATATTAATTTAGCTTAAACTTTAATGGAATAACCCTTAAAGGTCTAATAATCACTGGTTAAAGTTACTAGGAAAAAACTTTAACCAGTGATTATTATACCCTTAAAGATTGTTCCAGTTAAGTTTCAGCCAAATTAAATTACGGAAGATTGTCGTGCTACTCCCCCTTGAAAAAAAATCTTTATCACTTCTCTCTATTGATTTGAGGGTTTTTCTCTGGTTTTCCTCCCTTCATAAAACCTGATCTGATTATTGAATGCCATCTCCGGAATTTAATACATACAGAATTTAACACATATAGCATTAATTAGTCAATATTCAATAGAGGCATATAGATCTTTGATTTTGAATGATGTGGTGGCTCTTAAAAGAGCCGTTGTTTTGTAAATGAGTTGAGAACTTATGCTCTCTCTCCACGGATTCGGCGGGCAAGCTGAATGTCCTTGGGCATGATGGTGACTCTCTTGGCGTGAATGGCGCACAAGTTGGTGTCTTCAAACAGACCAACCAAGTAAGCTTCACTAGCCTCCTGAAGGGCCATCACAGCTGAGCTCTGGAATCGGAGATCTGTCTTGAAGTCCTGAGCGATCTCACGGACAAGACGCTGGAAGGGCAGCTTGCGGATCAACAGCTCGGTTGATTTCTGGTAACGACGGATCTCACGAAGAGCGACGGTACCGGGCCTGTAACGATGAGGCTTCTTGACTCCACCAGTTGCTGGGGCACTCTTACGTGCTGCTTTGGTGGCGAGCTGTTTCCGGGGAGCTTTTCCTCCGGTAGATTTTCGTGCGGTTTGCTTAGTACGAGCCATGTTTCTTGTAGATTCCTTTGAAAATTCAAGATATCTCGTAAAACAAATTTTGGATTTTTATATCATCGCGCCTGGAATCTGATTGGTCGAAAACAACGAAATCTGATTGGTCCTTGGAAAGTCTGTTCGTCTTACCCTGTTTGATCCTCAAAGCTTCATAACATTCAAAGCTCGAATACCCTGCTAAAAACTTATAATTCATTGACTTCTTGCTCGCAATAACTTTTATTTTAAGACGAAAAAGTTGTATGGCCGTTCTTCAAACGAAAGCCAAACGAGACGGCTACAAAAATCGACCACAAAATTTTGGCGCGAATTTTTTTTGAATGTATGCGGATCAAACTGCCGCATAATTTGTTGTGATTGTTTCAACGTACAATTAGTTTCGTTGCTGAACGGATGCTGGACTTTGACCTAGGGCTTAATCAATTTTGACTGTTTTCTTAAGCGTACGCATTAGCCGTATATATTTCAGAGAATTCGGTTCGAAGTTATTCATCAATTTGAAATCCAAAATTCAACATGTCTGGCCGCGGTAAAGGAGGAAAAGGTCTTGGAAAAGGAGGCGCCAAGCGTCATCGTAAGATCCTTCGGGACAACATCCAGGGTATCACCAAGCCCGCCATCCGTCGTCTTGCTCGTCGTGGTGGAGTCAAGAGAATCTCTGGTCTGATCTACGAAGAGACCCGTGGAGTCCTCAAGGTTTTCCTTGAGAATGTCATCCGTGATGCTGTCACCTACACCGAGCACGCCAAGAGAAAGACCGTCACAGCCATGGACGTGGTCTACGCTTTGAAACGCCAAGGACGTACCCTGTACGGATTTGGTGGTTAGATGAGTTTCTCATCTCATTCACAAACAACGGCTCTTTTAGGAGCCACCACATATTAATAAAGTCTATGCCTCTATTATGCTTAAATGAATATGGTATGATTACCAGAAATGATATCTTCAATACCATGTATTCGATGCGAAAGCACCAGTTCTCGACAAGACGCGATTACCAAAAAAAAATCCCCTTAATAATAAATGATACTCAAATTGAGCTGTTCATATCCATATTTATATCTTATTTACTACATCTCTTGATTAAAACATTGCATTCAAACTTAGTATTTCCATGCGACTTGAAGTTGTGAAAGGCTTGCATGACACTCTTCTTCAGTCGTTTCATCTAAGGCTCGTAATTTACCTATTTACGCATGTTCTTATTTCTATGTGTGGTCGATCAGCTTTACGTCGAGAAAGTCACTTTCCTCTCGAAAGAGATACATTCCACACTTTGTAGATACCCTAAAACGACCTCTAGGCTTTCTCTTACACCGAAAATTATTTCGCGATAGTTTTTTCACGTTAACAGGCTTAATAGAGAATATCACTTAGAGTGCATTCAGTCAAACTGTTGAATAGTTAGATAAATTTATCTAACTTAGATAACTATTTAGTTGACGTCACCTAAAATCACGGTAAAAGCGCGCCAAGTAATGGTCATGCTAATCCGGGGGGGTTGTTTTACCAGAGAATGAGTGAATAGACATTCATTTGTATCATCGTTTCTCCCCCTGATCTCAGTAGCTGTTTACTCGTAGTTTCAAATAGCTAAAATAGTAACTTACACCACAGGCAGCCCAAACAAGGTTCCTGTGTATGGTTTATAAGGGAATGTATGGGAGTTATGATAAAGTCATTACAATGAAATGTTTCACTCAACAATTTGCCTCAAAACTTGCTGCAGTCGTTGCTTTTACTTTGTTCAGTCTTCTGACGACGTTTCAGCGCGATTTGAGGCCGTTTAGAGCTGCGTCGGTGTTTCTAATGAAACAGTAATGATAAAAAAGTAAATTATACACCGTGAAAAGATGAAAAAACTTACTGACGTTTCGGACGCTAGTCCTTCGTGGCGTTTTTTTACTACGACGAAGGACTAGCGTCCGAAACGTCAGTAAGTTTTTTCATCTTTTCACGGTGTATAATTTACCTTTTTTATCATCATATGAATGGATCATCAATGGATCCTTCTTTTTACTAACAATGTTTACGTAAAGATTGAAACCATTGTTTAGCCATTTTGGTCTTTGGAGTCTTTAGATGGTGATACTTCTTTCCTAACTTCGTTACAAACAAATTATCAGGACAAAAGTTTTATTTTTAAAAACAACCTATTTGGATAACTTCCATTCTCGATGAATACTCCTTCTTACTAATAACAACCTCTAGCAATCGACGTAGACTGCTTAGCTCGTTAGGGTTTTCAATTGATTAGTAGAGAAATCGAAGCTGGGGTGGTTATTTAAAGGGAAAAAATAAAAAAAATAATTGTTTTAATAACTGTATTTTGGGTTTTTCATTTAGCATAAGATCATGATCTTTGTTATCATGTGGTGGCTCCTAAAAGAGCCGTTGTTTTGTGTTTTGCAAACAGTTTAGAACTGTTTACGAGCTTTTCTTTTCGGCCTTCTTGGGAAGAAGAACAGCTTGGATGTTGGGAAGAACACCACCTTGAGCAATGGTGACTCCACCAAGAAGCTTGTTCAACTCCTCGTCGTTTCTGACTGCCAACTGCAAGTGACGGGGGATGATTCTGGATTTCTTGTTGTCGCGGGCAGCGTTACCGGCCAACTCGAGGATCTCAGCGCTCAGATACTCGAGAACTGCAGCCATGTAGACTGGAGCACCAGCACCAACACGTTGAGCATAGTTGCCCTTGCGGAGAAGACGATGGATACGACCGACTGGGAACTGAAGCCCTGCACGGGATGATCGAGTTTTGGACTTGGTGCCCTTTGCTTTACCTTTACCACGACCAGACATTTTTACGATAGATTTTCGGTTTGCTTTACGAAAGTCAAGATGTCGAAATAATCAAGCGCCAAAAAATTTATACTTCGGTCACTGCACAATAAGGATCACAATCCACCAATAGCAAAAAACCTTCCTGACACCCGATCTTATTTCCATATGACCTTTGATGAATTATTTACTATGTCTACACATTCAACCAATCACAGAAAGATCATTTCGATCCGCATACTAAGTAATCCATGCTTAGAATGATATAAATACGATATACACCGAAGTCAACATCATATTCATATCTGAATTCGACAAACTCGAGAAACATGCCTCCAAAACCTGTTGTTGGAAAGAAAGGTGAAAAGAAAGCCGGCAAGAAGGCCGCTCTTGGTGACAAGAAGAAGAGAAGATCTAAGAGAAAGGAATCCTATGCCATCTACATCTACAAGGTCATGAAGCAGGTCCATCCTGACACTGGTATCTCCAGCAAGGCCATGAGCATCATGAACTCCTTTGTCAACGATGTCTTCGAGCGCATCGCTGGTGAAGCTTCCCGTCTTGCTCACTACAACAAGAAATCCACCATCACATCTCGGGAAATCCAGACGGCTGTTCGTCTTCTTCTCCCTGGTGAACTGGCCAAGCACGCAGTCAGTGAAGGCACCAAGGCTGTCACCAAGTACACCAGCAGCAAGTAAACAGTTCTAAACTGTTTGCAAAATACAATACAACGGCTCTTTTAGGAGCCACCACATGATAACAAAGATCATGGTCTTATGCTAAACCAAACATTTAAAACAGAAAATAATATACAATATTATCCTTCTTATCCCTTGAAATAATTGACCAGTTGCCTCTTGTGTCGTCAAAACAGAAATTACGACATTTTTATTCCGTTGACAACATTGACCCGTTGCCTCTTTTGTCGTCTTGCCTTTCTTCACTACACTTATACACTGATTTCTGGAGTCTCAAATTTCCCTACCAACATCTTCTTTTATTCGAGTGTTTTCTCTGGTCTTTCTCTCTTCATAAAACATGGCCATAAAACAAGCTAAATTCAATCAGACATTAAAATATCTTATCGCTCTCATCTCGTTAATCTCAGGTCTCTCTACCAACATTTTATCTAAAAAGAGTTTGTTGGAGTATTTTCTGTGGTCTCTCTACCTTCATAAATCATAATAAGCTAAATCCATTCAAACTCATTTCTTTAGTCTCTGGTTTCTCTACCAACATCTTATACATCTTATTTGAATAATTAAAGTTTGTTGCATGTTAGTTTGAATAGAGTTTGTTGGGACTCTTGATTAGAGTATTTTTATGGTCTCTCTTCCTTCACAAATCATAATAACTTAAATTCATTCAAACTTCAAAATGTGCCCTGATCATATTTGTTTCAAAATTTGAAGGTACGAAGTACTGCAAAGTATAAGTATTTTTTTTCTTTAATTTTGACAAAACGAAAAAGAAAGGGAAAACCCCAAAACACAGTAATTATGAAGTATTCAGAAACGAAGCATCTTCTAAAGCATCCATACAAAGCGGTGCTCACTGTCGGTGACTATCTTTTGCCGCCTAAATTAACCGTTGATGTGACAGAGGTAATTTGCATTTTTGCCGCCAAAAATCAAATATGGCAGTCATTTAAAGACGACCACGAGCCACCTTTTCTTCAGCTAACTGAAGTTCGAAACAACCACCTAGAGTTTTTTTAATCAGAAATAATTAAAGTTAGATCGTATTGCTAGGATTTCTAGTGTTTAACGTCGGTCCTTTCAACTCTGAACGTTGAGATTTGTCGTAACTGGTGCCGTAACGCTGTATTAGAGCATGAACAAGCTTTATTGTATTTGACGTGCAAAACGTATCATGAAACTAAGAGAAAAGTTTTAAAGATTTTTGAGGGAGGTTTCTTTTCACGTTCAGAGCTTAGCTTCTCTCCTAAGTCCGTGATCGTGACACGCAAAGTGAATCAAGCTTCTGTCAAAGAATATCCGTCACACCACGCCACCTACACGTGAGTTTGGGTAGGTTTGGTTTGTTACATGATGAAACGTGTCTTCAAACCATAGACTCTCTGCTAGAATGTAGTTCTAATTCTTCTTTCAACTTACTCAGAAATAAAGTTCTTTTTCTTTTTTTGTTTCTTTTGAGCCAAAAAGGTTCCACAATACTGGTATAAGGTTTGTGGTTTCTTTATGTGACAGCAAAGTTTCCTGCTAGCAGAGATTCTGCCAAGATACTAATACTAATAAGTATGAGTAACGTGTATATGAAAAAAATTGAGTAATGCTACTGTTAATGTTATTTGAGTAACATTACTCAATTTTTTTCATATACACGTTACTCATACTTATTAGTATTTCCCGTTTTCAATGAAATAAAATTTTATTCTTTCATGTGGTGTGGAAAATTACAATTTTGCTGTCTATGTATGATGTTTGTCAGTCAGACTGTTCGTTATAGTTTTGAGGTTTCTCATTTTGCGTTAGTGGTTTTTCTGGTTCTTTTCGATTTAGCATTAGATCATGATCTTTCTAATCATGTGGTGGCTCCTAAAAGAGCCGTTGTATTGTGTTGTAAACAGTTTAGAACTGTTTACTTGCTGCTAGTGTACTTGGTGACAGCCTTGGTGCCTTCACTGACTGCGTGCTTGGCCAGTTCACCAGGGAGAAGAAGACGAACAGCCGTCTGGATTTCCCGAGATGTGATGGTGGATTTCTTGTTGTAGTGAGCAAGACGGGAAGCTTCACCAGCGATGCGCTCGAAGACATCGTTGACAAAGGAGTTCATGATGCTCATGGCCTTGCTGGAGATACCAGTGTCAGGATGGACCTGCTTCATGACCTTGTAGATGTAGATGGCATAGGATTCCTTTCTCTTAGATCTTCTCTTCTTCTTGTCACCAAGAGCGGCCTTCTTGCCGGCTTTCTTTTCACCTTTCTTTCCAACAACAGGTTTTGGAGGCATGTTTCTCGAGTTTGTCGAATTCAGATATGAATATGATGTTGACTTCGGTGTATATCGTATTTATATCATTCTAAGCATGGATTACTTAGTATGCGGATCGAAATGATCTTTCTGTGATTGGTTGAATGTGTAGACATAGTAAATAATTCATCAAAGGTCATATGGAAATAAGATCGGGTGTCAGGAAGGTTTTTTGCTATTGGTGGATTGTGATCCTTATTGTGCAGTGACCGAAGTATAAATTTTTTGGCGCTTGATTATTTCGACATCTTGACTTTCGTAAAGCAAACCGAAAATCTATCGTAAAAATGTCTGGTCGTGGTAAAGGTAAAGCAAAGGGCACCAAGTCCAAAACTCGATCATCCCGTGCAGGGCTTCAGTTCCCAGTCGGTCGTATCCATCGTCTTCTCCGCAAGGGCAACTATGCTCAACGTGTTGGTGCTGGTGCTCCAGTCTACATGGCTGCAGTTCTCGAGTATCTGAGCGCTGAGATCCTCGAGTTGGCCGGTAACGCTGCCCGCGACAACAAGAAATCCAGAATCATCCCCCGTCACTTGCAGTTGGCAGTCAGAAACGACGAGGAGTTGAACAAGCTTCTTGGTGGAGTCACCATTGCTCAAGGTGGTGTTCTTCCCAACATCCAAGCTGTTCTTCTTCCCAAGAAGGCCGAAAAGAAAAGCTCGTAAACAGTTCTAAACTGTTTGCAAAACACAAAACAACGGCTCTTTTAGGAGCCACCACATGATAACAAAGATCATGATCTTATGCTAAATGAAAAACCCAAAATACAGTTATTAAAACAATTATTTTAAAAACAGTTGTAAGTAAGTAAAGACCGCGTAAATATTAATAAGGTTTAGTTAATAACGTTCTAAACGTTGTTATTTTGGGGGGTGAAGAAGGTGATTAAACTGAATAAGTGTGTCATATGATAGTATAGACACTATAAACTCTAAAAGCAAGGAAACACTCGGCTATGTCTCATGTTCCTAAACATGCTACTCTCATGTCCTACATCTTCCAGCATGTTTACATCACAGTACAAAGACATAAGCAGCCGTTTTATAGAGTGAAGGCATTACCCGTGTAATAGTCATTGCATAGAGAGTCTGAACCCAGGTGAACGAATGTTAATCGAAGTATTATGATCATCCGCGTGGATGTAATCCTGAGAAGGACTGTTTGATGTGACTGATGCTTCAACAACTTGAGTTGAAGTTATCTTCAGAGAGTGAAGTGAAGAATAAAGTCAGATTGGTCATATTTATACTGTAAATAGTCAAATAGACAAAAAAGAAAACGATAGAATTAAGTTTCTAGTACTGGTGTATTAGTCTAATATCTATTTCACGGATTTAATGACTTCATGATCACTCTATTGCTTTTATAAAATAAGCCAATCATAATTGTTTTAGTTACGTTATACATATTTTTGTTGGTTTTCCTAGCTCTTTTTCCTTTATTTCGTTTGACAGTGATTCACACCTTGACATTTTGAGATAATTTGATTCTATCATGAAGGAGAAAGAGGAAAGAGTATATGTGAAAATCAGGATTTAGTTACAAATTACGTTAATGTATTTATCCACAGGAAGCAGTAAAGCTGTAATCAAGTTTGTTGATCCTGAAGTCTTGATGAAAGAACGTCAGCAACAACTAGAGGTATCATTTTCTGACATGAATGGACAAGTTATGACTAGGCTCTGTAGCTAGCCCTAGGGTATAAGGAGAATGTCACTCGGTGCCCTGATCCCCCATATTCTAGGGATGGGTATCACTTGAGAGAGGAAGAAGAGGGTTCCCAAGGTCAGGGAAAAGTCAGTGAATTCTGAATTTTTTTGCGAGGGCAGGGAATTGTTAGGGAATTTTGATTTTGGTCAGGGAAATTTACAATTTATTAAAAAGTCATCATTCTCAAATTGAATCGTTTTGGTGATAATTATGTAATTTCACTCCAAAACCAAAAATTCCCAAAGGTTCCCGACATTATCGATATATATGGTATCTTTCTTTATGTGGATTTCCTGTGGTGAAACGTGAAGAGATGAATTTGGTACCAGTTCATTTATTTTGTAATTCAAAACGTATAGATTTATAGTTATTTTACATTAAAATGACTAAACAGAAATGTGCCTCTTGGTCATTGAAAAATTGATTTTGTTCAGGGAAAAGTCAGGGAAAAGTCAGGGAATTTTCCTTTTTCAGATGAGTGAGAACCCTGAATAAGAGAAAAAACATTTGCTTCTCTCCCGTGCTTCAAGGGTATTTCTCGAGGCTCTCCAGGTTTTCCAGTTTCCCTCAGTTTTCCCACAAAAATCAATTCCATCAAAAAATTTAAACAGAAGTCCCTGGCTTGGGAGACTTATCAATCACACTCTGCATAATCAGTTTAAAACAAATTTACATTTCTACATTTTTGTGCCAAAAAAATACAGTTGGCTTGGGATTTGTCCGGTGCACCTAGGGACATAGCTACTTCACAGGCTACTAGGTATACCCCCTGGATCCACCCCTGCACTTACACAGCACCATTCCTTTGAATGGGGAATTACATACATATTTTCCATAACCACATTCATTTGCGAATCGTACTAAAAAAGAATTTTGAAATTCTTATTTCCAACATTTCCAGGAACAAGAAAGTAAGAGGAAGCAAAAGGAAGAAGCAAAAAGAAAATTGGAAGAAGAAAAAGTAAGTTTGGTGCAAATTCCATTATCAATTTTAAGAGTTACAGTGCGACGAGCAAAAGTATGACCACATTTAATGTATCAGTGTACTCATATACACAGGCTTTTTACTGCCAAAAGAGCTTTTACATACCTTTTTTGGTCAAACCAGCCAGTTTTGCATGGGAGTGTGTCGGTTTAACATACAAAAACCAGTACATAAAAAAGTATGAGAAAATATTATCCATAACCTAGGTACACAAACTGAAAATGATCTAAATCCATAATTTTATTATTTATATTTCGGCTGTTCTCAATAAAAGCTAATCTATCGCCTCAAGGCCGTAGCCACCAATACGGTTGTTCCGAATTTAACCGCACCATGTTTTACCTTCAGAACCATTTTTCCACTTCTGAAAAAATATTTATTACGCATGTAAATAAAAAACAGGACTGCCCTCTTTATTGCTCCTTAAGATAAAAAGGGCACAAAGGGTCTTTTGGTGACCATTAGTGAGAGGAAAAAACAAATTTGGTGCACCCAACACCCCAACTCCCATCACAATCCCATAACTATTTTTTGTCTGAATTCATTACTAAAGTATCCCATAATTTTGCCAGGCTGCCAAAGAAGCAAAGGCTAAAATTGCGCCATGGGATATGTTCAAGCAGGAAACTGATAAGTACTCTATCTTCGATGAACAGGTTTGTATCATTTATCTGCAGACAAGGGTGGGTCCAGGGGGAGAATTGGGTAGCTAGCTACATCCCTAAGATTCATGTAAAATATATACACCTATTTCAGAAATCGTTGTCGCACCAAGAGCCTCAAGTAACAAGCCAAGGCTCCAGAGAACGTCAGTACTTTCAATTATAATCTATTTATTCATGGTTCATGCAAGTGGCTATAGCTCTCCACTAATTATCATCTCAAGCAGCCTTGCTTGGAGCAATTTGAGAAGTCAATAAATGAAAATGCTCCATGAATAAACTAATTACAGCTATAAAAGTACCAGCGTTCTCTGCGGTCTTGGCTTGTTTCTTGAGGCTATTGGTGCGACAACGATTTCTGAAATAGGTGTATAATGGCTTTCTAGCCAACAGCCAACAGCCAACCCCTTGAAATCATCCTGGATCTACCAACCAAGCCCCTTAAAGTGTAATGTAAAATGTATCCTATGAGCGCTCTATGCAGCCAGATTCAGATGTACAAAATTTCCATTGCCAACCTCCTATCCCTATGTAGACACACAAGAGGCACCCCAGCTATTGACTGCTCCTATAGACCCCTTGCAGCACGTCAGAATGCAGCTCAATTTGGATGACACAACAGGAGGGTTTTCAATTCTCAGGAGATTGAAATCTTTTTGTTTTGCCCTTAAAGTTGAGCTGCTTTGATGTCACATTCAAGAAGTCTATATTCTATAAGTGCTTTATGCAGGCTTACAAGAGTTCTGGTGCCAAGCCCCTATCCCCTCAACCACCTAGCCACTCTCCCACCCACCCAAGCAATAAAGTCTTATATTAGCCCCTTTCTTTTACAAGTATTTGAATGGCACTAATTTCTAGCCTTTTTGAAGCTTCTTCTTTTCTTCCCTCTATTTCCCACCCCCTCCCCTCTAAAATTCCACCACCCTCGTTCTGTAGCCTAGCCTCCTTCGAAGAAAGTGTTAGGGTCGTCAGTCAACGCTTCTCTTGCGTGACGACCCTAACAACGTCTGTGAAGGAGGCTACCTGTAGCCCTTCGTAAACTTCAAGGTAGAGTGACCCCTTATTTCTTGTTCCTCTAATCGTCGACAATCTTATCCCCAGGGTATACCGACCCACGACGCCCAAGGGGAACCAATAAGCGCCAAGCAAATTAAAAAGCTTAAAAAGCTGTACCAACAACAGGAAAAACTCTACAACAGCAAGGGGCCTGGGGCCAGTAAAGAGAATGGGTCCGCCAATGGTGGATCATAAAATTATCACGTAACCGTTGGATCAGGCGAGATTAGGTGTGATTAGGTGAGATTTGGACCAGCAACAGGCCTGGCCAGAAGTTCATAATTAGATCTAGTTATGAACTTCTGGCCTGGATGAGGTTAAAAGAAAACAGACCTCTTCACCTTGGGTTTAATACTTTCCATTTTCAGACCACATGTCATTCCCTTAAATATAATTCCTTCGTTTAGCGATTGCGTAGGAGAAGACAAGTGAATGTGGATGCATCTCAAACGAAAAATCTTATTCTGAAGAGAATGACACGTGTTTTGAAATGGGGGAAACATTACGCCCAAGGTAAAGTGGTCTATTAGTGGCCATTTAGTGAAAGTAGGTTGACCGTAGTGCTAGGAACAATTCTTCTCTTCCTTCCGCAGTGGACACCAGAAACAAAAGAGTTAACCCTAACAATAGGATCATCCTACCTAAATGTAAACGACCTCTTTGAACAAAATGCGTATGACTCCAAAAAACCGTGCATGACAGAGTTGTGATTGCGTGACCTTTCAAGGCATGGCCTCTCTATGTTGGCCAATATCAAAAGAGCCGATTCGATAATCTGCGGGGCAGGGTGACTACGAATTAAACTTAATCTTAATAACCTAAAAATAAATTCTCATTGACATCAAATCCTCAAAAAAATTTTTTGGTTTCAATAAATCCCGAATATAGTTACTTATTTAAATGTGATTTATTTTATCGAATGCGCAGGGAATGATTGAATCTCTCGAGCGAGATACTCATTACCATCTTTTTAAAGTAATCGACGCCAGATTGAATTGCAATTTAAAACATAGTTAGGTTGATTTTTAGATTGAAATTGGAGAATATTTCTTTCCATTTAGTTTTTGTCTCAAACTTCGTGGCTTGTAACGTTTCAAAAATATGCCCGCAAAAAAAATATATATATATATATGTACTGTTTGATAAACGAGCAGGAGTGTTTTATCGGGTATAAAACACAAGGCGCAGCCGAGTGGTTTTAGACCCGATAAAACACGATCTGCGAGTTTATTAAACGGCTTAAAACACTCCTGATGCATGTTCTCATACTGTACCGAATTCTTTACGAAATGAACCAAGTTTGATAGAGAAAATCCAAGTTAAACTTTATGCAAATGAAGAAGAATCTATATCAGATATAAAACCTCCTTCATGGTCATGATTTCTATTGTGTTTCCTTCATGAATTATTAATGAGTTTTTAAGTAATGTTTAATAAACGAGCAGGAGTGTTTTATCGGGTATAAAACACGAGGCGCAGCCGAGTGGTTTTAGACCCGATAAAACACGATCTGCGAGATTATTAAACGGCTTAGAAAACTTATGATGTTTGTTCTCATTGTGTACCGATTTTTTTACGAAATGAACCAAGTTTGATAGAGAAAATCCAAGTTAAAGTTTATGCAAATGAAGACGAATCTTTATCCGATTTAAAATCACCTTCATGGTCATGATTTCTATTGTGTTTTCTTCATGAATTATTAATGAGTTTTCTAAATATATATATATATATATACACTCGATTGCAGAAACGTTGTAGTATACATTTATACAAATATCTAATTTATTCAGTATATCTAATGATATGCATAATACAAAATAACCATTTCCAACGCTTAAAACCAACTGATTTATAATCTTATAATAATAATAATCTTATACTACAACGTTTCTGCAATCGAGTGTATATAAAAAGAGAGAAAGTAAGTAAAAAGGAGAGGCTAAAGATGAATTTAACCAAAATTATCGCGGCCCTTTCCAATACCATTTCATTTATTAAGCCGGTTTATTTTATTTTGTTATATTTTATTTCGTTTTGTTTCATTTCTTTATATTTTATTTTATTCTATCCTATTCTATTCTATTCTATTCTATTCTTTGTTTTTATTTTTTTTTATTTTAATTTTATTTATTTATTTATTCTTTTATTTCATTTCATTTTACTTTATTTTATTTTTTACCCCCGGTCACTTTACTTTAAAATCCAAGTAGCAAAAATTCAATTGCCGCATTCAAAATCAATCGGAAACGCGCATGTTGGTGTTTATCACTTTTCCTTTAGGAAGCAATTTGTATTAAAGTCAAAAATAAAAGTACTGCGGTAGACGCGATAAGATAAATCCAACCAACTAAATAGTTAATTATACTTAACTAATCCAGAATAATAACGAGAAATGATGATTACCTAATCTCTATGGGTCTCTGTTCAGTGCTTCTTGTGTTATTTCCCAAATATTCGCTAATTCAAATTTTCAGTGTCTCAAAAAGAATGACCTGTTTTGCCTTTCGTATAATTTAATCAAAAATTTTCTGCGCGTTCAATTTTTTCTTTGTTGTAGTCATACCAGACCTAATCCATTATTAAACAGAAAAATAATCCTTTTAAAGCAAGCAGATGTATAGCTGAGTTTTTGAATCGTATAATTTCAAAAGCGAACCGTAAAAATACTTCTAAAAGTGATAAATTGAAGTAAAAAAAAATCTGGAAAAGATGCTCAAAATTTCCGATTTCAACTCATGCACGAAATTCTAAAATCTAGCAGCGAAAACCTTTTTTTCCCTTCTGAAATCAAATATTTATTTTACATTTTTTCGAGCATTAAATTTAAGGTCTAAAAACTTATTTTTCGCAAGATCATGAAGCGACTACATTTTCGATTGATAACCTATCGAGGTGTATGTGGAAAGGCTGCATATATATGTAACTAAGTACTTTTTTTAGGATGTCCGCTAGTAGCGTTTGTTTGCTCAGATACATATATATATATTTATGTAAATATATACTATATCATCAACTGACTTTCGGCTACTCTTACTAAAGAAAATATGCAATTATTACACGCTTTTCGCGTTACGGATTCAATTTTCGTCTAATTTCTCTGTCTCCAAGTATTCTTTATTTGGTATGTGTAAACGCGACCATTATTCTACTTCAACTGACAGCCATATTTATTTTTCTCAAATCTTTGACATTTATTATTTTTACAGCACATTTGAAACGAATAACTCATCAATCGCGTTCATTGATTTACTCCTTTCTTCCCTCCATGAAATTGGAATAGTCAAGATATTGCATTCGTCGCAGGTGTCGGAATCAACTGACAAACAGAATCACGGATTTATTTTTCGAAGTTTGCCCTCAACATACATCGGCTCTGAGCCGACTTAATTCTCTTCGAAATCTTCCTTGGCGTCTCCCAAAGATCCTTTAAATTCCATTCAAATTGATTTCGAATTTTCGGCGTCTTTTCTTCCTCTTCCTTCGTAGCTTGCTCCTTCAATACAATGGTGCAGTTTTCTGCATGTTCTGAAGTTTGTCCTCAACATACATCGGCTCTCAGCCGACTTAATTCTCTTCGAGATCTTCCTCGGCGTTGCCCAAAGATCCTTTAAATTCCATTCAAATTTATTTCGAACTTTCAGCGTCTTTTTCTTCCTCTTCCTTCGTAGCTTGCTCCTTCAATATAATGGTGCAGTTTTCTGCATGTTCTGTAGCGTCTGGGTTATTTGTTTGACATTTACAAACTATTTTTGGGCAAGCATTTCGTCTTCCATGTCTCGTACACGCTTCAAAATCTTTCTTTTCGTTGTCCGCTTTGTTTTCTTGTCCTTCCGTTTCAGCTTCCATAGCACTGTAGAAGTACAGCTTTTATCATCTACGAGCTATTTCCTTCAAGGCCTGCCGAAGAGAATGTTAACCCATAGGCCGTTCGTCATACCTGTTCATTTTTCTAAATCATCTGTTTTTCTTCCACAACCTTGGACACGACCAGTATTTAGAAACTTCGAATCTCTAGGAAGGTTCCCAGAGATCGATCTACCTTCTCTGAATGGTACGATCACCACAAGGGAATAAAGTTAGGTGTTGTTGGTTTAGTCTGTTGTTTTCAAAGGTTCTATTTATAGACCAGAGGCCAGAGCTTCATTTGTCTAGCCTATCGAGGTCGTTAAGAGATTTTCAATCCTCATCAGAGATGCTCACTCACCTGTTATTTTCAAGTGGTGTTTTTTCTGTCATGCAGGAAAATTCGAATCCAATCAAGAAGAACCGAAATCCAACTGAGAAAAGAAAAAGATCCACTATTTATGCTAATTTCATAACAATAATAATTACAATAATAATAATCATAATCATAATAATAATAATAATAATAATATTTTTTTAAGCCAAAGAACGTAATCAAAATCCATACATACAATATCTAAATGTATTTGCAACAAATTAATAAAAAATTTTAAAAAAGAGCGGAAAAAGAAAAACTATAATAAGATATACTATAATAAATAAATAATGAATAATAATAATGATAATAATAATGATAATAATAATAATAGTAATAAATAATTCCGCTTTGCAGAATAAACTATAGGGCTATTCCATTGCTCACCTGTTTTGGGCGCCAGAGGAACATGTTGTCGTGACGTTATCGTTACTATGGTGATATAATGACGTCTTATCCCCCAGTGAGTCCTTTCAAAACAGAAGAAAAGACTTGGACAAATATTGGCTCCTGCTGCTAAAATCTCCATGGATGTACTAGATGATAATCAAGAGATTGCACCTTGATTAACTTTGTAACCAGGAAAAATTATAATTACTAGACATGGATAATTTTCGTGACGGATATTCACAAAGGACCGCTCAGATATGATAGTCAAACGAAATATTAAGTAAATGATTTATTTATAAATGTAAACATTGCTGATTTTAAACACGTTAGATTTGTAATGTTGCATTATTACTTCCTATACTTAACTCGGTAATACTTAATTGAGAAACTTTATTTTATTCAGGACAGTATAAATTACCAAAACTGTCAACCTAGACTTTAGATAGCATTGATAACGCCTATGTTTCAAAAAAAAAAATCTTTTTGAGAAAACTTGAGGAACGAATAACCTACCAGAATACTTTTCAAGAGAATAAATTTCTAAAAATTGGAGTGAAGAGACGATTCGCAGCGACGATTTATTGCGCAACGACGTGTAGCGCGGTTACGATTTTGAATAATATTTTGTTGCGGCAACAGGTTTCTGAACGACCTTCAAAACGCACAACATTGTTGGCATCGATTTGTGTTGCCACGCGCGACATGTTACACAATGTCAATTTTTAGTGCAACAATGTTGCGCTAAGGATCGTCTCTTGTAACATCACCGGAACGACCTTCAAAACTCACAACGTTATATTGCCATCGATTTGCGTTACCGCGCGCGCTATGTTACACGACGCAACCATGAGCTCGTGGGAACAACATTGAATGTGGAACAAGGGTTTTCAGTCGGTTTACATGCAATTTTTGAAGCGCTTTTACGTACTTCAAATTGCATGCCTAATTTTTGAGAACATCTTGGAGCAATATATCAACTATTTTGATTTTTACTGTAGCTTAGGTACAAACATCACCATGCCTTATATGGTGCTGCTTCTACCCAAGCTAGACCACAATGCACTTTGATACTCAAACTCCGAAATAAAGGGGCCTGTAATATAATATAACATTCTATATCTTGGCTGAATTAGACAGTTACACTATTTGCATCAATATCTTTAATTCCACATAGGTTAAGCTATTATTTCTCACAAAGGGGACTATTTCCCTCATAACAATATTTGACGCTCAGGGGTGGCAAATGTAGTGACACCGTCATGGGTGGGGTGTGTAAATATTTGACCCTCTACGGCTGAATGGCTTCACTTCATCAGCAAGGGTAGATCCTAGCATTTACTAGTATGAGATCACTTTAAATTTCTGGGCTAAAGTATACGGGGTTGACGAATTGATGAGACTCGTTGCTATTATCAGTTGCGACATCCTGTGATGACTTCCCGTTGACGGGAGTGTAGCCCGGCTTACTTCCGGAATTCACATAACCGGAAGTGGAAAGTGAAATACCGGAAATAGAATGGGGCACACCAGAATTAGAATGAGGAAGACGGGAAACGGAAGCCAGATACACCGGGTTCTCGTAACCGGATGGAGGATTGTAAATATTACTGTCGTCGTCGTCGTCATCAAAATCATCGACATCGTTAGTTGGGAGATTCGTCATTTGAATGCGCTGTAACTCCTTGTTGTAGACAACTCGAGGTCTCGCAGCTAACTTCTCTTGGATCTTTTGCCAGATGCCCAAGATAAAGATAATCAAAATCATCATGACCATCGTCACGATCAGGAATAAAATCCAATGAACATTGAAACCTGGAAATCAAATAAGAGCAAATATCCTTACACTTATTTTCATAATTGTCTTGATCTCGTACTTTTGAAAATGAGTGTAAAATCAATAAGTTCAAAGTTGCGCAAGTCGGACTCGCTTACCCAATAGGAAACTTTACGCCCGATGACGAGAATAAATACGCAGATGAGTTTTAAAATCGTTCCTGTGCACGTGGTTGATACTAAATCGTAGTCGATTTTTTACAATATTTCAATCTACGTACACGACCAGGATTACGAAATGATGAGCAGGAAACGTGGAGAAGCACTTTGAGAAAACTTATGAGCTACGCGCGTCTTTCAAGTAGCAGTAGGTTTGCCTTTAGCATGAGATTGTTTAGCTTTTTGATGCATTACCCCAGTCTCTAGGCATATACACCATTCAGGTACAGTTACACCAGAAAATTGAAATTAAGCTACGCGCGTCTTTCAAGTATGAGTAGACGTGGCGTTAGCATGAGGGCTTTTTCATGCATTACCCCTGTCGTTCGGCATATGCACCATACAAGTACAGTTAAACCAGAAAATTGAACTTAAGCTACGCGCGTCTTTCAAGTAAGAGTAGACTTACCGCTAGAATGAGGTTGTTTAGCTTTTTCCTGCATTTCCATCGCTGCACACTCCCCCCGCATATACTCCATACATGTACAGTTACCCATTGCGCGCACCAGAAAGTTGAACGTAGTGCGATTGTGCATTATCTCGTGCAGAACGCATGCATCCATAATTTTACAAAGCTCAGCAATACATAGGATTAACTCTTTTGATGCGTTTAACCTTTGAGATTCGTTGGTATGGATACCCGCTGGCAACTTTTGAGACGGAGGTATTCTCGTCTTCGTCTTGAGAGATTTTCGATTTGTTTGGTTCCAAAATATCCTCCTCGTTGGTTTACGATGAACTTGACCGGAAGTGGAGAATGACGTGTTCGATTCGGTCCTCTTGCCATCTGGCTTTGCTTTACCATCCGAAGAATTTTCTACCAAAGATATATATATAACTATTTAAACAATACTTTCGAAGATCAAGTCCGCGTTAACCAAAGTTTCAACTCCGTATTACTATATATATTACAGAGTTGAAAATTCCGGTAAAAGCACGTTTTAAATATTTTATATTGCATAAATTTGAATAGAAAAATTTGCCAAAGTCGACATGCTTCGAGAGGATAGTGCAAGAATGTTCTTCAGTATTACATTCGCGCGCGCAAAGTTGTCTTCGTGTCTAACGACTGCATCAAGACATCAAAACGCAATGAATTGAGCTTGTAGCTCAGAATGGAACACTGCTTAGAGTAACCTGGATGCGAGGCTTATACATGAAAATACCAAAGAAGGCATACTTATTCTCGATGGAATTTGCGGCATTTCTTTTGTATTTCCATGTTAGCCTCATATTTAGGATAAGGTCCATTATTTATGAATTGAATTAAACAATTTTAAAAGGTTTTGATAAACCCATGAAATAGTACTTAAGTCACTCTCTAGTAGAAAACAAACCTTGTGAACAAACAGTTGAATTGATACCGTCTGCGCATGCGCAGGTATGACTGTTTGAAGACAGAAGGCAGAGGTACCGACAGTGGGAACCACGACAAGGGCTAGGAACTATTTGAGAAATCAGAATAAGAATCGTTAAATCATAGCCACAGCTATTTTTCTCCCATGGGCGATGGAGAGAGGAAAAAATGGTTAAAATGTAAGAAAATAAGGCAACCACAAGACCAACTTTGGGGACCACAAACCGTACGTTCAAAATCTTACCCTTTGGTCTCATCAGAGAATGAAAGACACGCACATTGCTGATTCTATCTCTAGTGTGCAATAAAACAACTCTCCGTTCTCCGTTCCGCTTGTCAGCTCTTTCTAGAGTAGAAGATAAAACGTCTGTCCAGAACAGGTGTTCACCAAATACGGCAATCGAAAATGGGTGAGAACGCTGACCAAGGTTGAATGAGCGACGACCTGAGCCGGTGAGCGTAACACTCTGAAAGGGATTAAACAGATTATCTGAGTGAAACTGGAATGAAAATTATTCTACGTGGGTCATTGATTTTGAATAGATCCTTTTTACTTGATTATACGGCAGGCAACTTGAATTCTATTGTTTTTAGTAAGAAAATGTGGGATGCTGAGTGAGCAAATATTGGAAATTTTATGGAGAACACAGCAAATTTCATTGCAATTCATGATAATATTTGTGTTCTGGTATCGTGGCCCGTCAAGTTCCTCAAATTTGAATGCGCACGCAACCTTGAGAAAACGGTCTAGTTAAAATAAATTTAACCACTCCTAGTGTCCTTGTTTGGAAAACTGTTTTTGTTAAAGCAGGTGCACAATAGGTGAAATTGCTAAGGCTCACCTCAATTTTCTGTCTTTTCCCATCCGTCCAGTATAATCGCTTATTTGGTATATCGAGAGCTAGACCGTTCGGCCATGATATCTCAGATGACACAAGTATTTGTCTGTCGTTACCATCCATGTGGGATCTCTCGATCTTGGCTGTCGTGCCCCAGTCGGTCCAATACATGACGCTAAGAAAGGGAAGAAATTAAGGAATGAGGCAAGCCAGGAAGAAAATAATGGAAGCAGTAAGCAAGCAGGCAATAAAGGAAGCAAGCAAACAAAGAAGAAAGGAAGAAAGCAAGCAAGCAAGCAAGGAAGCAAGGGAGCAAGGGAGCAAGCAAGGGAGCAAGGGAGCAAGCAAGGGAGCAAACAAGCAAGAGAGCAAGCAAGGGAGCAAGCAAGCAGGGCAGCAATGAAGCAAGCAAGCAAGCAAACAAGCAAGCAAACAAGGAAGTAAACAAGGAAGCAAGAACGCAAGGAAGCAAGGAAGCAAGGAAGCAAGGAAGCAAGGAAGCAAGGAAGCAAGGAAGCAAGGAAGCAAGGAAGCAAGGAAGCAAGGAAGCAAGGAAGCAAGGAAGCAAGGAAGCAAGGAAGCAAGGAAGCAAGGAAGCAAGGAAGCAAGGAAGCAAAAAAGCAGGAAGCAGGAAGCAAGGAAGCAAGGAAGCAAAGAAGCAAAGAAGCGAAAAGACGAAAATAGTAAAGAACCAATTAGCAAGGAAGAAAATACAACCGCTAATGCAACTTGCTCTGCTCTCGGAAATGAACCAAATTCTTTAACATTACCCATTAACCGGGTCCAGAGCAATATCTCTTGGTTTATCAAGACCCGTCCTTATCAGTGTCGCCCTGTACTCTCCAGATAACCTTGCTACTTCTATCGTATCTTTATCATCATCCGTCCAATAGAGATGTCGACCGATCCAGTCAACTGCAATACCATCTACTCTGCCAGTGTCTAGAAATGATATTTTACTAATGTTAACATTGTTAAGTTGGCGGAAATAAGAGAATAAACTACTAAAGGTCTAAGTCAGATAATTGCGAGTTGTTTTATATTAGAGACTTATAGCATCAAGTTAACCGCTATGGATCAGACCCAGAAACGCCCGTAAACACGGAGAAACACTCGGCATAAATGAAATTCAATATGGCGGCTCTTCCAACAAAAACTTCGTTATGACGCCTTGCTAAATGTCGAAGGTTTGACGGGGAACTCCTGACGTAGAACTGCAGTTTGGGGTTTACGGTACGTAGCAAGAACGTCGTGCTAATGGTGTTAATGGTTCGGATGACCACTTTAAATGGCGGTTCCGTCTCTCCACACTCATCATTACTAACCATCATCGGAGGGACGTAAAAGAACCACTGAGGACGTAAAGAAACCCTGGCAGTGACCACCCTCAGTGCCTACACCTCATACTAACCATTTCTCATGCTTGTAAATTGCATAAAAGCAATCTGTCATTCACAACTCAATGTAAAGCGCCTTTGACTATATCCATATAGAAAGGGCGCTATATAAATCATAAATCATTATTATTATCACTGTTTATTATTACCTTGTATAATGACTTCTAAATCATTCCATGATCCGTGTATAGATGCCATATAAATGACTTTTCTTATATTGTCTGCCCAGTAAAGCTTCATATCTTGGAGATCATAATCCATGCCTCCTCCGTCACCAGGGACAGGGAGAAGCACGGATGGCTCACCATCATTTGAGTTCAGGAGGAAAAACCGCTGACCAACCATAAACATCAAGGTGTATTCTGGGAATACAAGAGAGCTTTTTAAATAAAAGAGCAATGGGCTTCCTGTTGCAGGCGAACAACGAGGGAGGCTAAGAAGATTGAGGATGAGGAGAAAAGAAAAAGAAGAGATAGACCAAATTCAAAACTCGCACCGATGTGAGGCTTAAGTTGTGAACAAATGAATCTGGCGTGATTCGTGACTTTTGAATCACGCAAGATTACTTTGAGTTACGCCAGATCCCTTTGTTCACAACTTAAGCCTCACATCGGTGCGAGTTTTGAATTTGGTCTATACCGTCTCTCATATTGCTTTCTCATTTTTTCAGTTTCAGTCACTCTCTACTCATTCCCCCTCTTATTTTGCTTGCAACAGGAGGCCCAAAGATAAAATATACAAAGCGATATCAATAAAGACTGAGGTTAAACGGGACCTTTAGAATGGGACGTTCAATACAACATCGACAAGTAAACAAGTGACCACAAACCAACCTTGAACATCACAACCACGTCCGTCTAAAGTCACGTGATATCCCTCTGCGCATGCACACTCGTAGCTACCAACAGTGTTTCTACAAATCTGGCTGCAGGAATCGATACCACTTGTACACTCGTCGAGGTCTGTACATCTTTTCCCGTCGGGACCCTTGACAAATCCTGGTTGGCACCCACATAGGGGTCCTCTGGGGAATCATGACACCACTGGGCGCATCCGCCATTGGCTTTCGAACATTCCTGGAGCTCTGAAGAAAACGGATGTAATCTTAAATTGGTGTTTAATTTATTTTAATACCAATTATTTTTTAGATTCACTGGTTTTCCTAACACGATAAATTCCGTGGGTTAGCCGTGCCCTGCATCCAATGATCATGGTGTATATACTCTGATATACCACGGTCAATCAACCAATAGACCTGAATAAATTTGCTTGAGTGACGGCTCCAAGTCGATGATGCACTTGATAATGTTTATAGTGATATTCACCGTTTGCAAACATTGACGTCCGGAATATTTTCTCATTCAAATTTGACGCCAACCATTAAAACAAAATATCTCAGTAGCCAATACTATGTACTTATTGACTGAGTGGGAGGGCCGTACGGGAAAATATTTGGCTCAAGGTGATGCCGTACGGACCGAGCGTAGCGCGGTCCGTACAAATGACCGAGAGCCAAATATTTTCCCGTACGGCCCGACCTAACTCAGTCAATAAGCATTTTATCATATGACCCTCACGAAAAAATCAATAAAAATAAAAGAAAGAAAGAAATAGTAAATAAAAGCTAAAAAAGAGAAAGCGCGCGGATTCGAGCAGGGCCGTACGGATGCGTACGGCCCTGCTCGCTCAAAGCCGTCCGGCCCCCATCACGTGACTTTTTACAATGGTTTTATTAGAGCGCGCGAGCAGGGCCGTACGGGTCATGTGATAAATCTCTGGTTGTCATAATGATGTTAAAGGTGACTTCAGCGTAAACTTCGCTATAGAACTGCTTTTCGTTTTGTACCCGGAAGTCGTTTCTCCATATCAGTGACATCACACTTTAAAGCTCTATAGGAAACGAAATCCTAACCAGTAACATATATCTAACCGCACTATGAGATTGCTTGTTTTCATACCACATCGTCCTCCTTCATCGCTCAAATCTTCGCAGTCATTTTCGTGATTGCAGAGTTTTTCTATCGATAGACAAGTACCATTGTCGCACGGGAAATCCTCGGGGCCACAGGTCACGTAACTTACGGTCCATTTTGCTGCAACGTACAAAAAAAGAGAGTATAGGCTGATAGTCAGTCCAGGCAGTCCTCAAAAAATCACAATAAACCACTCCGATTCCCAATAATTTCAATCCCCTGAGAATTGGAAATGTATTGTTATGTCCACCGAATTGAGCTGCTGCATTCCGACGTGCTGCAAGGGGTCTATAAGGGGTCTGCAAGGGGTCACTCAAGCGATTCCAAGCTTTCTACCCTACCCCCGCAGGGAAAATTTACGATGATATGTAGCATTACTTACTGCAATTGTGTTCGTCGGAACCATCATAGCAGTCAACTTGTCCGTCGCAGACCCGATGTTGGAGAGATACATAGTTTATTATTGCATTCAAACGTATCCCTTCCACTGCACGAGGTACAGTTAGCCAACTCATCCCAGGCCTGCAGAACAGTCAGCCGTACCGTCACACACCCAGGTCAGCGGTATACACCTACCATCTGAGCAGGTGAATTGACTTGGACCACACAGGGCTGGACTTGTAGTTGAGCAGTAAGCTAGAGGAAACATTATAATTAGACTTGTTATTTAATGAGATTAATGGTAAGGATAGGGATTTGGGAGAAGAGCTGCGACTTAAAAATCTAGAATACGTTCGTGACACGTCACGCATCATGCATGTTATTCGCGGTTACGTTCTTGACACGTCACGCATCATGCATATCATTCGCAGTTACGGGGTCAAAGAGGTGTTGTTTACACACATTGGAATCTATAACATCTGAAATTTTTATTATGATTTTTGTAATTTTACCAGTTACGGGGTCAAAGATCCTATTCGGGTCAAACGTTATGTTGCATATTTAACGTCATATATGAGGTCATATGTCAAGGGTCATTTGTCAAGGGTCATACGTTTCGGGTCATGCGTCTTATGTCACACGTCATGAGTCACGGGTCATACATCAAATGTTACACATCACACGTATATATGTCACGTGTCATAGGTTATACGTCATATGTTAGACATCACACATCATAAGTTATGTTAAATAGGGCATTTGAAGATCCTAGAATAGCTTGATTAAATAACTGGTGTCTCCAAGAAACTGGAGGCTTATGATGAGATATAATTAATAAGTATTGCTTATAGTTGAGGAAAGCGATATTTTAAACACCTCCATGCATTATTAGTGTTTAGATTTTGCGATGATTTGGCCTATGTGCCAACCTAGGTGAGTCCTCTTCTCTCAGCCCTAGCGAATTAGCCAATCAGCGAACATTTTGTTCGTACCTCAATATTTCCTCATTCCAGGGTTTTGGCTTGATAAAAACAGGTTTTACTCAAAAATAAAGAAAATAATACTCATCGTTGAAAGATTTACCAAATATCTTTTAGAAATAGTATATATTCAGTCGTGTTGTTGATGGAAAATCTTTCGTTTTTGACAAGAAGTAATCGAGAAAATTCTTGGACATTTTCGCTGTGACTAACGATGCATTGCGCGTCTAGATTTTAATTTTGGCTCCGACACTGACATCTTTTACAATAGTCGTACGGACACACAATACGAAGAAAATAATATGAAACTGAAAAGAATTATTTATTATCATATATTCAAGCTTTTTTTTTTTTTTAAAATCAAAATGGACTTCTCAAAATAATTATCTTGAATGCAAGGCTAATATGGAAATACAAAGAAATGCCACAACATTCCCATGAGAAATCATTCAAGATGATTTTGAGAAGGGTTCACAGAAAAAACCCTTTTAAAAAATACAACACTTCATTACACATCAACCAAATCCCTTTCCTGGTAACAGAAAGATTAGCCAGTAAACCCAGTAGAAACTCAAAAGCTATCCCTCCAATCGCTAGATTTTTCGCGTGTTCAGTTTAAGGCGGTTTAAGAGCAATGTTCTCTTAACGCTAAATAACAACAGAATAACAGCGAACGCAAAGTGAATCGTCGATCTAAACTACCCAAACTGTGTTCCTAGTGCTATGTGTTACAGGAGTCGAGTCGGCCAAAATATAATACTGAACTTTTCAAAAAACCGAGTTCTGTTGATAGCAATCGCGATCAATGTACAGTTAAAATGTCATAAGGGTGATTTTTAAAAAAAATATGAATACCTTACCTGTTACGATCACAAGGTGAAGAAGTTCAAATCGTAGAAGCGAACTCCGGAATTCGAAAGACTTCCCTCTTGCCTGCCATAATGAGTTAGACTGACGCCTCAGAGCTGCTTTCGGTAGCGCTGAATTGTCGTTTATGCTAATTAGTTATGTAGTTCCTAATTACGTTTTTTCTATGGGTTCTTTATCGGCTTGTCCTTCAGGGAATAGCCGCGCCCGTTACCGAGGAAAACGCCGAAGTTAAGTAGCATTTAAAAAATTTTAATCTGTAAGAAAAGTTTGATGAATGACCTTTTTGTTTAACCTCGGGTTTCTCCTTCCTTTCCTTCCTTCCTTCCTTCCTTCCTTTCGCTAGATCCAATCGCCAATTTCTTTCTAATACATAATTCATCTCTTTAAGGGATGGGGAGTATGAATTCAAAAAACTTTTTGAAAACAAACGAACATATATGCTAAAGATTACAGAAATACAAAACAAATACGAAACAAATAAAATACAAAAAAAGAAAAGAAAAGAAAAATGTTATGTTTTGATACGGTAAGATTTGAATCGAAGTCTAACCAAAATGGTGATAAAAGAAAGATAGAAAAATAAAAAAAAACCGAATCAACTTTGCCATACCCCCGAGACATCCGCAGAGCTGAGGCGGTCGTATGGACTTCGGACCTGACGGCGATTAAATCCTTCTGCCCTTGGGTGTACGATTACGCAAGAAAATGTTCTAGCCGAAGCATCAGGGGAGAGACCAGCCGGCCCCCAGCCATAAGCTAATCCTTTGCATCTCTAACCACGCACGGAATCGGTTGAAAGTAGAATATCAAAAAGTCTAGTCTATTCGGTGCATGTTTTCACTGCTATTGTTGTGCTGATTTACCTGGAACCGTGGTCCAGTGGTTAAGACTTGGGTTTTAAAGAAACTGGGTCAAGTCCGGTTGAAGGAAGTTAATACTTGGATGGGTGACCGGAAGTTATGCCTACTCAAGTATTTGCTTGTTTTCCCCTCCTTTTTTCGATATTGAAAATGATAATAATAAAATTATATTATTATTGATTGTCAAAGTGTAACCGATTCACCCAAATTCTTCACGCGTTTTTTAATACTTTATCTTTTTCTTAAAATAAAAAAATCGAGAAAAGCTTTCAACGAAACGATGAAAAGTTTCTTTGGGCTAAGAGTTTATAGACAAAAAGAATAACTAGAAGTTTTCTAAATTTAGGACATAATCGTTCCTTCTTGCTGGTAGTAAGAAATTGTAAATCACTTTGACTTTAGCGAGTTTAGTGCGTTCTCTTTCGAGATTTCGTACGGTTTTCACCGCTGTTTGCTTCTTATGGAATAAATGTGAAAATGTTTCTTTGGGCTAACGAAATGTTTATAAAGGAAGTAGCTTGTTACCTGTCTTTTACCTGCCCCTTACTGGTTATCATAGAACAAGAAACAGCAGGTCAATCGATTTTTGATACACAATTCTTAACCCTTAGTTCTCGATGAACGAAAAACCACGCACGAAATGTAAGTGAGGGCCAAGAAATATACTAAACGACAGTGTCTACGATTGCGCAAGTCTGATGCAAGACACGAGGCATTCTGTCTAACTTTGTTGCGATTGACAAATACTAATTGAACCATTTTTTGCGTTTAAATCAAATTTCATATTAGCTTAAATTTTTCTTCTTGGCCTTTTTCTTTTCTTCCGGTTTGTTCAAAAACCCCTCCCCCTCCACCCCTCGCCCTATCCCCCTCCCCCTCCCCCTCCCCCTCCCCCCACTCCATCCCATCCCAAACCCAACAAAGGAAAATTGGGATCAAAACTCATACGAAGGTCTATTTTTTTTTGGTAAAACGCTTTTGCCATTATTGCCTCACGTCATTGGAAAAAATTTCCTCTTAATTATATTGCTGACACGTTAAGATTTGATCTAGAAAACTTCTGGGGAGTACAAGGGTCACTGAATGACTTACACTATAAATAGTATCTTATCAGATTATATTTATCATTTTAAGAAGTTCCAAGTGCTTAATCTTATGTCGCTAAACGAAAAAACGTGCCCTTCCTAATTGTAGAGAATGTATTTTGGAAAAAAAATATAATGTAGATCTTTAAGACTTGTCATGATTTTGGGACGTTAGCTTCAAATATTTGATATACTAATTGAAAATAAGTATAAAAAGTCGTCTAGCTAGTAAAAAACTATGATTAAAAATAGATTTCAAAGAATCATAAAGGGTATAAAAATACCATAATATTCGATGATTTAAGAGCACCTATCGTAATTGTTTAACAGTAAAAAAATATATTAAAATCATCTAATTGTGAAAAAAGAGTTCGCGAAAATTGAAGCCGAATTAAGCTGCCGCGAGCATGAACAGGTAGCCTATGCAAGACAGAGTATGTATATGTGATCAGCTAGAAATATCTTAAATGTTCAACTATAACCGCTTTAGAAACATGTAGAAATATCTACAACATATCTAAACTTTCTCTCATTTTGTTAATACCTCCCCTCGGACCGGAAGCCTTAAATACATAATGGCCAAGAGTTCATTATTGGTTAACGATAAACTCTTAAATGATTAGATTCAAGTACTTGAAGTGATTCTACCCACCATAGACGAGGGGCTTCTTAGGGCTTCTTGCCATATATAGAACTTTGCTGTTACGAGGTTGTCGCTGGGGTATAAATATAGAGTAGCAACTGACCAGCTGATAGAACTAGGAGTCTTGTGCATGTGAGTTCATCTGCGCAAGAAAACTTCTAATACACTTGAAGTCTTTTTAGCATCAAAGTTAAACTCCCTTGCTTATAGGTAAGCGAAGTTTCATGCATAGAGAACACAGTTAGCTGTCACTTTAATAAAACTTTAAAAAAAAAAAAAGGCTTTTTGAATTTATAAATTCAGATTGAATTTTAATGCGACATGTCATTGAAATAGATCGAGTGGAAATCGTTTCATTTTTGTGTTGCCTGCCAGTTTCAGAAAAGTTAAAAGCGTTGCAAAATGCCTCGAAGCATACAAACAGCACTCAAGAAAACGCCTTTGGTTCAACGTTGTGGAGGTTTGATAAAGAAAACAGTCGGCCACTTTGGCGAAATAAAGAGCCTGAAACTCGAGAATGGCTCTTCCACCTTGCATTACAGAACCCCCATTCACAGCACTGGTTGAGAAATGGAGAAAAGACCGACGGCAGAAAGCGTGAGAAACAACGCGAGCACGAGTTCAGGTCTCATATTCACCTACATGGACGCTTCATGGTATACGTATAGTTGAATCCGAGAGGAAGTAGCGAAGTTGAGAAAACATCTACTAGTTCGTTACAAAGTAAACAGCTTCGGGAAAGTAGGTTACGAAGAAGAAGGCTCTCCAAAAATGGTCATGCAGTTGCGAAACAATTCTCTCCATTGGCTTTGGTCCTGAATTATGGATAAGAGTGAACAACAGAAACGACATATCCAAGACCTTCTAAAGATGAAGTCCGGCCAAGCTCCTTTTCAAACATTTCAGAAACCCTCTCCAGACCGAACCACATGACTAGAAGGTAATGCCATCAAGAGGAGATGTCACAGGTTTATGTGAATTACGAGTAACTGTGCGCGAATGCCAAGCGCATGGGAGGATGGATTAACACTGTAAGGTTCCTCACATAGACCTCCCGAAAGCTCTCGCCACTCGGTTTAACTGTCAACCCACACGTTCCTTTAACAATTTACACAAAAACGCATTTGAATCCTTACTTTAAAATGTATATAAAAGAAGCATGTAATTTTCGTTACATGTACACTGTCATCTGTATCGTATAGAAACCACAATAAAAGCTATCTTACATTGTATATTTTGTAAGAAACACAATTTTAAGAAATTTACATCCCACTTTTTTAGCGAAAAT
The DNA here is from genome assembly GCA_011057435.1 of Actinia equina. NCBI lineage: Eukaryota > Metazoa > Cnidaria > Anthozoa > Actiniaria > Actiniidae > Actinia > Actinia equina. The sequence continues at coordinate 2,382 of WHPX01000473.1, read as the reverse complement.
CTAAAAATCGTTTCAATGTTTCAAAAAACAATTTCTTTCGAGAACATCAGTGCCATTGGTGCTTTTAACAATGCCATGAAAATGCAAATGAGGATGTCAATAAGTTGAAAAGACAATAATTTTGCTATTTTACGAGCTATTTTTGGTTTTATACTAAAAATCGGTTACGGATCGAAATTATTGTGTTAATATAATAGATACCTGCACAAATAATTACTTTGGTCACTAAAATTGTAAATACATATATTTTGGCTCCAAGACACTAGTCGTAGTTTTGTTCGATTCTAGAATAATCCGACAAAAAGTAAAACATTAAAATGAAACACTTAGAAAGAAAGAAAAATGTTTATGAAAGGAAAAGAGTAATTCAGTTTTTGGGTGGAGAAATAAACAAAACAAATCTTCAATACATACTCTATAGCAATATAGTCTTTTCTTCTATCTTCGGTATCCTTGATTTCGCGAGCACCAAAAAGAAACCAATACAACATATTAGATAAAGAGTGAATGAGACATGAAAATTTTTAACGCCAACCTGACATAGTACTAAAATAATTGAAATTAAGAAAAGAGAAACAAATCTTACAATTCACACCTCATGGACGTTCTAGTTGTATTCAATATATTAGAATATATAACCACTGTCTTAATCAATAGGGATGTTTGCCATATGCACAGTTAGTGTCAGTATTAATTATGATTTTATAGTGGCATAATCGGGTCACAATATTCCTGATTTATTGATCAACAATGATAGCATTCAACCATAAAACAATGAAACGATTTAGCAAATTGATTTTTTTTTCTTTTCTTTTCTTTTTGTATTGTTAGACAATAGAACAAAAAAAACAATCAAAAACTTTCACATAAATAAAGAGTTTTCTTTATCGTAAAAGCCCTAAACTTAAGTGCAAATAACCCTTCGACAAACTGGTTCAGTACAGGTTCTGCCTAAAGTAAATAGTTGATGTATAAAATATTTCTATTTTGAGTGATGCGTCTCCAAGTTATTAAGGTTTTTATAACTTCCAATAGGCCCTAATAAGTTTGACGTGCAGTAAGGTATTTGAGTGTTTTTTGGTTGTAACTAGTAATACAAAAATGCTGGCCATTTTGAAAATAACAAATTCAAAATGCTTTCATGTAAAAACATGAGTAAAATAATTATGCTTTTATAAATACTGTTTCTATGAACTCAGTGCAATTTTGTCTTTTAAATTAAGCCTTAATAGACTTCAACTTATTAGCATTTGAAGTATAAACCTTATCACTTAATACACATCCACTCAAATCAAGAAATAGTTTACCATTCAACATATTTACTTTATGCCAGACCATAACTGAAATGTATGTCCGAAGGTTCCTGTGCACTTTTAAATCGCTAAGAAGCAGGTCATTTTTAGAAAAAGTAAAAGAGATAATTTTTGAGCTGTTCAATTGTGAGTGATCGTTTCTTTCTCGTTTCTCCCCTATGTTTGGGCCTAAGCGTGGAGGGCGTTTTCTCTGGCTTTACCTCCTCCGAGAAAACATCAACTGAAAATTCAATTAGATCTGAACGTAGACGAGGGTTGAAGCAGAACTCCAGATGGGGAAATTGCGAGCACACTCGATGCATGAATTAGGTTTAAACAAAAAAGACTAGAAGATCGGCGCAATGCTCCGTTTCACGTCGCTCAAGCAAGTGGGAGAAGGCTAACATTGTCGTTTAAATTATATATTTAGTTCAAGTATTTATAATTGTTAGCATCGGATTGCATGTCGTTAGCTATCTAAGCATTAGGAGTCCTGGTTAAAGTGCATATTAATATTATACTTGATGGACAAAATAACTGATGCACAAACATATGATGATGTGTGGAATCGTGAATGCTCAGGGGGAACGTTCATTTGTTTGCAAACGACACCAGTTCTCTGTTGTTAAGAAAAGCTCTGTAATCTATCATATAATTAGATGCTGGCCCCCGTATATCATGAGATAAGAGACGAAAAATTTAATATGGTGGTGATGATACTCATTCGCGCCATGCAGGGATATAATCCTCCAGGGACAGGCAACATCTCGTAACTTTGGTTGCGATTTGTGGCAGTCATCAGACGTTTTAACAGAGACTAGATATTTAGTACAGCATTTACAGAGAGGAATCAGAACACTAACTATCATAGAACCGGAGGATATTTCCCAAGATACGAAAGTGAGATGTTTCAGTCATTTGAGGAACCGACAGTCTAGACGATGAGCGGCTTCGGCTAAGTAGTACCGATCCAGACATCCGTCGGAAGGGTGACAAAAGCAGTTTTATTAGCAGGACGTTCTGGGTGATTCTGGAAAGAATTCCAATGAAAGCAAGCAAGGACGAAAAGAAAGAAGGCAAGCAAGGCAAA